>VXCM01000653.1:163883-209484 GCA_014773175.1 Lucifuga dentata
TCCACCCCCTCCCTCTCTCTCTCTTTTGACTAAACCCCCCTCAGTCAGAGTCAGCGCAGGGTCAGGGCCAACCTTTCACAGCCAGGTTACGAGGGGTAATCACAGGCAAACACAGCAGCCACACGCAACACGCACATACAGCTCCACCCCCTCCAAGGCACACACACACATACACACACAAGTCCACCCCCNCCCCCCAGCCAGAAACCTGGCTCTAATTAGTGTGATGGAGATGCAAGTGGCCACATGTGTATGAGGAGCAGACTCAGTCAAGGAGGTGGGGTAGAGGAGGGGTGCGAGGGGGGCACTTAGGGTGTCATGTTGCACCCAGAAAAGGATTCCCCTATAGGAATAGAAGAGAGACAGTCATCCCTGGTGAAAGCAGCGTATTCGAAGACATTGCTATGTCTCTGGTTAACCGAGGAATCATTCTGGAGGCTTTGGTGCTCAGCCACACCACAGTTCTCAAGACAAACAGATCTTAGGCAGAATTCTGAACCAGCAGAACTCCCTACATCTGTGCAAGCCTGTTTAGAGCCCATTATTGTTAAAGAATAACACATAACACATGATGTAGTTACGCTTAAGTTACTTTTATTCTTGCTCTTCAGTTTGATTTCACAATCCAGGCATGCTGTGCTTTTTAGATTATACCTAATATGTATTATAATTTTCTTAAATGAGACCCTGTCACGCATTGTGGTTTGTAAGTGTATACCTGCATGGTGATGAAAAGCGTTCTGTCATAGCTCCTGAAGCAGTGAAAAATCTGATGTTAAACCCACGTCACTGTCAGGCTCATAAAAGCTTCCACTGTCAAGGAAGCAATTAGATGCAACAGCCCATTAATTTTTATGATAAAATATCCTGTTCTATTTGACAAAGTTATTTGTATTCCACCACTTTATGTGAAGTGCATTTCCAAAGCCATGTGCATTTCAAACATTTTTTTATCTTTAGAAAATCATTTAGATATAATTTTCAACACTTTTCAACCATCTTTCCTGCTCCTCACCCCTCCTCCTCCTCCTCCTCCTCCTCCTCCTCCTCATCATCATCATCTCCTGCTGATAATGAGTGACTGTACTTGTGTGAAGTCTCTGTCCTTCTGACTGACTAAGTTGCCTTACTTTGGAAATGTTTTACACCTTCAATTAGGGTCATTACCGACCTGCAAAAATAAACTTCACACTGGTGGGAAAACAGGGAACAAATTTTGTCTTCCACAAAGAGGAGGAAAATGTTGTGCCTCAGGAAATGAAATCAAGTCTGAACGTTTAACAGAATCAACAGAAGAGGTATCTGTCTGTCTGTCTGTCTGTCTGTCTGTCTGTCTGTCTATCTATCATGATTTATTACCTGATGTATTGAAGTCAAATGCAACAAAATATGACCCCAAATGTTGCTTTATCTGCCATGAGATTAACATGCACTTTTTTTCTGATTTACCTCCTATTTCAGATGACTGTAGGTTTAAAGGAGAATGACTCTTAAGACTCATGCAATAACTGCAGTTTATGCTCAAATTCAGGTAAAAACATTTCATGGCTTGTGATTAATTATTGTGCATCCAATTTGTTTTATGATGATTCATGAAAAAAGCAAAAAGGCTTTTTCAAAAATTTAAATATCACTATAATATTCCTGCAGGGATTTATGTATCTATAGCAGCACTGAGTTTATATTAATGCTGGAAATTTTCTGATCTTCTGTTTCATCTGTGCGGTGTGATTTATTTGCGTCAAACTACAAGTTGTTATCTTTTAAATTTTTTCAACTTTTTGTGTTGCTATACAAGTGCTTATTCTCAAAATTAAAGAAAAAATTTTATGATAAAGTTGAATAGGTTTAGGACTTTTCATATCTAAAATTCCTTCACAGAAGGTCTTGAATTGGGCTTTCACTTAACTTTATATTTGACACAAAATATGTGTTTAATGCACACTTTCCATATCTTTTTAAAATAAAAAATTTAAAAAAACCATTTGAAGCTCTTAATATGCACGGTTTGCTGGGGGAAAAAGAGAGAAAAAAATCAGTGAAATACAGCAATTTTAAAAATAAAAACGGTACTACGATTATTACTGTAAATTACTCATTACATCCTCATAAATAGATATATAAGCCTGTAGACCCCATTTTAAGACTTTTCTTAAATACACGATGTAGCGTATAGGTTACATCTACTGAAATCTAGTGACTAATTTTCCGCACAAGTAACATATGTAAGTGCTTTTATTCTTTAAATAGCCAGTGCCAAATAACCTTAACGCGGATGAAAACACAGGCTACCTGATAAATTAACAATGTCCAGTTTACGTAATCGAAAGTATAATCAAGCCTAACCAGATTTTGTACAAATTTAAAGTGTAAACTCAAGTCTGCAGCTGGACAAACCGCATGCAAATGTTTTTTTTCTCGCCAAAGTGCGCCTGCGGAGTCTTCTGAAGCCAGAAAATAAATCATGTTAGAAAAAAAAAAAAAAAAAAANCCCTGCCAGGATTCCAATTAGCAAAGCAAATTGGCTCGACACGTTTCCTAAAAGCGGTCACCGGTTACTGAACGTTTCCGTGGAGTAGACTGCAGGCGTTTACAATGCACGTTCCCGGTGTCCGCCGTCGCTCACATGTGCGCGCCTCCAGGTCCGACAGTAGAGATATATAGAGGGTCTGCAGGGCGACCACAATGGGAGGAGTATGAAAGTTATCCTGAGCCCTGCCCACCAACAGCAAACATATAAGAGCCTGTGGTGAAGCAATAGCAGGCACTTAAGCCTTAAATCTTCATGACAAAAACTGATAAAAGGCAAAATTTCACCTGATCTCACTTCATTAATCAATTATTTTGCTTGAACTCTTGAAATTATGATTATGACTTTGGTGGTGTTTGAGCAACATATTTGATTTTTTTTTTCATCTGATATGGATATACAACAGTTTTATTAATTTTTTTCATCCCGAAAGTATAACCACTGAGCAGAATTTGAAAACTGAAGACTTTTGTTTTCTTTTTTGAGCAGGGCACAGATTTTGTCAGAATGGCACTGGACACTGAGTTTGGTGTGAAGGGCAGCAGCATCATCAAGGAATGGAGCGGACAGGTCCAGCCTGCTCTGGTCGCCTCCTTTGTTTTCCTCTTCTGTCTAGAAGCCTGTCTGTGGGTCAGGAACCTGAGGCTCAAGAGAAGACTGCCGGGACCCTTCGCCTGGCCCGTTGTGGGCAATGCCATGCAGCTGGGCCAAATGCCTCACATCACCTTTGCCAGGTTAGCAAAGAAATACGGCAATGTGTATCAGATACGACTTGGCTGCAGTGACATTGTGGTTTTGAATGGAGACAGAGCAATCCGTCAGGCTCTGTTGCAGCACAGCAAAGAGTTTGCAGGGAGACCAAATTTTGTCTCTTTCCAGATGATCTCTGGAGGCAGGAGTATGACATTTACTAATTACAGCAAACAGTGGAAAGTGCACAGGAAAATTGCACAGTCCAGCATTAGAGCCTTTACCTCTGCAAACACTCAGACCAAAAAAGCCTTTGAACAGCATGTCATAGCTGAGGCCATGGAACTAGTGCAGATATTTTTGCGTCAGAGCACTGATGGACGATATTTTGACCCTGCACATGAAGTTACAGTAGCCGCTGCTAATGTGATGTGTGCCCTGTGCTTTGGGAGGCGATACGGACATGATGACATGGAGTTCAGGACCCTATTAAAAAGGATGGACAAATTTGGAGAGACAGTGGGGGCAGGTAGCTTGGTAGATGTCATGCCCTGGCTTCAGTCCTTTCCTAATCCGGTCCGCAAGGTCTATGAAAACTTCAAACACCTCAACGAAGAATTTTTTGCCTTTGTAAAAGATAAAGTGGTGCAGCACAGAGAGTCCTTTAACCCTGATGTGACACGGGACATGAGTGATGCCATTATTAGTGTGATCAAGCATGGAAAGGATGGTGGGCTGACCAAAGAGTTTGTTGAAGCGACGGTCACAGATCTGATTGGAGCAGGTCAAGACACAATATCAACAGCTATGCAGTGGATTCTTCTGCTTCTGGTCAAACACCCTGACATCCAAACCAAATTACAGGACCTCATAGACAAAGTAGTAGGCCAAGACAGACTGCCATCAATTGAGGACCGAAGCAGCTTGGCCTACCTGGATGCATTCATTTATGAGACTATGCGCTTCACCAGCTTCGTTCCTGTCACCATCCCACATTCCACAACCTCAGACGTTATTATCGAAGGTCTCCACATCGCCAAAGACACAGTGGTCTTCATCAATCAGTGGTCGGTCAATCACGACCCTCTAAAGTGGAAAGACCCACATATCTTTGACCCTTCTCGCTTCCTTGATGAAAATGGGGCCCTCGATAAGGACATAACCAACAGTGTCATGATTTTTTCAACAGGTAAAAGACGATGTATCGGTAACCAGATTGCCAAGGTAGAAATGTTTTTGTTTACAGCAGTCTTGATTCATCAGTGTAGCTTTGAAAGCAACCCCTCTGAGCCCCCCACTCTTGACTGTTCCTATGGGCTTACACTGAAGCCCCTCCAATTTCAAGTCAGTGCCAAGCTCAGGGGAAAGCTGCTTGGCTTAGTTTCCCCAGCATGAACTCTATTTCCCTATTTTGTGACTCAAGGCCAGCAAAGACTAAACACTTCCCCTCCAATGACATTTAATAGTGAGTATCAGCATATCTATACTACATGCCATTGTTGTAACATTTTTCTATTTAATATTTAATGATTATGTTAACATAACAATCTATGTTTAAAATATTATTGTTGCCAGGTATGAGAATCTGATTTAAAAGATGTATGATTAGCTACAAGTTGAATTCAACAAGAAAGAGCGTGGACTGTATTCAATTTCTGCTGCAGAAAATACTCTGTACTTGATCAGAGTATGTACATGAGTGTTATAATTCTGAGTTGTATGCTTATTTTACTTCCACTGTTCAGTGTATACATCTATGATGGTGTAAAGGAATTAGCTACAAGGCATAAATGGCAATTTTAAAACTAATACAACTGTACATGAAATGCTTGTGAATAAGTACGAATGTTATGAAGTTACTTGATGTCCTATTGATCTCAACTGAAATTTGTAAGAATATATTTAGCCTTGCCATATAAAGCAGTTATGAAATATTTTGTATGATTTTATATTTTGGGTATAACAATAAATGTATTGACTTTTTAATGTATTTCACTATCTACTGTACTCAAAGCATATGAACACATATCATAGCGTATAGAAGGAATAGTTGAGAAGCTAGGCCATAAGAAGGAGGTATTTCATCAAATAAGATCCAATGCATTCCTAAGGATCTGTGATGATGAAGAAGAGACATTACTGGCTTGACTGTGTGAACCATAAACACTTAACAAATTTTAGTGTGTCTAGGGTCCAGTATTACTGTACAAGCACTGCACAATAGCCAAAAACCAAACACACAAGTCTCAATACAGATGTGCAGCTTTTTTTTTTTTTTTTTTTTTTTGTCACTTCACATATAACACAATTCTCATAAATATGTATATCAAGTTTACAAAGAAACCTATTTAAAGCTACATGGATGTCACTGCACTCTGCATTCAGGAACTAATATTTGAGTAACAGAGGAATCTGTTTCTGTTCTATCATAGAGGATAAGTTGTTACCAATGTGTTTGCTTTGTATGAATCAAAAAATAAGCTATATCTGAAATAAAATGAATTGTCAATGGTCTTTGGTATTTGTGATTTACTTTCTGTGTCTTGTATAAGTTTCTTTGGATCCCTTAAAGCACATTTCAGTAATAGGGTTAAGGTTAGAAAAGATGTGATAATGCCCTTTAACCTGTTATACTAGCAAGTCATCTTGGGAGTGTACATTATAACAGTGATTTCTCTGTTTTAAGGTTTTCATTATTCACTCATTGTCACCACAGTCAGCAATGTTGCATATGGCATCATGACTGCTTAAATGTCTGTCATTACTCAGTGTTATAAATATACTCTAGAATACTTTAATTGTGCTGAACATTACTAAAACCATAGCTGCTGGTATTTAAATTCTTAATTTTGTTGCACAAACAACCACATAAGGATATTTATATAGCCAGGGTACTCTGGTCTGAATCTACTTTTAACTATCTGATGAAGCCACAACCCAAACAACTACATTATCTAAATTATTTTGTTTAAAGGGATATTAGATAATAATAATCCTTTATATATATTGTAGAGGTTTTATGGAGCGTAATCAAAGTGTGCTGCTTCTATCTGTTCAGTGTTTGGATATGAAACCCACAGCTTTCGTGGTGATATTTCAGAGCCTTTTCCTGTATGTTTATAATTTACAGCTAGGCTTTAAATAACAGAGAGTAAATCATGTTTAAAATAAGAATGGAAAGTCAATAAGAAAGAGCAAACTGCAAATTTATTTTATTTAAGCCAACTCCAAAGGAAAAACACTCAACACCATTTAATTCTATACTGGTTACAGTATATGCTATCCCTATATTATGTAAGTCCATATGATCATTAATTTTAGTAATATACCCACCAAGCCAAAATTTAAAGATGTTATTTGCCATTGTTTATCTTTTTAAAGTGTTGTAAATTCTCTGTCTTATTCTTTGGCAATAAAACTGTAAATCTGCACTTGTTGGCAGCATGACCTAAAAAGTAGCTGCTCTCCTGTTCCCTCATCCTACAGGGGACACTGCTGGATGAAAGCCTGAGCAGGAATAGGACTCTAAGGTCTACAGGCTGTGGTCAAAATGGGAGGGGAGAGATGATAAAAAACCTGAGTTGTTGACCCCTCCCACCATAGAGATACATATAAGCGAAGTGTTAAGGCTTGAATCTGCATTCTTCTCAAGTGGTCATCTGAAGACGCACCGCACCACTGCTAACCACTCAACCTGATCCAGCCCTTCTCACTAGTTGCTGTAAAGGAGGGGTGAGGCATCCTGTGTGAGCTGCTTAGAATCCAGCACAGCTTTATTTTGTCAATGATCAAAACATTGATAACATGAAGAATTTGCATTTTACTTAAGACCATATAAAGAAGAATCACTTGAAGTGTTTTCTGGGATCATAAAATGGCTCAACTGGACACTGAGTTTGGTGTGAAGGCCAGCAGCATTGTCAAGGAATGGAGCGGACAGGTTCAGCCTGCTCTGGTCGCCTCCTTTGTTTTCCTCTTCTGTCTAGAAGCCTGTCTGTGGGTCAGGAACCTGAGGCTCAAGAGAAGACTGCCAGGACCCTTCGCCTGGCCCGTGGTGGGCAATGCCATGCAGCTGGGCCAAATGCCTCACATCACCTTCAGTAAACTAGCCAAAAAATATGGTAATGTGTACCAGATACGACTAGGTTGCAGTGACATTGTGGTTCTTAATGGAGACAGAGTGATACGTCAGGCTCTGGTGCAGCACAGCACAGAGTTTGCAGGCAGACCAAACTTTGTATCTTTTCTGTCTGTCTCAGGGGGAAACAGTCTTAGTTTTACTAGTTACAGCAAGCAGTGGAAGATGCACAGGAAAATAGCCCACTCAACCATCAGAGCCTTCTCATCTGCCAACAGCGAAACCAAAAAAGCCTTTGAGCAGCAAATTGTGGCTGAAGCCACAGAACTAGTTGAGATTTTTCTTAAACTTAGTGCTCAGGGTCAGTATTTCAACCCTGCTCATGAGCTGACAGTAGCTGCAGCTAATGTGATTTGTGCCTTGTGCTTTGGAAAACGTTATGGACATGATGACCTTGAGTTTAGAGCATTGATGCAGAGGGTAGACAGGTTTGGGAAGACAGTAGGGGCTGGCAGCTTAGTAGATGTGATGCCATGGCTTCAATCATTCCCAAATCCAGTTCGAAGTATCTTCAAGAACTTCAAAGACCTGAACCAAGAATTCTTTGGCTTTGTGCAAAGTAAAGTGGAGGAGCACAGAAAGACCTTTGATCCTGAGGTCACACGGGACATGAGTGATGCCATCATTGGGGTAATTGACAGAGCTGACGATGACAACGGACTGACCAAAGCTCACACAGAGGGGACAGTGTCAGATCTGATTGGTGCAGGTCTGGATACTGTCTCTACTGCTCTTCACTGGATTCTCCTTCTGTTGGCTAAACACCCCGAGATCCAAGCCAAACTCCAGGAAGTTATTGACAATGTGGTGGGATGTGATAGGCTGCCATCTATTGATGACAGAAGGAGTCTGGCCTACCTGGATGCCTTCATCTATGAAGCCATGCGTTTCACCAGCTTTGTCCCTGTCACTATCCCACACTCCACAACGTCAGACGTCACTATCAATGGTCTCCACATCCCCAAAGACACAGTCGTCTTCATCAATCAGTGGTCTGTGAATCATGACCCGCTAAAGTGGAAGGACCCGCATATCTTTGACCCTTCACGCTTCCTTGATGAGAATGACTCCCTAGACAAGGATCTTACCAACAGTGTTATGATCTTCTCTGCAGGGAAGAGACGATGTATTGGGGACCAGATTGCCAAAACGGAATTATATTTGTTCTCTGCAATTCTCCTTCACCAGTGTAGCTTTGAGAACAGCCCAAATCAAGATCTGTCTTTAAACTGCTCCTATGGTTTAACACTGAAACCTTTAGATTACAAAATCTCTGCCAAGCTCAGAAGAAAATTAAATAATGGCCCATAAAACGCTTTTTGAATATGAGTTCTCCAGCTTAAGAATGCAATGCAATGTAAGGTATGTGTTCTAAAGTAAACATTTATGCCTCTTATCACATAGTAATAAGCTTTCATTAACATTAAAATTACTTTCTTGCTTATTGCTGACACTTGAATTTTTACTCAGACACTACTTTGTCATTTCACAGTCTCAAAATATCAGTCAGGCCATATTTAAAAAGTAAATGCCCTGTAAATGCTATTAGAAACTGAAAGCATGTGAGTCACATCTAAACCATTTCAGCTATTTTACTCTGCAAATCTGAGAGATCTGTGACTAGAAGTGACTGCAAAAGCCTAATATATCAGCAACGACTGTAACACATTATGTAAGACATAGAAAAATATAAGGAAAGCTGTGATGTGGTAGCTCTAAACCACAGTTTCAAATAAATCTAAAGTATGTATTGTTACAAGTTAAATGAGGGTATTTAGTTTAGTCACCCTAAATTGAAATATAAACTGGTGGTGATGAATAGATTTCACTTTAAGTGTTTTGTTTTTTCAGTGATTGGGAGGAATCATGTGCCAGCCGTTTGGTTCCAGCCGAGTAATCAGCACAATTATTCATGCAGCCACTCATTTATCTTTGTATGTACAGAACTCTTTTGTGTTTGAAATTATGACAACGCCAGAGGACATGTTAATATAATGCATCATAATGATGTGTTTGGATAATAACTCATCTTTCATATAACTGATGTATTGTTATTGATTGTTGGTACTTGTTGGTAATAATTGTTGGTAATATTTCTTTAGTACCCCTGATACATTATTGTACTACAGTATATACAACATTGTCTGAACGATAGAAATAGCTAAATAATAATTTTTGTTGTAAACATGAACCTTGATGTACTATATAATACATATGTGTTGTAAAGTTTGTGGTACTTCCTGCTGTACTTCCTCTCGTGATTAAACAATAAGTCATGTTTATTCAGCGAATGATGGAATCTTATTAATTTGATCCACTTACTCTGTGTCAGGTAAAAATCTGTGGTGTGTGTGTGTGTGTGTGTGTGTGTGTGTGTATGTGTATGTGTGCACTTGCATATAAATGTAAGGCCTGTGTACATGCCTACAGAAACAGCACCATGGGTAAACCCTGAAGGAGGCTTATTTTCACACGGGGTTACGATGGAAACATTCCGTACTGTTCTCTCTCTCTCTCTCTCTCTCTCTCCCCTGCCGTTTCCCAAAACCTCTTACAAAATCTGTGTTATTGAAAGACTTCCTTTCACCCCGAGTCACTAGCTCTCCAAATCTACATACCCCAAGGTCCACAACCTGCTGAGTTTCACTTCTTGAAGGAGAAAAAAATGTGTACAGTCTGACAGTTGCTGAGCTCTGAGGTTATTCACATTCTGCACGTACACCGAACCACAGTGACCTCCCACATGGCTCTCCTTCCAAAAGCTCTCTGCTACTTCCACACACAGCTCAGCTCTCTGTCCCAACTCCCTTGTCTCTGCTCGAACTTTCACCTGCAAGTTACAGTCAGTGTTGCATTAAACGATGTCCTGAGACTGACTGAGGTACTTGGAAGCAGTTGGACAGAAGCAGGCAAATGTGTTTCTCCAGAAAATCTGTCTCCCTGTCCAATGCCATCTGATGAAATACAGCAGAACATTATTGCTGTGCTTTGGCTGGAAACGGCCTGATGTTTTTCATTCAGCCAATCTTTCCTATAACACCACCCTCGATGCCAACTGACTGACCACAGCTACACCCTCAATCCAAAATGCTTCAGACACATAACATGACGGTAACTCAGTGTGTTCTCTAATATGATCCAAAGCAACATCAAATTAGATCATTAATCTTTTTCTTGCAAAACAACAAGAAAATGAAATAAATAATTCATTATGTTTTTAATAAATGTGAACTTTTTCCCAGAGAAAACACTGGACAAAGGTGACATTTCTGAAAAGTAAAATAACTATGATTCAGAGTTCGAGGAATACTCAATACAAGGCTATATTAGCATAGAAAACAGAATAGAATATTCTTCTAAGAAATTTTGCTCCATTTTATATGTGCAATCGACTCTGGCTGGCTCCAGTTTGACTCCAAAAGGGAATTGACAGCTTATGCCTGACAATTCAATAATCCAGATTCCTTCCTAAACAGATGCTCTGCATCTTTAAAAAGCTGTCATTCTGTCATCAGAGCATTTTGCCATATACAAAGAACTCAATTGTGTCCAAAACAAAGCGGAAAGAGTTGTAATTTGCATTCTAATTGAATGTAATGTATTCCAGAGTTTCTGTGTGATGTGTCATTGGTTAACTCAAAACTCTTTTAGAAAACCCCCTCTGGAATTATGTCATGGCCATAAACACTGAGCAGGACTTACAATGTTGTTCCAGTTGACATTATAATCAAGTGTTGTGCCACCTTTAAATCTGGAATGCCGTGCTATTGACAGCATGTATTTAAACACATGACGTCCAAAAACTAGTAAACTGTCATATCATGTCTTGGAAAAAACCTCGCATAAGCATCACAAAGACATGTGAAACAACCCTTTTCAATAAACAGTTACCCAACCCATTATTATAGAAGGGTGGGATGCTGATTTGTTCATGCTAGGATTGTGTTTTGGAGCGGTGGCAAGGAGATGGAACTTTGATATAAAATAACACAATGTGCAGTTCCATTTACAGCACATCTTTCCATAAAACCATTAATTACTTTCAGGACATAAAGGAAGTGATCCACATTGGTCATTATGAGCAAACTGTACCAATGTCTGACAGTCATTCATATTACCACTGCATTGGTGGTCTTTTTTGTCATGTCTCCTACAAATTATGTTGACATGCAACAATTCAATGTTTACAGTTTACACTGTATGGCAATGTTTGGCTCCAGTGCGTGCAAGTATTGTGTGGTTTGTGCAGTGATAACTAAGGGTGCAGGCAGATATACCTCTATAAAAGGAATCTTCACAGAGGATTCACGTAAAGTAGTATACATCTGCCTTACTTGACCATCACTACGTTTGTTGCTACATATGCTAGAGGTCGTGTCAGGATTTATAAAATGACGTTGTAATGAAGCCCTATATTCACAAATCACACCGAACACCATTATTCACTGTCTGTATGTCAAACCGCTTGTTTCTTGCAAAACAATGACTTGGTCCTAGGACCAAGTCATTGTTTTGCAAGAAACAAGTAAGTCTTGATTATGCAAGAAACAAGTACGTCTTGACACTCAAGTCCAAGTCAAGACAGGCCAGTGAAAGTCAAGTCACAAGTTCTAAACTTTGAGTTCTGAACAAGCCGTATTTGCTCTATACCAGATTGGGAATGGATTATCTCAAAATTGAACAGCCTGAGTCCATGCTGGTCTGCAAGAGCCTACGCCTTTGGTCTGATTCAGCAGCTTTTCCACATGTAATGTTTTACATTTTCTGAAAAGAATGAGAACATATTGCTGTCAGAGAGACGAGTTGTTTGAGAGAAACAATAAATGAGTGAAACAGGATTGTTTTTCCTGTAATTCCTGAAAAATGGTGACTGATTAGTGTTGTTACTCTGTCTGCATCATCATTATCAGTTTCATGGTGTCTGTATTTGACAAAGAAATATCTTATGACCATGTGACCAACACAAAGATGCCACCCAAGACTCATCTCTCTCTGCTGCTGTGGAACCCCTCTCCGTCTATCCCTCGCTTTCATGCCACCCCTCTTCAAATTCTCTTTTTGGCAACACGAAAAGCCAGACCAAAACAATTTAGCAATAAGCTATTTGTGTTTGTACGGATTCATTTTCAGTTGTTTTTACATTCTCCTTTTGTAGTGGGTTCTGATTGCCTGTCAGAATTTCCCCACTCACCGAGGATCACTGTTCACTGGAGCTGACCACTCTGAACACATGTTGCTATGTTAAGACTTGGAACATGAGGGCTTGTTGACAGTGTGAGACCTGATATTTTAGTTCCTGTTATCCTAAATGACAATTTCACATACTTGACTGTATGAGCTGTGCCTTTTTTGAGTAGGTTTACAGAGCTGTATCATTTGAAATTTTTGTGAAAGCTATTTATATGTTTCAAATCACGGCAAACATGCTTATACATCATCCTAGTTTAGGAAGCCATCTTCTCAGCAGGAGCCGCTGTTCACCATATACTAAAGCTAAAGGTCTGATTAATATTTCAGCATCCTCACTTTGTTGATTCAGCTGACAGATTTTTATTGTATGTCATATCTGCAGGAGTTGGTACCTGCTGTTTCATTTCCTTTCATAAGCAGGTCGACACACAGACATACTGAGACGCCGTGCACACTGAGAACCAGAGGGAGTCCTGCTTTCTTTGAATAGCAGTTCAGTGGGAGATCACCAACCAGTTCTCAGTTTGCCTCTTTCTGCCTGTCTGGCCTGCCTTAGTTCTCTCTGAACTGTTCTGTCGTTGAATCTGTTTATCATGTGTTTTGGTTTTTGGTGGGCCACACGTTACATAAGCATTTTGTAGCAACACACTGCTGAAAATAACTCTTAGTCATTCTACTGTCCATTTACAGCCTGTCTGTTATGCTACATTTATACTACCAGGTACATATGAACCCATTTTTAAGCTAATTTTTCATTTTCAGCCCACATGTGGCATATGTAATGTGAATATGTAAACAATAAAAAATTTTTTATTTTTTTAAAGCACGTGGAATTGGTTATGCTAAAAATCAATTTGGGCCACATTCGTATGTTGAAATAAATCTTATATGTATCAAATATCTGCCAATGTGACTGTCAAACACATTTCCTTGCAATTTTACACACTCTTCTACTTTGTCCACATGTGAATGACGGAGCAGTGATCATTGCCACAATGGCCCAAGCTGCAATACGTGCTCTAATCCTCCTTCTCCACCTTAAAATATAATTAAGTCAAACCTTTGCAGATGTTTCGCAAAGGAGTCACTTGTATAATTAATTCTGTCTTATTTGCATCCATTGCAGCTTTTCATTTACCTCCATCTCAGAAACTAAACCCTTGTTTGTGCATGTGGGTTGTTTCAGGTCACTGTAAACATGTAAACACAGGTATCATTATGGGCCAGTGTCAAGTGGCTATAAAAGTGGATAAATGGATACTTCAGAATTTGGCATCAAGACCTGCTTTGCAGACAAGCATCCAACAGTTTTCAGACAACAAATATCAACAGTATGTCAAATCGAATGTGTAAGCTTTATTCCCACCAGCTATTAGCCGATTTGATGTAAAGTCAGAAAGTTATAGGGCAGTACATTTAGTAGAACCTTGTGTGGGACTCCACGCATTAAATACGCATCTGAGTGGAAGCAAGGTACTGCCAGAGAAAAGTCCCGGAAGACCTCATGAGCTGCAGCGGAGGTGCGGATCATAAAGAATAGCACGGTGGGGATGAAGTGTGCTTATGGAGTGCATATGGGCTAACACGGGGTTCCGCAGACACCATTTACTCAGCCTGCCAGCATTAGAGCGGCTTGGCCAGCAGTGCGAGGAGCCATGCTCTGTACCACAAAAGTAAAGGAAAAAATGAGTGACTATGAACAGATGCTGATCATGTTCAAGTTGTTTATGCGGTGTCATGGTAGCCACTAACTATTTCAGAAAAAAAATTATAATTTGAGATGTCAGAGTCATGCAATATTTTAGATGTGCAAAAAAAATAGGGGGATTTTGTGCACACTAGTACCTCAGTTACAGGTCACACATGAATGTTTACTTGGAGAGAGTAAGTTCACTAGGGTGTAAAGCCATGCGACATGACTGACAACAAATATGTATTACAGCATTAAATCTTTGGTGTATGATCTCATAACATTACATAAGAGAACAGTTTTCATGCCAGACCCTCAGACAGAGACACAGGAGACATTCAGGTACGTGCTGCTGATCACGCAGCATTTTCCTTGCCTGCTAGACTTGGAAATACCATAGTTGGTTCAATTTGCTGGTTAAACAATCCTAACCCACAGGAGCATGGGTGGCATAGTATGGTTTTCCTGTAATCATAGCTTTCACATTTACAGTATCAGCAATATGCATGGAATATAATGATAAATCTCAACAGTTCAAATTACTAAACTATCCACAATGCAAAGGCAGCTTCTGGGGATTACATAATGGTTCAGTTTAGGCAGAGAAGGAGTTAACACATCTGCAGTGAGCTACCTCTGTCTGAACCATAAGGCTGTCAGACCTCTCACATGCGGCTGCAGCTCGGCTTTCAAATACAATTACATGTTCGTGCAAGTAGTACCCAAACTCTTACCCAGTAAAATCACTTTAAAAATATCTGATCCTGACTTCTTTAGATGAAGATAAATGACTTGATTCTGACTCATAATAACGTGACAGAGGCTTGATTTTGATTTTTCCCTCTCATTACTCCGGTGGTCCTGTAGTGTGAATTAGAAAAAGGGAAAAGGAATAGTTTCTGAAAATAAAGTAAGGTATCTGGTGACAGTCAGAAATGTTACATCCAACCGCACTCAAAGGTGAGTCCAAAAGCTGCTTGACCAAGCGTGGAGACCGCTGACAGGAAATTTATGATCAGAACTGTTTCACCATGTGTCCGTTTACATAAGCACTATGAATAGTGTGGTTCTGTGTCTTATCTCACAAACGGCACGACAAGATGTGGAGAGGGCATTTTTAACAAATAGCTGAGTGTGCATTTAATGAAGAATTGTGCTCAAATCCAGTTGCAAGTCAGGAGTTACATCACTCATCTGCAAAGTGTCATTCGATGACTCAGAGGAAAAGGGAAGCTTTGGAATGAATGACTCAGATCACACGCACACACACACATGCAGGTGACTGTGGTTTTAGCAACCAGTCCCTTTTCTCAAACTATGAGACACTAGAAGTGAGAGACGCATCAACACCTCACCCCCCTAAACTCCCCACCTCGCTCTGTCATTGTCATACCAGCCCCATTGCAACAGGCAGAACAGCAGAGACAGGAGTNCCCCACCTCGCTCTGTCATTGTCATACCAGCCCCATTGCAACAGGCAGAACAGCAGAGACAGGAGTCGGGGTGTCTGCTCCAATTCTCCGAACTGGGATCACGTAGCAGAGGAGAACACATTAAGTGAGTCCTGGACTTTGGCTGACTCCCCACCAGCATAGGCCCCTTTCCCTCTCACCAATCCCCCCCCCGNTGTCTCCTCCCACACGCACGCACTACCACCACCCGCTGGCTGTGCTGCCAGGAACTAAGATATATAGTACAGGCCGCCACAGAGAACTGCCTCCAAGGTAGCACTTCTCTCCTCTGCCAGTAAAAATAAGATATTCTGCTCTTTCCCTCTCTCGCCCACCTCCCCACTCCTTCTTAGCAGCATAAAGTCCCTCTGCATCACAGCGGTCAGACAGCTGCCAAAGCCACAATCAACAACCACACTTTGCTTTTCTTTTTTTTTTTTTTTTTNTTTTTTTTTTTTTTTTGATTCAGGCAGAGATTTTTTTTCCAAAGAAAATTTATGTAGATAGGGTTCTGTTTGAGAGGAAATGTGCTTTTATCTGAGATAGGTTACTATGTACACACTGGAGCAGATCACTTGTTGCGTTTATAGTTATTACATTGGAAATTGGGAATTACATGGGCTGTAGAGTATCTGCACTCAGCCACAAGTATGAAAACAGAAAGAGCAAGACCAAGAGAGCACTTTATGAAAAGAAACAGCTAGTATCTTTAATCAAAAGATTTGGCTAAAAAATATAAATATTGTCACATAGATAAACAAAGACAGAGACAGATACTGGAAGACATGCAATTGACCCATATTCACTCCCTGACCCTTTTTTTTAATCAAAATGTTTAAATGCTCTGTAGTAATCCTTACTCCAACTTTTACCCCCGACTTGTAACTCTGTTCCAAACCCCTAATCCTCAAACAGCCTAAATGATGACATAGATATGACATCATATCAATATAAATTATATCCTGGGGAGAATTGATCACTAGGATTAAATTAAAAGAAAAACAACACATACGGGTCATTTCTGGCCTCAACATTTATTGTAAGGAAAAATTCCTCTAACCCCAACAGTTAATCGTTTTTGCTTTAAATGGTCCTAACCACCAGCAAAACCTATAATTAGTTCAGCATCATGTCTTTTAAGGTCTGCAACTTTTACAGACTTTTAGATCCAGTGAGTAAGTTTACTATAAAAGATCTTAACATATCTGACAAGTTCATTTCCAGGACAAACTACAGTATGAAGTGAATCGGGGCTGACTAACAGGTATGCATCCGCATTTGACGTCTGTCTTTGTACTTGTGGTAAATTACAAATATTGGTGCAGCAACGTATTCAAGAGTAGATGTATGCTGACATAATGGACATGTCTGCATTTTACGTTGCAGAGTGAAATGTGGAAAGGGACAGATACCTCCATTCACCTGAATGAACCAGCTGAAAAAACACGCTCGCTACATTCTAAAACATGAAAACTCATTAAAAAAACAAACAAACAAAAAAAACGGAGTTCCATTGTTTATGTCCCAAGGCACCCATTTGGTTTGGCCCAGAGCTGACATCACACCTACTCTTTGCTTCATGACATACCTCAGGGAAGAGTTTAACGTTGGCTGATTTATGACGAGTCATCACCGATCACAGTCTAGCATGCAAAGGTTTGAAGGGAGTATGGCGCAGTGAGAATACGAAGGAAGTCAGGTGATTTCACAGGAAAATGCAAATTTAATGCTGCAGCTCAGTCACATCCAATTTCATCACATGTAAGTTGGATGACATGGAAAACATAATGTACTAGTGTCTGACCAGCATGAGTTTTTGAAAACTGATGCTAATATAGATTTTTGTAATGGAGATGCAAAAAAAACCTACATCAAATAGCTTTAAATTTGATTTCATTTTCATGCCAAAATGCAGTTATTATTAACTGTTTCCAAAGACTTTAATGCTTGGCAGGATGGAATAGCATCTGAAAAAAGCATTTAGGCAATCATGTGATACTAAAACTCTCCCAATGAAACCTGACTAATGAAATTCTTTTGTCATGAGAAAACCCACTATATATATATTCATATATATATTCAAGGAGAGAAGAAACTCATGGATGTTTTACTGCCTTATTGACCAAAAAAACCCCTCTTATTTTAAAAAGGAAATATGTGTGGGTTCACTTGAAGATCTACAAAATGTTTTTCCCCATAACTGGTCAAAAAACTGAGATAAGAATGACAGCATAATCACTGACCATATTCTCTTTCCACTTCCACCCAAGAGAGGACAGGGACAGTCGTATTGTTATCGTTTTAGTGTATTGCTCATGGTTACTTCAGGGTGGATATTTGTTGACATGTATGCTTCTAGTATATTGATCTCTTTTGTAAAAGCTCTTGCTGAGATTTGTTATTCTAATATACAAGTAAAACAAGACAGAATTCAATTTCAGTTAATCACTGAAACCTAGTTTTTGTCCCATCATACGTCTGTTTCCCTAATTTCTGTAGTGACTTGTGGATGACCATGTCTCTACTCTGAAATCACGTGTGGTCACAGTGGTTTTACTAGCATGGCAGCGATGTTAACCATCATACCATGGCCTTCTTGAAAATCTGGCACTATCAGAAGTGTTTAGCTTTGATGAAACATTCTGGTTTGTTGTCCAGCATTTTCCACTACAATCATAAAGATGTAGAGTGTAGATCATCACGCATAAATCTGTGATCGCTGTGTATTATAGACCTTGATCAACAAGTTTAGTGCACAAAAAAAAAAAAATCATTCAGAAGAATTTCAATGTACAAAAACAAACGTACAGTTGTAAAGTGTATAAACTTGCAAAACTTACTTGCATCAAAATCCCTCCAGAGATCCAGTCTTCCATTCTCTATACCTGCTTATGTTGTGCTGGGTAACAGAGAGACAATCTCAGCAGTCATGTTGCGAGAGCGAGGATACATCCTGAATAGGTCACCATAGTCTATCACAGGACATAGGACATAAAGAAATATACATACATATATATATATATATTTCTTTATTTTTCACATAATCCAGTGTTTGGCTCTAATCTAAGTGGGATCTGCACCTAAATACTGTAATAGGGTACAGGAGAGAGCCAAAACTGTGAGTCACCTTTGTTTCCTCTTGACATTATTAGAAATTAACAAACAAGTAACAAGTTGGGGAAAAATAAGAATTGAGAAGTGCATAGAAAGCAAAAATAAGGAGGGGAGGGGAAGGTAGGGTAGGGTAGGGTAGGGTAGGGTAGGAGAGGAGAGGAGAGGAGAGGAGAGGAAAGGAAAGGAGAGGAAAGGAAAGGAAAGGAAAGGAAAGGAAAGCCATGCAATACCAGCCAGTTTCCAGGAATTATACTCAGTCATGCTGTGACTGGAAATAAGGCAGACATTTGTTTAGCACAAAGTGTGTTAATTTGTCAGAGTGCTAATTAGATGCAAGCAATCTTTGTTGCTATCCACACCGACTGTAACACACATGGGAAATTGCTACACTCACCCACAGGAAATGACCAAGCTCAACCAGTAGAATTCCACAAAGGCAGAGGACATTTAGCAACTGGATGCTGAAACGATTAAACACAAGAAGAGTGTGATGCCAACACAAGACTATGTGCAACCAGAGCTGTCAGTTAGGTAAGCAGGGCCTTGCTGCATCAAACAAGAGAGTAACTTACCAGCTAACTAAAAGGTAAAGGGAAGAAAAAAATATTCACTTTGGCAGGTACCCTTGGTAATGTGAGAATGGTAAACCCACAGAAGAAACACAGTGTTTTCAAGAAACTATAACAACAAGGCCAACAACTGCTTTTTCTAAAGGTTTTTGCTGGCTTTGACTTTGTGTTTGGATTGGAATTTTTAAAGTGTTTGGATTCTGCTTCGCCATCTGATGTTGGTCAAATAGCTTTGTGATGAAAACCTACATGATTACCTGACATTTGCTTGTGTTTTACAGGGGATTTTTTAGGAATATCGATTACAAAAAACATTGTTACAAAACTACTTCATTGAAGTCTCCCTGACGTAGCAGCAACAGCAACTCTTACGCAGTTTTCCGGGTAAGCAAGTTGTCCCATCTCTTTCAGATAAGTGTTGGGAGGAAATAAATCTTTCCATGTGGCATGTTCTTTTTACTGCCTCGCTCATCGCCTTGCTGCCAGAGACCTATGTGTAATGAAGTAGTACAAAGAGGACGGGGGGGGAGTAATGGAGAAACTTCGGGGGGAGCACGGAACATGCATGAAGGAAAATAGTCTTCCCAAATGACCGTGATGGCTGGGGGGCAGAATGTGTACTGATCTGGGTGGGCAGCCAAGTCAAACAGCCCAAGGGGGTAAAAGGGAAGCCATAGCCAGGCAAAGGAGGGAGTTTACATTAAGTATAGAAAGGGTGGAGGGGACAAAGCGAGACAGCTGCCATTACAGCACAGAAACCAAAATCTGAAAAGCCAGGAATGAACCTGGGGGCTTGTAGGAATATTTCTACTGAGGAGGGATTCAGGGTCTGGTTGCACAGCGATGTGGAGCCACCTGTTAAATGGTGCTTAACATGCAGGGGAAAACACAAACATGCTGCACACACTAATGTGAACACATACACTTGCAGTGTCTCTGTTGCTCACTTTCCCTCCCTCTCTCTCTCTCTCTCTCTCTCTCTCTCTCTCTCTCTCTCTCTCTCTCACACACACACACACACACACACACACTCAGTGACCTCCTGGGTGCTGTGTTCTGTGCAACGGTATGCACTGCCAAGTCACACAACTTGAGCAACAGGGAGGTCCAGAACCCCAGAAGGAGATGGTATGTGACAGAGAGCAGACTGTGTGTGTGTGTGTGTGTGTGTCCGGGTTAGAGAGGAGAGACTGGATATTTTGTGAACACCCTCAAGAAGGTGTTTGTGTACATGCATTAATGTACACACAAGTACCTGAGACAAAGTGCATGATAACAAGCGTGTACAAGTGTGTGCCTAAGTTTGTTGCGTGAAAAAGCAACAAACACAATAAAAATACAATAAGAAAGAGGGATCAACATCTGACATCCATATGTTTATTTGGCGAAAACCATCTTAATCAAGTTTGCAGCTTTATGCCTGAGCCTGAGTTGCTGACTGAAATATAAAGGCTACAATGACAGCCGCACAAAATTAGCTTCTCCCTCTCTCTCTTGGTTTGTGTGTGTATGTGTGTGTGTGCGTGTGTGTGTGCCTGTGTGCACATGAGTATACAGTGCGTTTCTGGTTAAGCTTGGCTCCACCACAGAGGCAGGAGAGGGAGGAGAGGAGGACATATGAGCTTCATGCTGCATCAGTCACTTGCTCCAAACTCTGAAAGTGATTTTCTCGCCGTATCTTGGAGGAAATGATTCATTAGGCTGTGGCCCAGTTGGGATTGCTCTTATGAAGTTCAATAAGAAGCAGCCACTCACCCTAGGCTGGTGAATTATGCACCAAGACAAAGGGAGAGATGGGAAGGAGCCACAAAGGCTGTGATAGGAGGATGGGTTGAAATAGCAGGGATAGATGCAAGCGGAGGGATGGAAGGCAGAGCTGGAGGAGAGGAAGGCTGGAATGAAGGTGGGAGNGAGTGGGGTGGGGTGGTCTCTGTGGCTTTGAGTCAACTTAGATAAGCTCCTCTTTCCTGGAACACCACAGGACCACTCAGCACCAAAAAGAATCATGCATTGTACTATGTTTGTGAGATCTTCAGGTCATTTTCTGACTTGATTTGAAGATGATATTGAAACACAATAAAATAAATTGTAATAAAATGACAGGACAGATATATAGAACATTAATAGCACTGCTTTTATTTTTTTCCTCCCTTTTGTCTGAATATGTTGTGTGTGACATCACTCAGTACATTTACATGCACACAATACTGACTTTTGCCTGTACAGCGATTAAAGCAAATATATGGAGTAAGCCGTATAGGGATTCCTAGACTTCCAACATTTGCTGAATACACGACTCGTTGCTTAAAGGACCATACCAGCTGTTTTGCATGTTTGAGCCTAATATATTAAATTTTCATACACGTAAGGTTACTGACAATCATTTCCCAAAGGATAAAACCATATTTCAGCTTTCCTGATGTTTTGTAAAATCTCTTAAACTTTCAAAATCAAATATTCAAGTGATACACCCACCTTAAAAATCGATGTTTTGCCTGCTAATAGTTACACAGTCTTATGAAGTCACGCCCGTTTAAATTTTCAATATACGCAGTTCTTCTTTTGGGACTATATTCCCCGGTGGAGACATACATTCACTCTGTGCTTTTTATTGCACTTAAACGCTAAAATTATGTAACTTCGAAAAAAAACCTGAATATATGTCTTGTTTGCGATGACGGATTACCTATCCCAAGAACGTCGTTTCAAATATCAACAAGTTGATTTTAATAATGTACCAGAATGAACTGAAACCAATGGCAGTCTAGAAGGTATAGGAAAAAAAAAAGTTTAATTCACCATTCCAGTAGTATGCTTTGGGAAATGATTGTCAGTAACATTAAGTGTAACTTTAAGTGTATGAAAATTGAATATATTAGGCTCAAACATGCAAAATGGACAGTATGGTCCTTTACAAGTTTTACAAGAGCAAGTACACTTATGCTGATTGTAAACCAATGGAGTGTTTCCATGCTTAGTAAAAAAAAAAAAAAAANAAAAAAAAAAAAAAAAAATCTTACAAGCACATAATCTAGGTTTGAGTTTGGGTTTTCCAACATCAATCTGACTAGAATGTAATTTTTAAGAGAAAGATGCATAGCATGGCTGTTGATTACAAATTTGAATTCTGTATGTCATGTTGCATTCCATCTAGAATTGGATGTTGAAGTTCCTGGTTAAAAGTCCAAACAGTGGTCCAGTGCAGAAAAACAGGAGGATGTCTCCAATCAAGCTGCTGAGACAAGCTGTGTGTAAGTTTGGTGAGTAACCCTTGTGTTTACACATAGTTTTCATTATCCTCCAGTATGAGAAATCAGCTTTTTAAAAAAAAAAAAAAAAAAAAATGTATTTAAAGCTTAAAAGGTTTGCCGTATTTATTGTCCTCTGCTCTGTACAAGTGAATTTCAGGCTGTTGAATTCTGCTCAATTTTACTACTAGAAACTTCTTGACTGAATGGTGTTTCGCTGAACTTCTCCTAACAGTGCAATGGATATTCTGACTTTCTGATGTATCTGGAATGCATGGTCATTTTTCAACACCGCAGAGTACAAGTAAACTGAAACGCTCCCCTCCCAGTGTCTAAATTATTTATAGAGTATTTAATTGAACATGTTGCATTTAAGTGAAAGCTCCAAGTTCCTAACTCCAAACTCCCATCTTGGAGCTGCCAAGTCCATGAACATGACATCACAACATCCTAAAGTGACCCGCCAACATGTTGACCTTGTGTCATGTCTCACGGCGGTAAAAGGAGATATGGAGCAACTGACTTACTGCTATAAGGAATGCAATTTGGTTTAAACTGAAAAGAGGAGTATTATGTGTTGTGGATAAAACTGACTTTTCCCAGAAGGGAGGAGATGTAGGAGGAAAGAGTGAGAGTGAAAAAGAAGATGAGAACAAGCAAAGATAAGAAAGGAAGGCTTAGATGTGTTTCATCCTCATACATCCCTTTGATAAAGTGGGAGATGCAGAAACAGAGTGAAAATACAAGCAGGGATTGCACACAACATGAAACTGTGGGTGTTCTGTGTGTGTATGTGTGTGTGTGTGACTGGATGTCCATGTCTGCCTTATAAAGCTCATAAAAAACCAGCAACTTATGAATTAGATAAGTGTCAGTGAGCTGTTGGTCTGGAAACACAGCAGTCAGACCAACCGCACTACATCTGAGAATGTGACTTTCTGGCCTCAACTTCATCTATCATCTTGTAAAACTATCAGGGCCTACGTATGTGTGTGTGTGTGTGTTTGTGCATATATGTGTGTTTCTTTGAAGATCCACCGAGTTATGATGTTACTCGTGATATCCGAGCCAGTTTTGTGTATCTCAAAAGTCCTAAAACGTGTCATATGGTTGGACTCAAGATACGTGCTCTTGGTGGATTTGGAATCAAATCCACCAAGAGCACGCAATTTGCTTGTTATCTGTCACAACAAGACGGATCATAACTAAAGCCGCAGTGGTGTTGTGTCGTGACTCGAGAGGCAGCTCGTTTCCTACATAGCGTGTGGCTTGCAGCAATATCAAAATTACATTATCATGTGTCACGCTCAATGTATCACCTACCAAACAAACTGTTCTCATCACCTGTACACAGAGTGACTCTCAGTTCACAGTTAGAAAATCCAGTTTCTGATGTGCATGGCACAGGGCACCACAAGGAAACCCCAAAAGACATATGGCCTTGATCAGAGCCAGTAGTACCATGACATCACCACCACATAATTGACTCAGCTCTCATCGTCCATTGCTCTCTTCCCTCATTTGTTGTGTGGGCAAGCGAAAGCAACAGCTATTGAAAATGTCTTCTTTCACATGATTATACTCAAGACTGCAGGATTTAATATTACTATCAAGCATCTGGATGTTCTGTTTCATAGTGTTCTTTCCAAACCGGATATTTAGTAGACAGTCAGGCTCTTCATTTCAAGTATCTTGTGATTTATTAGTGGAAAATTATATTGGGCCTTGAATGGGACAATTTGATGTCCGCCTCTGCAGCTTGAGATTTACTGTCTTCACAAATCACACACACTTTTGCTCTCACATTAGGGCACGTTTATCATTACAGGGCAAAGTAACCATGGCAACAAGTGGCGACCTGAAGTAATTGACATTAAGTCGGTGAACAAAGATTCAAAGATTCACTGCTGACGCTGACATCAACTGCTACGTCAAAGTAGCTGCTGTTCAAAACGTAATCATTACTCATAACACATAAAGCCGTAGAGTCGGACATATTTCACTAACCAACAAAATTTGCGGCTTCCTGTACAATGACAGGCAACTGCTATTTTGCTGTTGTTGTTATGGTGTTTAACAAAGTCAAGCTGTCCCTTTGCTTTTGCCAAGCTTATTGTCCTAGTTGTTTTTCTAAGAGCAGCAGTTCCTTACGTAGTGAAGCTGTGATGATACCCTGAACAAATTACCTCTGCCGGATTTGTCCATAAACAACAAACACATGCTGCAACATATAATAAAAAACATGATAATAACCACAGGCCTGATGAGAAACATAATGTGACTCAAGCCTAATGGTATGTATCCATGCTGTCATTCCTCTCTCTCTCTCTCTCTCTCTCTCTCTCTCTCTCTCTCTCAATTATTCATCTCTTGTCCCTACGCTACCTTCCAGATTTGGTGATGTGTTGCAATGATGGAGAAGCTAACAATCCTATTAAGTTTAAGATTTACCAAGCTGATGCAATTCCATATTTTCATATTAAAACACAAAGTAGTTGTATAAGTTTTTTTTTTTTTTTTTTTTTTTTTTTTTTGTGGTAGAATTATTTTCTCTTTAATCAAGCACTGTTTCTTTAACATATTCTATAAGTCAAATATCAGACTGATATGGGTTAACCAAAATTGAATGTAAATGCTCTATAGTGGCTGGGGCCTTTATTTACCTCAACTGCAGAGAGAGAACCTGGGCAATATTGGAGACAGGCTTTTATAAGAGACAGGCCTTCATTTCTAATTTTGCAGATGGACAAACCCATAACTGCATAAAAAAATACACCGCCACAAGGGAGAAGATGTCATTGTGAACACGCCTCCAGGCAGCTTTTAGAAAGGTTCATTTTCATCATTTTCATTTCATTTCATTTTATTTCATTTTCATTTTCATTTTTTTGAGAAAGGTTCATTTTCATCCACTATTCCTGGTGGGTGATGACAGTGCAGCATCACACACTCTCCCGGGCGAGGAGTGTGTGACGTTTTGTTTTATGTTGAGCCCGGTNAGTGCAGCATCACACACTCTCCCGGGCGAGGAGTGTGTGACGTTTTGTTTTATGTTGAGCCCGGTTGTGCCTTCTGGCCGGAGGGACGATGGCTGGAGAGGTTTTTAAGTGGTTTGGTACTCCAAACATAGCTGCTGTTGTCTGATGGCAGCAGCAGATTACACTAATAGTTTCCTGGGCCAGTTAAAGACATACACCAAACCTGGCCTTTAATTGAGACTGGCTTTTCTTTCGTCCTGCTGACTCCGCCCCTCTGGCTATCATTAGATACCAGCTATTATTTGGATATTGGCTTTTAATAGAAAATTTACAGTACTTCAATTTCCTTCTAAAACTTGTTAAAATAAAGTCATTTTCAAAAAATGTTTAATTAAGTGTATATGTAAAAGAATCTCAACCATATGCATTGACAGTACTTTTATAAATCTTTAAGAAATGAAATGAAAAGAAATTATAGTGTTTATCTGCATCATTATTACTGACCTACTTTTCTTTTGATTTCATCTATTTTCAATCCAAAATAGAAGAGAAATGTTTGGCTTTTGGAGAAAATAAAATGGCAATAAACATTTTCATGATCTGGTAAAGAGAGGAAATAAAACTTAATACATGAGCTGTAAAATGGTGGTCAGACTAGGGTCTGTAAAATGGATGATTCTGATTTTTAGGAAGCCTACCTGTTATTTCAAGAAATTAATCTTAGTCAGTATATCCAAAATTACTTTCTCATGTTTGAAAACATCAAACTTAATAAGCAGAAAATAAGCTAAATGCTTTATGTCTTAACAAATCCCCTGTTTAATTACCTGCACCAAGGAGGATATGTTTTCATTTGTTTGTTTCTTTGTTGTTAGTATTACTCAGGTTCTGAACCAGTTTTGAGGAAACATGGTGGAAGGGTGGAGTGTGGCCCAAGGAAGAGCCCAATAACTTTTGGGCACAGATCCAGATCTAAAAATATTTTTAATAATTAACATCGTGAGATAGCACACTTTCGAAAATATTTTTGTTGATTCCTTCAAAAGTAATCTCAGTTTTAAAAATCTGCAATATTTATCCCATAATAGACTATCAAAAGGTCAAATTTGGTCGTGTTATGGCTAAGGATCCAGACCTTGCTGACAAAAATATATGCTTGGACGGGGGGCACAACAGCTGTATATAAAAAGGGGCAAGAAACATGCAATAACCATTAATGTGTAGCTGAAATGTAAATCCTTTTGGCGCAACTTTCATAGTTACAGAGACATACACAGAAAAATTTTATGTTTATTACAGTTGATTCTTTCTCTGTAGGCCAGTATATTATTAGAATATGAACACTTTTTTCTAGGCTTGTTTGGCCTTTCTATCTCCAATTACTGTTCCTGGCACATTTTTTGGACGAACTGGATGAAAAGACCTTAGCCTAACCCTAAAGCTAACTCAGGATAATTGTCAGATCTTTATGTTTTATGCTTCTAGAGGCAGCTTTAATTAAGTGATTATAACTCTTCCTACTGAATCAGAGAGAAACTTGCTGCGACCAAACTGAGCCAAGGACGAGGAGGAACACACAAATTAGACAGCAAAAAAAAAACAAAAAACAGACTGTATAGCTGATGCATCCAAGCTGGCTTTCTTAAATCCTCTGTCTGTGCCTCAGTGCTTATCACACATCATGCTGCTTCCTGCAGCTATTAGTCCAATCAGTCCCATTGCAGCAGCCAACAGGGATACATTCCTTGAATTCAGCTGTGAACTGAGGTGATGAGAGAAAAGATGCAGCATCTAAGAATATGTCAGTCCACATTTTGGATGACATTGTTCTTAATTACCAAGAGAAAGTCTCACTAAACAAAACCTTCCAGTATGCACCAACCACAGAAACCGCATCCTGGTGTTTCTCAACAAAACCCAGTGACAAAACTTGACAAATTTCAGATTGAGGTAAATCAAAAATATGACCTATTGTGCAATTCCTCAAACCTTAATCACCATCTATCAGTGAGTGCAATGTGAGTAAGTAGGAGGAGAGGTGAGATGAGGTGAAGAGGAGAATAAAGCAGGAGGAAAGGAAAATTTAAGCTCACCGAGGCTGGTGGGTAATACCTTCAGCTGAAAGCCACTTTACTTAAGCTGCTAGGTCTAATTTGGAAAACAGCAAAGAAAATGAGGTCAATGAAGTGTCTGCTTGCTAAGAAGTGTTTGTAAAACTAGTCGGGAGGTGACACACACATACAGTACACACAATCCCTCTGTGAAACCCTAACATGAAATACACATTCTTCACACAATTCAGCAAGACTAATATATCACCATTTAATAGATGTAAACCGATACAGCAAGTACCCCAAACACCCCATCTGTCAGAGACCTGTCTGTTGTCTTTTCTCTCCCAGAGTTTAAATCTGTCTGCTCAATATCCTAATATCACTGCAGCGTACACTTACACTAAATCATCATACACACATACGCCGACTCTTGCCTATTCATCGACCTTCAGTCGCCGCTGATTTAAAGTGACTTCTCTTGCAGCGCAGCTTTCCCACGTCTTCACCCACACATGTTCACAGAACATAAAACTCTGTCACATCTATCATAGCAAGCTTGGTGTTTTGTGTGGAATATATGATATATGATGATAAAATATCCAAAAGCATTTTTTCCCTCTGCTAAACCACATGAAATTTTCTGGTGAGTGTTATATGTTTAAAGCTGATTGTGGTACAGAGCGTGTCAGAAGGAGCTCTGGTTTACTTGAATTCATGTCTGCCTGCCCTCCCCATATCAAGCTGAGATCAGGCTTTGAATTATCATTTCCACCGAGCATGGCGTGCAAGGCCTAACTGAATGTCCATCGGGCTTGTCTGGTATCAAAAGGATGTTACATTCATATTGCTGATTTTATCAGAGTCCCCACCATTGTTGTTTGCCTTTGGTCAGCATCTTTCATTTCCCTTTCAGTTATAAAACTGATTCTAAATTCATATTGCTGTGCTGAAGAAGAAATTAACAAATTTCTGAGAAGAAAATAAGAGTTCCAGACAGCAAGTTCAAGGCATTAGTGCATGTATCCTTTCTTATCTTACAGAAACTGAATCAAGCAATATGTTCATGGACAAAGAGCACACAATGAAAATGTGTATTTACTATAATTAATTAATTAATTAATTAATAAATAAATAAATAAATAAATAAAGGATTTAAGAATAATGACAGACCCGTCACAGTTACTGGGAACTCTTTGGACCAGTTGTCACGGGGGTGAATCATTTCTCATCTGTTTATCCACTAGCAGCGGTGCTAAGATGACGAATTAAAATGAATAATAAACACTGTCTGTGAACTTGGTCATGAACTGTTTTCTTCGGCCACATGCACACTGGCCAACATTTCTTATGTCAACAAACTACTGATCAGATCGGTTGAGCAGCCTGCTCTGTTGACAGATGCTGAGAGCAGAGTTCTGATTGGCCCGTCGCGGTGGGTGTTTCCGCATTCCGTGAAGAGCTGTCAGCAGAAGCGCAAGTTGGAGAAGGGACCGCTGTGTCTGTGGAGAACTGTCCTCAGTCATACCCACGGGACTAACGGTCCACCGGCGGGGGAAAGATGCCTTACATGCTCATCAGCACGCAGATCCGCCTGGTTTGTATCCCGCCTCTCTAAATGACTCGTGGCATGCTTTAGGGAAGACGCGCTAGAGTTGGAGATTTCAGCCATGCATATTTATTTTCCTGTGCAGCATTAATCAATCAAGGTCGTCATTTTTAAGTTATACAGTTATGCAACAGCCTGTATATATATATTCTGCAACTTGGAAACAACAAACAGCCCAACACTACAAACGGAGCAAGCGCCGTGCGTATGGGTGTTCTTTTTGCCGTTTTGCCCTAAATTAAAACCACATGTAGCCCAGTTGTAGGTCTGTTATTGTGTGCATGTTCATTTTGTTGTCTGCACAACTCTAGTAACCTAATTCTATAGTCTCTGACCGCTGAATAATCTATTTTAAGGATGCCCAGTTATTAGAGATTATGCAATCCTCACCTGCTAGACAGCTGCAGGCATAGCCGATTTGCAGTTTGAGTTGCACAAGTAACAGGCTACAGATACAGATTTATTGGCAATGCAATTGTAAAACAATCAATATTCTTAATTGATGTCTTTCAGGAGAATGGACCAACTAATGTTGGAGATGAACACTCTGATCCAGCTGTCATGAATTACTTGGGAGCAAGGAAAACAACAATGCTGGGAAACAATTTGTGAGTATTGGAAATTGAGATGGTCAGTTATTGGAGGGGGATGAAATAGATGCAGTGTGGCAAAAATACAGGCACAATCTGAGGATTTAAAGAATCTTGAGCTGGTGGAAGTTTACTTAGCACAGTTCTGCTCAGCACAATGCCCTTAACAAAAAATGTGAAGAATTTAAAGTCCCTCTTAAAGACTAAGTATTTCTGTCCTGATAGGTTTTATCGTGTCACTGTACCTACAATATTTTCTCTGAAGTGTATGAATTGTTACTGAATAATTTGGAGATTGTTAAAATTATATGAGTTATGAAATCTTACTGGAGACACTTTGATGATGCCAGACATGTCGGTGTCCACAATGCATGCAATCCTACAATGCTCTGCCATCATTAAAATGGAGAATCGTAACCTGCAATGGCACTGGTCCAATATAGACCTCTACACAATTGTAGAATCAACACCACTGTGCATCATTTCCACATTTAGACACTTAACACCAGTTTTTCTTTCATTCTGGCAGAAACACGTACATATTGACGACAGAGCTGAGATTGGGACACATGGAGGGGAAAAAGTCAGTTGTAGTTGAAGAAGGCTGCTGCTTTGCAGATTTAGAGTAAACCATTCTAGCTGATGGAACACAGATCAGGGAAGTGTTGTCATTGGCAATACGACTCAAATGCTGCTGGGAAATGAAGCAAGGTGTGGAAGGAAGTGAACAAGCATCAGAACAATTAACAGCATTCTGCTCTCCAAACAAAGTTTAGTGAAAGACAAAGAAATCCCACATCTGCGGAAAGTAGAATTTCTTTTTTTTTTTTGTTTATGCTCATTTAGTTCAGAGTACCACGTGGATGACCCACCTCGCCTGGTGCTGGACAAGCTGGAGAAGCTTGGCTTCCGTGTACTGACGATGACGGGGGTGGGACAGACGCTGGTGTGGTGCCTACACAAGGAGAATGAGTGATCTTTCCTGAAGAAAGTTACACGTCTCCAGTGTGTATGTCCCTGGCAAGTGAGAGGTACTGTGATGAGAGATTTTTTTATCTGAAGTTGCAACGGAGCTCTCTCATCAGAGTAAACCAGTCCAGTGTTTAGACCTTGACTCAATGTAAATATCTGTATCAACCTTTAAAAAAGGTGAATGATTGTGCTCTTTTTCATTTCACATTCTACACATTGACAGCTGCAAAATTAGCCTTGTTACATGAGAGGAAAGTCCTTTTCTTAAGTCAAGAATATGCTAGATGTGTGGTTACAGCTTATGTTGTGTAGGCTGTGGGTTACAAAAAGGGTAATGAATTATGTAAAAAGGAACTGATGTTCTTTGCACTTATGTAATTATAAGTAAAGAAGTAGTAGTAGTAAGAAGTAATTACAGTATATCAAAGGCATCCCAAATCGTCCCTTAGTCCTTTTAAAACCACTATGCTAAACAAAACTGTCTAAAGCTGTTTTTATAGGCATGTAATATGATTAAATGATGAGAATTATTTGTGTAATCACTTACTAGTAAAATAAAATCATTTGTAATCCTTCTAAGATTTCGTACTGACTCTAAGGAACGCACATAGAGGCAAAGCCTCATGATAATCCTCATAATAAACAACAAGCCACTAAAGTATTGTCCTCCATCACACNAAAGCCTCATGATAATCCTCATAATAAACAACAAGCCACTAAAGTATTGTCCTCCATCACACATTAAACTCATACTGTATAGCTGTGCATTGAATTAAAAACTTTTTACATCCTATAGTGGCTTTTTATTAGCAATTCTTGTTATATTCTCGCTATATTTACCAGCGTTCAATGACCAGCTAAACACAAATACCTGATAAATATGACATGGCCACACAATATTTCCCAACATTATGAGTTTCCAAGCATAACCTGAGTGCCATATAGGATACACTGGTCTGTCCTCAAAATTTGGGCAAAAGCAGGCTGCATTTTTCAGCCATATTGGGGGAGCCATTATTTGCGACATGCCTTGTCCACCTGTTATAACAAATTTGATCCGTCCTTGACTGACATCTCCAACTAACTTTCTTAATAGGTTTGTTGCACCTGTTGGGATGGGATAATTTAGAACTTAATTTTAATTTAAAACATAGCTCCACCTAACTTCAAACTAAATAACTGAACATGTGCCTGAAGGCCTTTAATTATGAGCCCTCACAGCTCTATGATACTTTATGTGGATGCTGCTCTAAAAGGGAGGTTTGCATACCCCATGATGATACTAGAGGCACACTGAGTGCAGAAGTGTGCCTTTAAGAGCCAAAAAACACTGGGTGGTTTCATTAGGGCTATTTTTGTTATAGCCCCAGGTCTGCCAGCGCGTGTCTGGGGCAGGCCTGGATAACAAACCCACAAACCAGACCATTTGTTAGCCCAGCTCACAGCCAAAACCTTGCCAGGCCTGCTGCTTCACACATGACTTAGCCTTTGTCTCCACCCTCAAGATCAAAAGGTCTCGGTGCTTCCCAGTACTGTGATTGCGGACGTTCTGGGTACTGCTTGTATTTACTGACATTACAGCTTCCATGCACACAATGTGAGGGAGACAGATTCCAAGGCTCTGCTGCGTTTTGATTAGAACAAACAATACAACAAGCTCATCTTCCCATTCTGGTTCGCATGCAGCACAGGCCACTGTGGGCTCAGTAAAGAGTTGGTGGTGAATGTGTTTCCTGTAATTTTATTTCCTCTGTTGTCATTTGGACAGAGTTTGTGTGTTTCTGGGCCTTTTTTTTTCACATTGCTGGGATATGAAAAAGGCTACACATAAACAAAACCAGGTGATGAGGGGATTTTGCAAGAGGAGAGGAGCAGATGTCTCCCACCGCACCATACCACACCACACCACTCCACAGCTGGACATTGTGTAAGAGTCACGGTAAGGCAGTGCAGGAGTGGCTGGGAGATGGATGACAGCGATGGATTTTGCAAAGCTGCCATGTGGCTCCTAAATAACACAATGACAGGAAAAATCACCGTTGCACCACAAATACAGACGCAGTTACGACACAGTCCCCCAGAGGGACAGGAAAATAAGACTATTTGGATAGATAGATGTTCCATAGACAGAGGACTTCGTTACAAAAATCAAAGTGGCAGCAGCAGTTTGGCGCTGGCACTGTAAGATCTGACTTAATGTGGCTCACAAAGCAGTAGCATGTCACTTCAGAGAGCCTATTGTGAAACAGCCTACAACAATAACAACATAATGTAGAGGAAAATTTATTCAGATCAATATCAAAGTGAACACTGGCAAAGTTTTTTTTTTTTTTTTTTTTTTCCCTAAGCAAGTGGCATGTTTAGCAATTCAAGCTGGGTTTGGACACATGACCTGTCAGGACCAATAAAGGGTGAACTTAATGAAATGGAAACATTGAGCTGGGTAGAATGTCCCAAAACAACTGCACTCATTCGCCTGTGCCTGCAATATCACATATGAATATAATAAATGGATAAAATAAATGGTGGCAGTGATGTTGGACACAAAACTCCTTGAATAAAATTTTGTTTCATACTATATGTCAGTTCACTTTTTCAGCCATTTTCTTATTGGATGTACTGTGGATGAACTACTGTTCATTTTGTAAAAAAAAATGTTCTGAAATGAATGATTTGTATAGGGTAGGTTAGAGAATATATACAAATATGCAAGTCAAATTTACCACAGGACACGGACAAGACCAGCATTGTGCAGATGAAACTCTTCAGTCTGGAGGAGAGCTTTAGATATATTGTATATAGTACAAAGCCTAGGGAACAATCATCTGAACCACCAGATCTATAATGGAGGGCCTCCACAGTATGTTCACTTCTCATCGCGTGAGGCCACAAGAATTCCCATAAAAGCCTACCTTGTGTTCCAATCTCAGCCTGATTGCTGGTTTATCATGGAGGAGAAATGGTTTCCACGCTCGCATTGCACGGTTTGTGGTTTGGATTGCTACGAGCTCAACTCATTTCACAGATCTACTGAACTAGCATGCAGACAAGAGTGAAGGTTGTTGTCTTGGCTAACCAGAGAACATTACTGACAAATGCAAATTACATCATTATACCATTTTGATTACTTTTAATGCTGCATGTCCAATCTTCCTCTGACTCTATTACAACCCACCGCAAATTAGTAAATCCTCCCTGGCTGCTTTAAAACTCTATTTCATAATAATTTAGCAGTATGTACCCAACATGTGCCCAAGAAATGATGGTTCTGCAATGATTCAATATTTCTGACATTCCTAATGATTTGTGACATGCTGATTTATTGCAATTTTTAACTTTTTCACTGCAAATTAGATCCCCAAAAGAAAAGTCCATCTTCACTGAATTCAAACATACAGACTGCAAGTGTACTACATTACACTACCATAGGTAAGATCCAAAGTGCATTTATAATATTGATATGTTAATAATGAAATATCAAAATGTGTCATCAATGCATTGATATAGGTAATACTGTCAGTAAAGTACTATGTTGTATTGAGTTTTCTCTGATCTCTATTGTAAAGTCTCCTACCTCTGGAACCAAATGCATTGATCCTGCAGGGGCCCTCACTTCTTTGTCTTCACTACTCTGTACTCCTCTCTCAGTTATCCTATGCTCTTAATGAAGGAAAAGTAAAGACATAACACATTAATAAATACGACTTTCTAAAGCTTTACTTTACAATACAGTGAAAAGATTAAAAAGACTGATAACAAAATCCAGAAGATGCTTTATGAAACTAAAGCAAAACATATCCAGTTAATGGTTGCAGGCTGATGATGGAGCAGTACCAATCTAGGTCCAGTCGTGCTAGGACTTGGCAGCCTCCTCATCATCTTCTCTCTGCATTTCTTCTATGAGTCTCTGTCTCTCGGCAGCCTGCCTCATCCTCATCATCACCACACTCTCGTAGTCGTGCTCATTTCTCAGGAGGTCCTGCAGGGGACAAAGATAAACATCATCAAGTAAGTAACACAGGATGTTACTTGACATTAAAATGATGGGAAATGCTTTTCTTCAATCTGAAATACATGTTCTTAAGTCCTTAGCCTCTGTAATTTTTATGACTTTACCAGACAACACTGAAATTAAAAACATTAGACCATTTATGATTTACATTATTCAAATGTATCAGTCAATATTTCTGTGATTGCAGGACAAAAGTTCAAATCATATAGAAAACACGTGATTCTTTATTCTACTCATCTATTGTTTTCTCTTTGCAGCGCACAAAATTGAAGAAAAAAAATCATTTAAAAAGTCTAACGTACGTATGTTAGCAAAATTTTAATTCTGAATAACTGGTGTTGGTGCTAATATCAGAAACTGTCTAATAAGCCATTGCGCTGGCAATGAGCCACAGCAAACTGTCAAGCTCTTGCGTAACATGTCTGCATTTCATATCATGACAACAGCAACAGAGAACAGTGCACGGAGTGAATGACACCACTGTCACTGTGTTTGCTTTCACAACCGGTCCTGTTGATGCGGAGAGAGAGGAGAACAGGCAGACTCAGACAGATGCTCTCATCTCAGTTACCACCAGTATAACGGCAGGGTGAACACACATGAGACAGGAGGTCATGGAGTAATGTGACAGGGTAATTCCACTGCCTGAGGTCATTAAAACCAAAATAAGGGCTGGGATTTGACCTGGCAGTCACGCTGCCCCTCACTGTGTGTGTGATTGTTTGGGCTTGGATGATGATAGAGAGATTTTTCTTGTAGGTAAAATAGAGGCCAGCCACTGGCTAATGGCTAATCAACAAGACAAGTCAACTCACACTCACACACACACACACAAGCAAGCCATGATTTATGTAATCACAAATGTGTGCCACACAGGCATACGAGAGGGCCTCCAAAGATGTGGGGAGACTGCTGTTGCAGAGTCAGCATCAGGCGTCTTCTGCTGTATTTAAGCACAGCGCATCAAACCGCATTTTGTTATGCAAGTATGCATAATCCTTATGTGTGCATGTATGTGTGCGCACAAGCATGACTCATAGTTCTTAATCCCATTTTGGAGGGAGAGGGAGGCTAAATTGTCCACAAAGTAAGCCATTGTTTCATAGGATTAGATCCATGAAGTTTACTGAGCCAAGGAAGTGTCTCTTTAACAAGACAGTGAGCTGCGAGAGAGAGAGAGAGAGAGAGAGAGAGAGAGAGAGCAAGTGTGTGTGTGTGTGTGTGCACGAAGGACTGGGACAGATTCGAAGAGGAGAGGTAGGTATTGTCAAATGTGCTTGCGAAGGCATCTGGAAAATATCACAGGGACTCCAGCATCCATATGCTGAGAGAAATAGAGTAAGTGTGGAGGAAGAAGAGAGGAGAGGGTTGATGAGGGGAAGCACNACACCCACCCCGCTGCTGGATTGAGGAAAGCTGCTATTATCATTCCAGTCATGTGAGCTCAAGCCTCGTCTAACACGCAACTATGAAAAATCACGCAAATGCTATTAGGTAAATAAACAACTCTTGCATCTTAAAATGGAACAAAATACAAGGAAGCAAATGCAAACTGGTGATAATGGAGGTAAAGATACCTCCACTCTTTCTCGCCCTCTACTGGCCACTCCCTGAAACACACCTACAACATCTCACCTCAAGGAAGAAGTGGCATGACCTGTTTTATGGTGTGGTCACGGACAGACTGTACAAGGCTAATGTTTTAGGAGCATTAACAGGTGGTTTATGGGCAGCGTGACGCACTTCTTTTCAGGATGAGGGATATTTCCTTGCCCGCGGTGGTAACTTACAATGTACATGTTTAACCAGTGCATCACTCTGTAACTAAACACTTGGTGTGTATGCATGCATGCATGCGTGTGTGTGTCTGTGTGTGTTCTAGAAACACTGGGGCCCAGGGTGAATAGGAAACCACAAAACACAAACAATGGGCCCCAGTACAAAGCCAAGAGAGGAGGATGCAAGGCCACCGCTGAGGTAGGACAGCATTAAAACACACACACACGCACGCACACAGAAACGAGTAACAGCGCTGATGTCACATGGCCAGGACTCTAAACAGCACAACCCAGCCTGACCCCGGGCCAGTAATGACATCATGAGTACCACCAGTGCAGGGAGTGAGGCAGCACACTTCCTCTCACACTCCTTCCCAAACACAGCAGGAAGCATCATGGAGTGCAGGTGGCCACTGCATGTCCCCCCCCCCCCCCNCCCATCAGATCAGCTGCATTTCATACCATTCCTTCACCTGTTTGTGTGTCAGATCTGTGCGAGTGCGTAAGCGTGTGAGCGCGAGTGGGTAAGTCAGTGAGCGCACGTGTGTGTTTATATTCAAAGATGAGTGTATGGACTGGGGCGGCTTTAAAGTTAAACTGTCATCATTGGTATGTTGCTACAAAAAGAAGAGACAGCAAATTAGGAGATTCATTCCTCCATTCTCGTTCAGACGTGAATAAAGGTGCAGGTAGTTGATGAACACCAAAAAAAAAAAAAAAAAAAAAAAAAAAAAANGGTGGAAGGAAAAAAAAAAAGTCCCTCAAGGTGACCACACTGAGCTGATTTAGGTTCAGTGTTGCACCTGTCATCAGGCTTCACAACTTTATTAATCCAGCTCTACAGCTCTTATTTCTTTACTTTGTGCTATTAACACAGGATCATACTAAAGTTATGACTATTACCAGCACCAAGGAGGTTTCACCATCATCTATTGGTTCATTAGCTTGTTTGTTTGTCAGCAGGATTATTCAAAAAAGTTCTTAACTGATTTTGATTAAATCTGATCCAAGGGAAGATCCTGGATTTTTTTTTTTTTTTTTTTTNTTTTTTTTTTTTTTTTTTTATGATTTCTTCAAAAATAATAGAATAAATGCTTGGATGGGGGGCACGTTAATGGAATTGATCATGTAACAAACATCATGTAACAAGCACTATTGTGTAGCTGAGATGCTGTTGATTCAGCAGCATGGAAACAATTTTAATGTATCTCTAATAGTTACAGAAACAGATCCAGAAAAATGTTATGTGTATTAGAGTTGTCTCTTTCTCTTCCGGCTTATTAGAGCAAGACAAATTTTGTCTACATTTGTTCTGGAATGAGTGCCCTCCTATTTTTTATGATTGTCAGTATTGCTGCTTTGACACTTTCCTTTGCACAACAACTGAACCTCTCACAGAACATTTGGTTTACAATTCCTCTCCAATGATTCTCGTTCTTCAGAAACTGAAATGTTTTCTATTACATGCTGACAGTCTGCTATCTTTGCAACCTGAGAGGTTACCAATTTTTATAAGAAAAGTGGATTACTCATTAAAGGTATCAGCCATCAGATATCTCTAAGTAGATGTTCTGCTCACTAAGCCAAGCTGTGACTATACAGGCTTTACTGCCAAAAGAAGAAAATGGCATTTCTCTTTCCAACCCTGCTCTCCAAACCCGGGCTAAGATTTCTGCCTCTAATGCACTCTGCTCAAGTTAATCAAGGAACTATTTATCTGGAGTGTGTGTGATAGTATAGTGTAGTGTAGTGTGTGTGTGTGTGTGTGTGTGTGTGTGTGTGTGTGTGTGTGTGTCACTGAGCTATGGAGCAGGTGATTTATGAAAGGCGAACACTTAGAGATCATTAGTGTGTGTGTGTGTGTCTGTGTGTGTGCCCGAGCACTCCGGCTAACTCAAACAAACAGCAGGCGGAGGCACTGCACATGCAACATTGGAGCCAAGGTGAAATTCCTCTGTAGACAAAACTCAAGCTTTGTAAATGGTAGAGGATTAATCATCATTTATTATAAGACCAGGCAGACATAAAACCCCAAAGGTCTGGTCTATTATACTGTTTTTGTTAGTGAAGAGCAAACACTACATACAGATTAAGGACCAAATCTACTTCCTGTATTTAACCCTTTACACACATACACGTGTCCTGCGAACATCTGGTTTCTGAATGGAAATCAGACACGGACTTGCTTTTATTTTACAGCGAAATCCATCAGTCTCCACATAAAATCTCTACAGATTCAGGCTTAGTGAATAAATCTATAGATGACTGATTGTGACAAACAGTCACACAGGTCACTGCCAATTGTATATGTATAAAAGCAGCATAATTCAAACACATCCTTGAAAATATATGAGGCATGATTCTCTCTATTGGCCTTATTTTCCAAGAATAAATTTGGACATTTCTCCACATGCCAAAAGTGAAACTTGAGGTTAAAATTCTAAGATGGTTTTCTGAAGCTTGTTAACAAAGTCAAAAAATTTTTTAAATTTTTAAAAAGTGGAATGTAAGTACAGTGAGTGAAAGCTGGGGCAGGGAGTTGCACGTTTATCCTTAAAAGCAGGCAACAGTGGATGTTAAGTGTCATGCACGTGGCTGTGTGTATGTGGTGGACATGTACGCATGTGGACACACGTGGTCACGCTCCTGCACAGAATGGAAGAGAGAAAGTGCCTTTGGAAACTCTAAAAGCAAAGGAAATAAACAGTGAAAGAGAAATGGCGGTGGAGATTTGAACTCCTGATGCCCTGACATTTCTCTTTATGATGGATGAGCTCAGGGATACTAGAGAAGGGAGATGTGGGAGTTCGGCTTATTTAATATCCAACAATATATCCTTGTAAAGCAAAATTATGTCTTTCACATCCTTGTCTTCCCGGAAAAGACCTCTGATTACAACAGATTTCCCATTAAAACAAAAGAGGCTGCAGGACTGGTAAGAGTGCAGAGTCTAAAAGTCTCAGAGATGCCAAAGAGTTCAGGCAGATGAGGGGATAGAAAAAAAAAATTTAAATCAAGGTTCCAAATACACAAATGTCTGTTCTTTGTTTGTGTGTGTGTGTGTGTGTGTGTGTGTGTGTGTGTTCCACTACCCTAACATGTTAACAGTGTTCCTTATCTCTTTAATGTGCAGAGCAAACAGCCAGTGGAATGCAGCCTGCTGCATACTGTTTATTTCAAAACCCCAGGCTTCAAAGCAATGTAAATATCACAAACACGATTTAATAATTACTAATGACTCTGTGCCAGAAGACACAGAGCAATAGAACAACAGTATTTGGATTTAAAATTGCACTCTGTGCTAATGGGGACCTCAAAAAGTTCAACGCTCAGGCACTATGGACATGTTACGAGTCAGTAGGTATACAACAAGAGTGCATGTATGCCACAAAAAAAAAAAAAAAAAAAANAAAAAAAAAAAAAAAAAAACTAAATAAATATATATGTATTTAATATAATGTAGGCCTCTCTACATTATATTATATACATTATACAACTAAGACCCAGAAATATAATACCTGGACGCTGCCTGGTGTCAAATCTCTCTGTCACATGGCAATCATGTAACCAAGCATCTGTAGATAATTTACCATTTCCTCACAGCAGCCAGCCAGACAGGCGAGTTTCTGTTGGAGCGTCACCAAACAGTTCATCATTGACTCATCATTTTAGAGACAAACAGTGACGACACTGGTTAGCATGATGACAGATGCGCTGGGACGTTCACACGAAAAACAAAGTAGGCTTTTACAGGGGTGGAACTGGAAAACAAGCCTGTTTTACGGACGGATCCAGACACAATAATCAAATTAAGGGCTGCACATGAAAAATAAGATGCGTCTTGGTCTGGGCTTATGCCTAACATGCTCCAGCTCATTCAGGGATATACTTCAATGAGAATGTTATGAAATTACAGTATACCCTGTGTTTGTTGCCATCAAAACAATATTATTCATATAAAAGAATCAGACACAGCTCTTGCTGTAAATCTAATCTAAATGCTGGCTGTCTTAAGGCCTCACGACAGCGGAAGTGGGAGAACACACAACAAAGGGCCAAAGAATATCCGCTAAAGCCACAGCTTGGGCTCATAGTGGCGGTCAAAGCAATATCTGGAAACACTTTTTATCCTGCAACAACAAAAACACGCAGCATCCCAAATTTCAGGCCCAGCATAGCTGCATCAACCTCAGTACCCGCTCTGGTAGAGAAAGAGAAATCCCTGAAGAAATCCAGCAATAGCCAAGAGCATCAGCCCGGAGGCACGACAGCAACGCTGGACAAAATGCAGGTCTCGTAAGGTCGTTCGCAGAAACTGCACACAACAGGCCTCGTCCTGATCGCCTGCTCGCATGAAAACCAGTTTTGCGGTGGTAGGTGGGAGAAGGATGGGGTTTCACAGAACAGAAATGTTTAAAAATGCTTTGTTTTCAGTCTCGAGTAAAAATTTATGATAATTTCATTTACGTGAGTACTCATGTCTGGTCTCACAGACTGTTCTGGCAGAGAGAGGGAGAGAACCAGAGAGGATCATGCCTGTTGTTTATTGGATCAATCCAAAGGAACTGGAGGAGCAATCAAAGATAAAATTCATACATTTCCTTCACACCCTGGATGTTTTAACTTTGCCAAACAATGGGAAACATTCAACCATGTCCTCCTTTTTGCTGGAACATAGTGTTCGCTTGAAGGAACAACAATGGATGGTGGTGTATTGGTTATTTTAATTTATGCACACTGTGTCCCTGTAAGACACGACTCACAGGGTGCAGAAGATTTAATAGATATACTCCCAAAACTAACAGCTCTGATCATGTTTTTCTCACAGTTTGCAAAGTGGCAAGTAATAAGTGCTTTCGAGAACGCAATAATCCTACAATCTCTAACTCAACTAAACTACAGCAGGAAAAATGGTTGCCATTCTGACACGACTTCCATTACAGTATTGGTGTAGCATTCCAAGGCAAAGTCAACATGCTGGAGGCGTGAAAATTGGAAACGCAACAAGTGATCCATCTTGTGCAACCTAGCTTGCCTCGACATGCACGTCTGCATGCGATAGTTTGCCTTGATTACATAGAAAAGCTAATAGCCTCCAGTCAGGCAGAAGGGCCTGTGGAGTGGGCTGGCCTGGGGGGCTTTAGACAAGCCAACAGCAAGCAGGAAATCAGGAAATCAGCAGAGAAGGGGGACAATGACACAGAGATTAGTGATCGGTTAACCCTCTCCTGTGAGTAGCTGACCTGTTTGCTCACTGATTAGGACTTCCTTTTTGACACAAGCACACAAGCCATGAATTACACACCAACTCCAAATTCAAACACAACCACTTGTACGCTCACTAACCTATTCGAGCTCAATCTCTCTCTCTCACCCCTGCCCTCGCTCAAACACACGCACACACACCATTCAGCTCTTGGAATGAGTCGTGCCGTGTGTTTTTTTTCCCCACAGTTCACTCTTTCATAATATTACAGGCAGCAAAAAAGGCAGATCCTATTGTGTGGCCTTTCTGTCAGGTAATGGGTGCAGCCAGCCAAATACTAGTGATTCAAAGGCTAGCTCACACAGTAACCAGGATGATGTCATCTGACGGCTGGCAGCATTCCTAAAGTTCGAAGATGACTGCAAAGAAGGAAAAAACTTAAAGGAAAGCCGCCACCTGGATGCCTTAACTTTCTTGCACTTTGACCTCACCTGGTTAATCTCTTGGAGACTTTCACCTTCAACCCACCTGGAGAGTGACATTCTGCAACACCAGTGGGAGTTTACATTGGGAAGGCATTGCAAAGGAGGATCACATGCTGAAGGATCAAAAGCACTGATTTAAGCAGCAGCACAGGTAAGAGGCAGTTTTGTACTTACGACCAAGCGTTAGACGCTACAGTTTAGTGGAGAAGTTTGGTTAATAACCAAAAAGAATATTTTTTTTATATACTCTGTTTCTGTCTCAAGGCTGAGTGCTGACATCTTCTGTAACAGCTGAACAAGCCCCATCATGTCAAGAAGAGTTTGTCTGGGTGTGCAGGTTCCAGCCACATCATAGTTCCCTGACAAAGACGTGTGTGCATGTGTTGGATTCAAACATCCTCTATTTACTTGATCAGACAGGTAAGCACTAACCAATCAATCTTTATTCTATTGCTACTTATACTAGTTGTACTTATAAATCCATTACTTTGAAAGTTTGGCTGGACTTCTTGATTAAAGATAGTCAATTTATCTTACTCATCGTCTGTTGGTCTCAAGGATGGATCACTCGTGGCTGGATAGAGGAAGATTATTTTAAAAGCGTTTTTTGGCTAATCTGTTTTAATGGGATTCCTTAATTTTCACTTGGCTACGAAGCGCTTCCTGAACATGATCCTCAAGGCTGAAATCCTGGGCTCCTCCTTGGCCAAACTGACATGTTTGGAAAGGAATGCTGTTGTGTCCACACTCTCCAATCTCCCGCTGCTACTAAAGTGCCGATAAAACCTTTACAGGGCAACAAAACCTGTTTGCTGTAGTGACTTACAAATTTAGTGAGTGAGCGTTTCAAGTCACGAACACAGATCTAATGTGGGCAAAGCTGTTTGGGAGACCATAAAATCACAGAGACCACGCAGATTATCTAATTGACATGCCAGCAATGATGAAGTGAGTTCTGTTCTGCTCAATAAAATGATCACAGCTCACGGAATACAAGTTTGCTTTTGGACTGGACTGTGCTTTCATGTGTTATTGTACAGTTATTTATTGGCCGATATGTCTTTTAAGTCTAGTTATTGGAAGTGAAATAATAATATTAAAACCCAAACTTGGATTACTTATTTTGAAATACAATGCCATGCCTCTGACAGTATTTCTGGAAAAACTTTATTAAGTTTATAAAGGTTAAGTTGTTGTTACATCCAGAGTCACTTTACACCTCTCACACCACAGTAAAGAACACAAGTGCGACCCAGCTATTTGTGTTTCTCAGAAAATCAAAGTCATGTGCTCTAAATTCAAGCTATCATTGTGATTTCTGACACAAATTAAAACCTCACATTCTCCCAAAATAAAATGAAAAGAGATATGATGGACTTACATTCAGGATAACAATTTCCACTTGGGAATCTGCACTTTTCTTGCCTTTGTTACTGGAAGTCTTAAGTAGGCTATCAGACTTCCTTTGGAGGACATGCAGCAGACCACACCTGCATTTATGGGAAATAACTGGGATTTGAAAAGTAAATATTTACAGGCAAGTGCTTCAAAGCACATGCCTTGGAACATCCCTCTGCTGCCAAATTATGGTGAATTTCATTAATTCAAAATCAAAAGGAGCAGGTGCATTCTCTAAACAACAGCTGCCTATTCACATCAAGCTGACTGATATCATCCAACACTTCCAAAACCTACATCTGGTGCTGGATTACACAACAAGCACAAGCGCAGACTTGCTCCAGATTCTAGCATGAGAGCAAAACCTTGACTATCAACTGATTTAGAATGCAATGATGATGAAAAATTATAAGTATACATTTTTTAATTTTATTTCTCTCTTTTTTTTTTATGTTTTGTTGTAGATGAGATGACACTTTTAAGCTTCACCACATTGTGAGGATTCACTGCCTGAAGGAGATACAAGGACATATAAAACATTTAAGTCTATTCTGATCAGATCTGTCAAGATGCCGCTGAGGACATCTTTGTACAGAAAACCAGCCTCTGCTCGTTGGCCAGGCAGAAGTTCCAGGCGCAAGGACATGCTGTCTGTCAACAAGATTAGCCTACCGTTGGCTGATTTCTGCCATATCTCACATATCGGCAATGATGCCCACACAGACAGCTTTGGGGATCTGTCCTTTCTAAAGATGGGCCATAGCCTTCTCCTACAAAGCTCCCAGAGTGAGCAAAACCTCTTCTTGGCCTGCTCCCCACCTCCCAAGCCTCCTCGTTTGAACCTGGATGAGGAAGAGGCCCCAGATAACCTTGACTGGCCCATGGGCCACCAGCAAAGCGGCTCCCAGAGGAGGAAGAAATGCAGCTCCTTGCCACTGTTGGACAGTGAGGAAGGAGAAGGGGAGCTGGAAAGGGATGATATGTACCAGCGAGGATTCCCTGTTGGTCAGACTCACAGCCCTGGATGTGGCAGTCTGAATTCAGACAGGGATGGAGATTCCACTGGTTGTGAAAAGACTACAGGTCAGCTGAAGGATGAGGACAGTGGCTTTTCCTTCAGCCTCGATCTGGGCCCTTCCATTCTGGATGATGTTCTCCAGGTTATGGAGAAGCTCCACTATTAAACAAGATGGTGGCTGTCTTACAGTAAGGCTTTATTAGCAGAACCGAATATGCAGAAGAGATCTCAAACCATTCTAACTCAAACCATTCTGACAACACGTTCCACCATCTGATTCTATGATGCCTGTGTGACAAGCAGTTACAAATGCCCTTTGGCAGCCCATATTTTAATGGACGTAAGCCACCCCAAAGACTGATCCACAGGACAGGACTGATCACACACAGCTTTCAGCTTTACACAGCACAAGGTACTGTGTCTATTTGGTGTAGTGTCCATAAGTGAAGTACACATAATCCCTTTTGAAGGGTTAAATCAAGACAACTACACAAAGTTAATGTTCTCCTAGCACTTGCAGAGGTAGATTCCTTGTTTCAGTTAATATCTGAGCAATGTACGATGTCAAGCACCAAGTTGAACATTTTCCATTCTTTTACTTCCCTTCTTTCCTATTGTAATCCTACAAACCACTCTGTACAGCTCTGAAGACGGCTGTTAAGACTTAAGGGTGTTATGTTTAAGTAAAGAAAAGCTGCGGCTGGAATCCAAGGTCCTCAAGCTGTGATGTCTTGGCTCTTGGCGTGCTTGCTATTCTATTGTGTGCAGAGGGCAATTTTCTCTCCTCACGCATCCCAGAGGCCCCACTCAAAGGTGGACCGAGGTACCCCCCATCTCTCATTCCCAACAATGCAGTGAAAACAAACACTTAGCTCTGCTTCCAA
>VXCM01000654.1:0-52477 GCA_014773175.1 Lucifuga dentata
GTCTCTCATACAGACAGGTATTAACTCACACGCAATAGTATGATGGTCTCTCATTCACACATGTATTGTCTCATACAGACAGGTATGCTACTTCTCACACACACTAGTATTGATGAGCTCTCATTCGCACTTGTATAATCTGTGCGTGTAGTAGTGTCTATACGTGGTTATACTATAGTGTATGTGCGCTTTCATGTATGTGTGTGTGTGCGATATGACGTTCATGTGTGTGGTTATAGTATAGTAGTGTATGCGCGCTTTCATATATGTATGTGTGTGGTTATACTATAGTGTATGCACGCTTTCATATATGTGTGTGTGTGGTTATACTATAGTGTATGCGCGCTTTCATATATGTGTGTGTGTGCGATATGAGGTTGGTAGCGTGTGTGTGAACGAAATGTGATTTTTGTCCTATACGGCGCTTCATATTAGTATGTTACAACCATTTCACAGCATCCATTTCAGTTGCTATGGCAGGTCAAAGGTGTGATTTAACTGAGGTAAAGTTTGTTTTACGGTGGCGCGGTTAATGGTTTTAAGTAGTACTCAGGAGGACTAACATAAAACAGACTTTAGTGCAGTTGTAGAGAAGCGTTAGATTGCATTGTTGGTTCAGGATTAGTGCGGATTATGTTCTCACCACAAATGAACCTCCACAGTTCAATTAGAAACAGCAGTTATTTTGGTGTGAAGCCAAGTTCAATTGCTGTGTTCACATATGCCCAAAGGAACCAAATTTAAGGGGGAAGCTCCAGGGTCCAGAACAAACACTCTAAAGGAACTAGGAGTGAAAACGCCTTGAGTTTTAATAAGTCATGTGATCCTGCTCCTGATTTGGGACATTTGTTGCATTCCAGACGTGTACCCCGACTTCAACGAGGATGACGTCACTCAACATGGCGGCGCCCATGGAAGTGAACTTTGTAAATGTAAATAATCAGGTAATAATCGAATAAAGTATTTTTTCTTGCACGACATCGAAATAAAAAGGTCAAAATATATTGCCAAGGTATCTCTTTATAGGTATAGATATACTGTTTGCCATTGATACATAAATGTGAATAATTTCAGTAAATTAACTTGTCTGCACAATGTTTACACCCACTGTGATGAGTATCATTGTAGTACAATCCAACCAAACAGTCCTGTAGTCTAACTTTACTTTAGTTAGTATTTACTATTAATTAACTTTATATATTTTATAGTATTTATTGGTGTTCAGCCATTTTTTTTTTTTCATTTTTATTTTTTTTTTACATTTGACATCTTGGGGGCTGGAATGCTTGGAGGTCGGAGTAGGAATTCCGACATCCCAATTTGACTGGAGCAGCAATGTGCCTTCATAACCTCTGATGATTCCGGGGCCTGTTCAGGTTTACTGAGCTATCTGGACTTGATCCAGGTTAAACCTGGATCAAGTCTTTTTACATCAGTCCACATTCCAGATTTCAGAAGATTCTGGGTTTTGTTGTCCAGACACTCAGGAAATCTGCCTCCTGGAGCATGATCCAGGTGACGCCAAAGCTCTGCAGTACCTATCAGGCACCAGAAGATGACAGCAAACTCCAAAATCCAAAGCATCCTGCTCAGATTAAAGACCCCCCCCCCCCCCCCAAACCACCAACATGTCCAGTGCCGAACATGCAGGTCTCCGTGCCAGATGCTGCTGCAGCTGCCTGACGCTGGCATCACCTCCATCGGTTTGTTTTTACATTTTCTGCAGATATGATGTTAATTTTTGCTTTTATTCTGATCTCAGTGGGAGGTGCTAAAGGTGGGGGGGGGGCGAGGAGCGACTGTCCCGCTCCGTGTAGGTGTGAGGATGACGGGATGCTTTGGCGTGTGGACTGCGTGGACGTCGGTCTCAGCGCTGTTCCCTCCAACCTGAGCGGCTTCGCCTCCTTCCTGTAAGTCTGCAGCATCTCTTTGTTACTTTAAAAATGCTTTAAATGACTCATTTTCTTAAGATTTCTGATTTATTTTTCAGAATAGTTAATAATCTATAACTGATATTTAGTTTAATGTGGTTATGACCGGTGAAAATTTGTGGTGTTTTATATATTCAAGTTTATATTCATGTTGAAAAGTCTTTAATCTTTCTCCTCAGGGACAATAAAGTTTAATTTATTTCCCAAACTGAAAATATGTGTAATTATATCAAAAATATATTTGTAGGTGTAAATGGCATTCATACAAAATAAATTTTGAGTGGAATTAATTTTATATATTTTTATTAAATGAGTTAGTTTTAACACTATATAGCAGCGTTTAGTCCAAATGAATTTTTGACATCTACAAGTACAAATAACAACCTTTTATAAGTAAAAGTGTAATGTTTTGCACTAAAAGTTATATTTTACCCGAAGTGCCTGTTGGAGTTTTAAGACTTATAGTTTTGGATTCTCCTTAAGATTTTGTAAAATTTATGGTACAAAAAAAATTTTTTTTAATTATTTTCATTGTCCAGTCATTTTTCAACATTTATATAAACTTTTACAGAAAAAATATAAAAATCAAGTACAAAAATCAGAATATTTTAATAATAAACAAAATTAAAATTAATTTTTAAAAAAAGGTGTGCAAAAGCTTAAATGTGTTAGGGAGAAATACTGAACATTTTGTACTTTATGCTGCTCAGGTGTAGCTGCAGGTTTGAGCATCAAACTGTGTAATCATAAATTGATTCTTCCATTTTAGAAAACAAAAGCTGATAATTATGATCGGTATTATTGATTTGAGGTTTCCGGATGGATTCATATAAAGAAAACAGATCGCTGTGTGGAAATGTTGGATGATTTTGCAATCTCGTCCCACGACAAACTGCAAAACCTTAACCTCAAATATTTATAGTTTTGGGGAGAATAAAGTGATGATATTCCTGTAGGAGGAGAGTGGCCTGCGTATATCTGAAACTCTTTTAAGTGAAAGAGAATAAATATAATTTCCCAAATGATATTACTGTATATTCAACAAGGTAAGTCAATTATATACAAAGTTTATTATTTATGGTGACGACGGGCAACAAAAGTCCTTTTCTTGGAACCAGGAAAAGAGAATAAAAAAGACACGTATCAGTATTGAGGCATCAGCTGGACACACAGATGGACCAGGAGACCAAAAATATAAGAAAATCAAAAACAAGAGAACTCATCCATCAAGGCCCAGCAGGCCTCTGATTTCACCAGCAGACATCCTGACTTTTACTGCCATTACCTTGAAATCAGAAGATTTAAAGAAGGAAGATTAATCATGAACATTTATTGTACTCATCTTCATCTGGATCTGTATCCATAACTGTTGAAATATGTCCAATGATGCAGATTCTGCTGAATAAGTCCTTTTCTTGGAACCAGGAAAAGAGAATTTAAAAAACACGTATCAGTATTGAGGCCTCAGCTGGACATACAGATGGACCAGGAGACCAGATTCTGCTGAATCAGCATCATCTCAGCTGCACAGAGGTGGAACTTAAATGGTTCTAGACTCATTTGTTAATGTAAACACAGCATATATTTTAATACACCAAATCTGGATCAATATTTGGATCTGGGCTAAATTGGATCTTTAATAGTCATCCTAGGATACAGGTCTTAAGGTTTTCTATTAAGATTGTTTTTTTTAAGATTTGTTTTTTGAGAAATAGACAAAAATGTTGGCAAACATCTGATTTTTCAGTGTTGAAGAAAGTGAAGAAAAAAATAAAATTCCTGGATCTGGATCTGCCTCAAAATCTCATTAATTTTTCCTTGACCCAAGTCTCATATCTGTAAAACTGAATCAAAATCACCCATGAAAACTTATCGTCCTTTACAACATGGACATAAAAAATAAGCATGAGACGTCTCTGTCATTGAGCTAAATGGCCGTGGTAAAGTTATTAGCAGAGACATGAAATAGTTACTTTATTGAGCTTATTGGACTTTTAATATTACAGTTAAAACGCTGGAAGTCGACTTATTTTCTCACTTTGGGTCAGAATCAGAAGAAAAACTGCAAAAAAAAAAAAAAAAAAAAAATAGAAAGATGCATAATTTTCCCCACACATACAGTATTACTGTATGTCAGCAGCGTTGGCGGCTCATTCAACGTCTTGTGAAAAACTCACCGACACGACACATAACCAAGTTGTTTGAATCATAAAGAGCTTTGCAGTTAGTCAACTTTTAAATGAAAAATTAGAATAATTTTCACCAGCAAAACGATTTGCCGCTTGAGCCGCCGACTCTCTTCTTGGTGGCCTGTCAGCAGGAAGTAATGAATAAATAGATAATAGACAAAGAGTTGAATTGTGGCCTTTCCAGTAAAAATTCCCAGATGGCTCTTTGATTGGCCGCTGCAGGCGCTCAGACACGCTCAGACTCCTAAAGCTTCTTGAGGTTTTTTGACTCCGTAATGTTCAGCTCCTCGTCCTCCAATCCTCACGTGTTCCTCCTGTGATGTCGGACAGCAAAGAGCTCTGAGCTGACCGTCCATAATGAATGGTTCACTGGTTTTCCACACGCTTTGATGCTCCAGATTCCAAAATTTTTCCCCCCTCTGGCTCTCATTTGTGTCTTCAGCTCACCCTGAAGACTCTTTGTGTGTGTGTGTGTGTGTGTGTGTGTGTGTGTGTGTGGATGGTGGAGATCAGGCCTCACTTCTTCATTTTTCCCCTCTTTTCTAATATTCATGTGCTTTTTTTCCTGAGCACTTTCTGCGTTTCTCACCGCAGCAAACAGGTTAAAGATGAAAGCTAATAAAACATAAATTCATTGTATTTAAAAGATTAAAAACAACAGAAAAACATTGATCCTCAACTTTTTTATTTTGTTGTTTTTTCTCTCAATGGGGAAAAGACCCTGGTTGCTTTTGGTAATTTCTCATTTTGGGAAACGTTCATCTTTATTAGATATATTAAGATTCCCGAGATTAGAAACATGTTCACGGTAATCCAGAATTTCTCTCATGAATGTTTTTCTTGAGAAAATTATATACTAAAGGCATAATATAGAAGGCTTCCTATAGAATACTTCATGCAGGTCTTGCACTTTAAAAAATATGAGATTAAAGTCATAAAATAGTGAAATGGTGAGCGTGAAATTGAGGCATCAGTGAAATAAAGTGACAAATCTACTACAGAGCAAAAATCATTTTAGCTTTAAGTAATTCTTCAATCGTTTTGTTAATTAAATTAGTAATCTCTTGATTTTCCTCTTAAATTTACCCTGAAGTTTCATAAAATTAAAAAAAAAAAAAAAAANAAAAAAAAAAAAAAATACTGCTTTGTAAAAGTGTTCTTAAGTCGGTCAGTCAAGCTTTACTTATACTGTGCTTTTCATGTAAAGATGTAAGAAAAAAAAAAATGCAAGTCCTGTATATAAAATCAAAATATTAATTGTTCCATTGATCAAATCAAGATGTTTTTATGACTGAACAAACATCTCAGATGAAAATATTCTCTAGTTTTCACTTTATTCACATTTGCACATATTTCAGTCTGATTTAATATCTTTGGTTGCTGTGATTTATACTAGAATTTTACATAAAGTTCTGTGACTTTGAATGTTTGACTAAAACAACAACAACAAATATGTAACAACAGAAATGTGGATTCTACGAAATTCTCCCCAAAATTTATTCTCAATATTTATGAGGCTTTAACCCGAAAATGTTTTTACTTGACAAACAACCATCTCATATTTGCTTTAAACTGAGGAATTATTACGACTATTAAATAAACTACAGCTGATTTAAACTGACCCTGCAGACATCAGGTTTGTACAGTATTTGGAATTGAGAGTTTATTATAGTTATTATGGCTAAAATGTGGTTATTAATCACCAGTGTCTCATTCATTGTTCAGTCCGTCCACCAATTTCATATAAAATCTTGATTTATATGTTATTGTGTATTGATGAAATGCGACGTTAAACAGACACAAATCCTAACGTGCCCGAGGTTTAATTTAAACAGTAACAAGAATCTGCCTGATATAAAAGCAAGCAGATATTATCAGCTGATATTTGCTTATCACAGATATATTAATATCAACATGTATGATCGTAAATATGGAAAAAGAAATTGCAGGATAGCTCTGTATATACATATTTCACACTCTAAATATTAAAAAAAATTAATTAAAGCTTTATTAAATATTAGGGTTTTTTTGCATAGCTTAATTTCCAATGGATTTATGAGTTTTATTGCAGTTTTATTTTCATTTGAACTGCAGTTTTCACAACTCTTTATTAAACCAATTTCAGAGATTCTTGTCTAATTAATTTCAACTGGTTGTTTTATGATATGTGTTAATGTGAAGAAATATCAGTGATATACATAGTATCACATATTTTTGTACTCTCAAATATCTCAAATATCTAATGTATGCAAAAGTCCTGCATTCAAAATTCTAATTAAAAATATTCCCTGTTCTTATTGTAATTTAGGGTCTATTTTGAAACGTTTTTAGTATATAAAGTGGAAAAAATCCACTGATCAACTTCTGCTCTTCCCTGTCACAGCACTGCTGTGCACGCTGAGTGAAAACAGTGCCATTTTACAGTATGTGCTGCCTCTTAAAGGCCCACTTCTGAAAAGCCCGCTCCCTTCTGATTCACGGATGCTGGCTGAACACTTGCTCGCTAACCTCGTGGGCATGTCTAATTAAATTCATATGTTACATGTTGACGTCAACATGTTAAGGAAGTAAACAAAGCGTTCTAAATCCACCTTTCAAACATATGGCGACTGTTTCATACTCAAAAGATGGTTGGTTGAGAAGATTCATTTTACAGGCTGGATTTATATTTTAGAGGTGTGGAAGGATGATAAACAATTACAAAACATTAATTTTCACCTAAATAGGTTTTGAAATTGATTCTTTAACTGGGTTTTGGTTTCTCCTTGTCTCATGTCATTGATTACGACTAAAATAACAAAATGTTTTTTTTTTCCATTGCACTAATGACACTACATACACACTGTGGCCGCCATGCTGCAGCCTCAGCATCCTTTGGTTTTCAATTGGATGTCTTAAACACCCCACAGAATCAACCCGTGAGTGGGAAGACATATTGGTGTCGGTGTGGGAACCACATGGTGCGTTCGTGCAACGGAAAAAAACACAATGTGTGGGATGAGATGAACAGTTGAGTTATGGAAGCCTCTTGCTAACACACCCTTTCTGGCCATGCAGAGATCTGAGCATGAATGAACTGTGGACGCTGCCTGCACACGCCTTCACCAGTCTCCACGCCCTCCAAGAGCTGTGAGTACGACCGCCGCCACCATCGTATGTTTACACTCGTGTTGTTTCAGCATGTGCTTGATGCTTTTATCCAGAGTTATAAAGACAAAGATCCAGCGCTGAAGAACTGTTCAGATATCAGCCATTTAAACATATGATGCTATGGGAAACGTTGGTCATGTCTGGTTTTAAAGGAACATGCTGGTGATTTTGCATATTTGAGCCCATTATATACAACCCGCATACATGTTACATTACTGCTGACCATTTTCCAAAACATGCTACTGGAGCGGTAATTTTAGAATTGTTTGTCCTACCTTCCAGACTGCCATTGGTTCCAGTTCATTCCAGCAAACCCTAAAAATCAACTTGTAGAGACTTGAAATGTGTTTGAGTTAAGAAATCCATCATAGTGAACATGATGTCGATTCAATTTTATTGTTGAAGTTACTTAATTTAACTGAACTAACACAGAGCTGCATAGGAAAAAAATGTCCAGAGAATATAGTCCCAGGAGAAGATGACTTTTACCACAAAATAAATGTCTGTGCCTTCCAATTGTGCTTAAATATTAGCAGGTGGAAAATTGAATTTTAAGGTGGAGGTATCACCTAAACGTTTGATTTTGAAAGATTAGTGGATCTTTCAAACACCTGCTAACACTTATGTCAGAATATAGAAGGGACAGTTGTTTTTAATTTCTCAGTAAAAGCCATCTTCTCCTGGGACTATATTCCCTGGCGGAGAGATACATTTTCTTTCATGCAGCTCCATGTTGGATCAGTTAAATAAAGTTACTTTGACAAATAATTTGGGAGACGTCATGTTTGCTGTGATGGATTACTTATCTCAAGCGTGTTTCAGGTTGAATTTTTTATAGTGTACTGGAATGAACTGAAACCAACGGTAGTCTGGAAGGTAGGAAAAACAATTTTAGTATTTACTGCTCAGTAGCATGTTTTGGAAAATGGTTGCCAGTAACTTATAACATGTATGTGGGTTGTATATATTGGGCTCAAACATGCAAAACCACCAGTGCGGTCCTTTAAGGTCAATGCTACATCCAAACACAAAACTGTATATCTACATTTGGAGTGCAGATGATCCTCCAGGGATGCGCGGACGACTTTTTGTCTACGTTCTGGGAACATAAACATCATCTTCTGCGGTTCCTATAACTTGAAATCCTTCGCCTCGCAGCCCATCTGCGCTGACCTCATGCTTCCAGAGCGTTTGTGGCTCTCGGCCCCTTGAGGGAACCGTGAGATTAATTTAAACAGTGAGCCCGTAAATACAAGCGGAGGAGGAAAAAGACACAAAGCAAACCGCCAGGGCAGATGAAGAACGCCGAGGGATCGATCTGGTTGAACAGATGAACTAACAGATCGGAGGACGGAGCCAGAAGCAGTAAACACGTTCAAATTAAACTTCATCTCTGAGCCCCGAGTCCTCCTCCATCTCACATATGGCTTCAGGATATTGAAAAGCGTCGCCAACGGGAGCAGGTTATGACTTTGGCGGCATTTTGTAGCTTGTAATTGTGCCGTGCCGGTTTTCTTCAGGCTGAGATTAACTCGGCGCATTGCAGTGCTGACCTCATTCATGCAGCAGATGTGTTTACGCAATCAGTCGGGCGGTTACACACAGAAGTTCGCTGCCAAACACACAAAGCGCTCGCACGGGCGCACCGGTCAGCGTTTGTCCCGTTCAGCACATCTCTTTCCACCTTTATTAAAATTCTCTTTCCTGTTTCTCCTTCTCCTCCTGCAGCCAGCTGGCGGGAAACAGCTTGACCGACATCTCTAAAGATGCTTTCGCAGGACTGATGGAGCTCAAAGTTCTGTATGTGTGTTTATTTTTGCTAACACAAACTTGAGTCATTCACATGTTGTGATTAAATTAAAGGACCATACCATCTATGTTGCATGTTTGAGCCTAATATATTCAATTTTCATACATGTAATGTTACTGACAATCATTTCCCAAAGCATACTACTGGAACGGTAAATTAAAAATGTTTTTCCTACCTTCCAGACCACCATTGGTTTCAGTTCATTCTGGTACGCTATTAAAATCAACTTGTTGATGTTGAAACGTTCTTGGGATAGGTAATCCATCATCACCAACAAGACGTGTATTCAGGTTTTTTCAAAGTTTCGTAATTTTAGCGTTTAAGTGCAATAAAAAGCGCAGAATGATTGTATATCTCCACCGAGGAATATAGTCCCAAAAGAAGACTTGCGTTTATTGAAAAATTTAAAGGACCATGACTTCATAATTTTGTGTAACTATTAGCAGGAGAAACATGGATTTTTAAGGTGGGTGTATCACTTGAATATTTGATTTTGAAAGATTAAGATTTTGCAAAATATCAGGAAAACTGAAATATGGTTTTATCCTTTGGGAAAAGCATAACATGTATGAAAATTGAATATGTTAGGCTCAAACATGCAAAATGTGTGGTATGGTCCTTTAATAAAAAATTCTTTGGCAACAACTCTAGAATTATTTTATACATGATGGTGTAGTTGATTGTGTAACAGTATTGTAAATGAACCAGTATGCAAAGTAGGAACATAATGAGGCTAATGACTAAGTGTTTGGCCAGTCAGGCCAAAGACAGTCAGGAGGAGGCCTTAAAGGAGCATACCGGTGATTTTGCATGTATAAGCTCAACTAATACTACCCATTAGAACCATTTTCCAAAACTTAAATCATATTTTAGTTTTCTTGTTATTTTGCCAAATCCCCAAATTTTTCCAAATCAAATGTTCAGGTGATACACCCAGTTTAAAATTCAGTGTTTTGCCTGCTAACACCTATGCTTGACAGTTGTTTAAAATTTCTTGGTAGAAGCAGTCTTCTCCTGTAACTGTATTTCCTGGTGGAAACATACTATTTTTTTCAGTGTAACTCCTTGTTGTGGTTAAATTAAGTAACTTTAATCAGTTAAATTAAGTAAATTTGACAAAAAAAAATCTAATAGATATGTCAAGCTCACTGTGGTGGATTACTTATTTCAAGCATATTTTAAATCTGTACAAGTTGATTTTTATCACATTTTGGAATGAACTGAAACCAATGGCAGTCTGGAAGGTAGGAAAAACAATTCTAAAATGTTCTTTTCCAGTAGCATATTTTGGAAAATGGTTGTAACATTTATTATGAGAGTTGTATATATTGGGCCCAAACATGCAGAAATCACCAGTATGCTCCTTTAAAGATGCATGGTATTTTCACTAACCACCTGCTCATTGCAACATTGTGACTGTGTTCCTTCACACAGAACCCTGCAGAACAATCAGCTGAAGCAGGTTCCATCTGAAGCTCTGGAGAAACTGAAGAAGCTTCAGTCACTGTGAGCGACTCTCAACTCAGTCACACGTTTGGTAAAATTACGCAGCATCAACCCGATTCTGTTTCATTTATACGGTCGGGACCTAATTACCGGCTTAACTTTGGCGTTGCTGTAAACAAAGGGAACACCGTCAGCTTCTGTAGCTGCATTTTACACTCTGAGTCATGTGGTTTATACGTGCTGGTAAATCTGCTGCATTTCTTTACCTCGGCGAAAATAATCAAAAAGAAGCAGCTGTTCTTCCTTTAAAGGACCATGCTGGTGATTTTGCATGTTTGAACCCAGTAATACTACTGGCATACGCGTTAAATTACTGACAACCAATTTCCAAAATATAAAGCCGTATTTTAGCTTTTGTATTTTTGGCAATTATTCTTATCCTTCAAAATAAAATGTTCAGGTGATACATCCACCTTAAAATTCAATGTTTTGCCTGCTAACACATATGTCTGACTGTAGAAGGAATGGTTGTTTAATTTCTTGATAAAATCTGTCTTCTCTTGGGCCTATATTCTCAGGATGAGAATATAGGCCCTGTGTTGGACTGGTTAAATAAAGTTAATAAAATAAAGTTAATTTGATTAAAAAAAAATTAATAGACATTCTGTTCTCTGTGACCGATTATCTCAAACACATTTTAAGTCTCTGCTTGTTTTTTTTTTTTTTTTTTTTNTTTTTTTTTTTTTTTTTTTAATAGCATCCTGAAATAAACATAAACTAATGGCAGTCTGCAAGGTAGGAAAAAAAGTCTAAAGTCTGCCGTGCCAATCTGGGGTTGTATATGTAATATAAGGATCAAACATGCAAAATCACCGGTATTGTCCTTTAAGGTAAAATGTTTATGCTTTTAATTGTATTGGAACATTCTGACATTGCAGTATTGATGGTTTTATTGAAGTAAAAGAGCTGAATACTTTGTTCCACCACTAGTAAACAGCAGAAAATAGAGTATATAGACAAAAAAAAAAAAAAAANAAAAAAAAAAAAAAAAAACTCTAAAAACTATAGAAATATTATACTGGCTAATCCATAAGTATTAGAAAATGATTTAGACATTTTTAAATGAAAAACACACAGAAATACACACAATGACATAAAAATCTTCTTTTTTTTTTCTTTTTAGTTTTGTTTTGCAAGAATGGGGGTTTAAAGACTTAAGTTGAAATTACAAACATTATGATTTGATTTGATGTTTTTGGACAGACAGACGGTGTTGTTTATATTAATGCGGAGCAGCTCTGACTGAGGCGATCAGGGAGGTCCTCGCATTCTTTGGGAGCATGGGAGTAATTTATGGTGTTGACATGCGCTGTGGGGACAGAGCTGTCTGACAAAGGGTCCTGGCACAACCACAAGCAGGCAGCGCACACGTGGCCGATGCCAAAACCACCCACCATCCACCCCCACCCCAACCTCCTCCCGCTATGCCTAAAGTGTGAAGCTCAGATTGGCACTCCTGAACAACAGGAAGGTTAAGCTGTGGTTAGAAATGCTTACAGAGGAGAACCGATACCATGACCTGTTGTGTGTGTGAGTGTGTGTTTTCATGTCCGAGCTCATAATCATTAATCCTCTGGAGTCTTAAACCATTCCTGCAAAGCCTGTAAACAACAAACGAAGCCCTAAAAATGGCAGAAATGTGAACTTTTGATTTTATAAGATTGGGGAGGGATTTGGCAAAATAACAGGAAAACTTCAAATACGGTTTGTGTTTTAGAAAATGGAAAATGTTACTGTTCGGCAATGTAACATGTATGCGGGTAGCATTTATTGGGCTTAAACATGCAAAATCACTAGTGTAGTCCTTTAAAGGTACAGAAGTATTAGAGAAAGCAAATGTCCTTGTACATATTAAAAGCAAAGAGTAATCAATTTGAGGAATATCAGCATTTTAATGTTAAATATTTTATATACAGTTGGGCAGTATAATCTATATTAATGCACTATAGTTGAGATTGTCATAAATTTTGCATTTAAAATCATAATCTGCAAAGTAACTAATAACTACAGATACATTTAGCTGCATCAAAAGTGCAATATTTCTTTCTCAAATGTACCAGAAGGAAATTATAAAATGGAAAACCTCAAGTAAAGTACTAATAAATACAAAATATTTGCGTACTTTCCACCATCTATTCCCCTGCTGATTCCTTTAAATCTCATTGCTAAGTGACCAAATCTTATCCGTTCTCATCATGTCGTGTCTGTTTTCCCATCAGGCGTCTGGATGCAAACTTCATCGCCCGTTTGCCGGCCGCCTCTTTCCGTGGCCTGGCGTCCCTGCATCACCTGTGGCTGGATGACAACGTGCTCGCTGAGGTGCCCGCTCGCGCTCTGTCGGGCGTTCCGGCGCTGCAGGCCCTGACCCTCGCCCTCAACAACATCAGCCACGTCCCTGACCGGGCGTTGGCCTCCCTCACACAGCTGGTGGTGCTGTGAGTAACTCTGTTCAAAGAAAACAAAAGAGTCTGCACAGTGACACTTTTTAAAGGACCATACCGGCGATCGTGCATGCTTAAACCCAATATATGCAGTCTGTATGCAGGTTATGTTACTGACAGTCATTTCCCAAAACATTAGCGGTATATTTTAGAATTGTTTTTCCTACCTTCCAGGCTGCCATTGGTTTCAGTTCATTCCAGTACAATATTAAAATCAACTTTTAGAGACTTGAAACACGCTTGAGATATATAATCCATCGCAGCGAACATCATACTATTAGTTTTTTTTTTTTTTTNGTTTTTTTTTTTTTTGTTGTTGAAGTAACTTTATTTAACTGATCCAACACAGAGCGAAGAAGACAATGTACGTCTCCACCAGGAAATATAGTCCCAGGGAAAGGCAGTTTTTACCAAGAAATTAAAATGACTGTGCCTTCAACATCATGATAAGTGTTAGAAGGTGAAATGTTGAATTTTAAGGTGGGTGTATCACCTGAACATTTGATTTTGAAAGATTAGGANTAGAAGGTGAAATGTTGAATTTTAAGGTGGGTGTATCACCTGAACATTTGATTTTGAAAGATTAGGAGATGTGAAAAAATAACAAATATTAATAACATAATTAATAAATATTATATTTTATACTTACTGTTGTGCCTACCTGCCTCAGGGACTACAGATAGAAATTAGATGCTAGCTAAATCTGGCACAATGCATCTCTTCTGCTATGAGATTAATGTCTTTTTGTGCATGGTCCCTGATAAATAAACAAATAAACAAACAGGAAACTAATACGTTTAAGTTTTGGAAATTGGTTGTCAGTAATGTAACATGTATGTGGGTTTGTATATATTGAGTTCAAACATGCACAGTCGCCGGTATGGTCCTTTAATGTCTGCATCAGGTAAACACGGTGTTTTCTGGTCAAAATGTTGCTTAAACTCTGCAGTCTGAAGTTCTTTTTGCACCTTTGTCTCATGTTTGCCACTTAAAAAGCTGCACTGCAAAAATACTTTACTAAAAGGATTTAACACATTTTGATAGTTGCGCCAAACATGTTAAGAAAAACAGAAAAAACAAGGTTAACAGATTACACCATCATGTGGGGAAGAAGTTTTTTTAGAATCAACAATTTTTTTTTTTTAATTTTTTTTCAAAATATTTCTCAATATTTACATTTTGGTTTTGGAGTTTACATGTGCACTTAAAGTTAGTCATTTTATTTTGGTGATACCGTTTCTGTTTTACACAGAAGACTAGCAGCTCAAATTAATTTGAATAATTGTTCACCAAATAAAATCAACAGGATTTACTTATTATTTCTATTTTTGAAGTAAAAGGGAAAGACTACTCTGCCTGCTTTTAATATAAATATTCATTTTTACTCAGGTTTTTACAATTTGTACTTATTTCTGCAGCCACCAATAAAACATCGTTTGTTATGAATATCATTATTGCAAAAATATCTTGAAATATCATGATATAATTTTAACTTCACAGTTGAGTCGTTTATGAGCTGCTCTCCTCTGTAACCAGCTAACAGTGATTCATGCATGGGGTTTTCTTTTCTCCAGACATCTCCATGACAACCAGATCCACACTCTGGGACAGAGATGCTTTGATGGGCTGCACAGCCTGGAGACCCTGTGAGTTAACCTTTGACCTTTAATAAACTAAAATACCCAAAAGCCGCAGTTGAGTAAAAGTCAAAGTATCTCATTAAAAAATATATTTTGTAGGTACTTTACTTTGTTCACAAGTAAAATTCTCCCACTAGAAAAAAATACTTGAGTAAAAGTAATTAAGGAGCTGTTGTTAATTTTATTCAAGTATCGAAAGTATTGTTTTGATAATAAATGTACTTAAAGGACCATACCAGCGATTTTACATGTTTAAGCCTAATACCATCTATATACATGTTATGTTACTGACAACCATTTTCCAAGACTTAAAACTGGATTTTAGTTTTCACGTTATTTTTAAAAATCCCCTAATTTTTCACAATCAAATGTTCAGGTGATACATCCTCCTTAAAATTTAATGTTTCACCTGCTAACATGAGAAGGGACAGTGCCAAACATGCCAAATTGCCGGTATTGTCCTTTGAGTATTGAAAGTAAAAGTAAATTTGTTTTGCAAAATTAAAGTCAGCCGTAGTTTTGAGAGCACTTAGCATTTATCACTAATTAAAATCAATTACACAACAAATTATTAACTTAATTGGTAATATTTAATGACCTAAATATGACATAACTTACATCGTCTCTTCATCGAGTAATAAAGTCCACTGAAGTGAAAAAGTTTATGAATGAACTTATCAGCTCATTGATTCAAAATCAGCCATCACAGGGAGAATAATGTATTGATCCTCATGTCTGTCAGTACACAATAATCACGCCACTATCGTACGCAATTAACATGCAATTAAGGTGCACAATTAATGTGTGCAATTAACATACAACTAGTGTACACAATTAACATACAAAATTAGCATATGCAATTAACATATGCAATTAATGTACACAATTAACTTATGTAATTAACATACTCAGTTAACATATACTGTATACAATTAACATATGCAATTAACGTACACAATAAACATATGCAATTAATGCACGCAATTAAAACGTAGCCAGTGACATCATACCAAACAGTTATGCTAACCTGATGTCTCTGAATACGGAGAATTCACAACAAACACCGTTACTTTTACTTTGTTGTAAATTATAAACTAGTACTTAAAAAATTTATAAAAGTGTATTTTTTATTTTGGAAATGTAGTGGAGTAAAGTCAGGTGTTTATAAAAGTATAAATGCTCAAGTAAAGTACAAATACTCAACAAAAATACTGTAAGAATTTTTTTCCTCTCTACTTTACACCCTGTACATAATTAGATGAACAGTCATCAGACATGATCCATGCATGAAATCATAAAGTGGACATGCATGTGGAAAAATTTATAAGATTTTTTTCCTTTTCCCCATTTTTCCACATTTTTTGGAATCAATCAACCTTTTTTCTAGAATGTTCATTTCTTGGTAGAATCTTTGTAGAATTTCATCACTGATTTGTTGTTTTTTGATTATTCTCTGACATAAAAAATGTTTGTGTTGTATGCGTAAGTAATAAGAAAATAAATTCTTTTGCACCTTATTTGCTCACAAAAAGCAGTTCTGCATCATAATATGATTTTTTATGTGAATATTTATATACTTTTCAGCATTTTATTTTATTTTTATAGTGAATTTAGAGTTTCTACAAGTGAATTTTTTCATAACAGTTGAAAAATAATTACCTCAGACTGTAGAACCTTAAACTAAAGTACATTTCTCCTTATTTCATAGTCGTGGATTAAAAAAATAATGATATGAAATCCTTAAACCACATCCGAAAACTAATCCTAATCCTACTCGTCCGTAAATTTCCCAGTATTTTATTTTGACGTTCCTGGATAAAGGGATCGGCAAACAGGATGTGAGGAGCGGCAGCAGGTACGGCAGGCGTGACGCAGACACTGCCAGGCAGGAAAAACCCTCTGCGTTTAAGCCTTAAGTGAGCCACCACAGCAGTTCAAACGGCCGTATGTGGAGCATCGCAGTGTGTGGCCACGGCTCACAATTACCCTCAATCTCACGTGCACGTGTGTTCCTGACTGTTTGGATGCTGCGCACAAACACACGGGACAGACAGCCCCCATTAACCCAGCAAAAAGAGGAGGAGGAGGAGGAGGGAGATGATGCAGAGGAGGATTTGGACTTGGTAGAATTTAAAAAAAAACAAACAAAAAAAACAATGTACACAAACCTGTGGAAGTCAGTTTATCTCACAGATCATTTTTTAACAGATATGCATGTTATTCTCTTTAAAAAAAAAAATTAAAAAAAAATCAGAGTCTCCTGAAATGTACTTGGAAAATTGGAAATTACTTTGTAATGCCAAGCAGCTTTGTTTAAATTTGTTAAGTTGAACAGCATTAGGGGAAAAAAAATAAACAAAAATATCTGTAAAAGCAAAAAAAAATAAAAAAAAATTAAAAAAATCAGAATCTCCTAATAAAGGAGTNATATCTGTAAAAGCAAAAAAAAATAAAAAAAAATTAAAAAAATCAGAATCTCCTAATAAAGGAGTGACTATTTTATGAATTTAAGTGGAATATTAACACTATGATCATATGTTGTTGAAAAAAGGGCCAAACTTTGGGCTGAAAATGAGCAACCCTTTTGTGTGTGTGTGTGTGTGTGTGTGTGTGTATCTGCATACATTGTGTAGATTGGAGCTGGTGGCTTTCCAGAATAATGCATGTGGCTGACATTTATCTAGATTGGTCATTTACTATATAAGATAGATCTGCCTGCAGCCGTTTTGCTTCTCAGCAGACGTACGTACACATGGGAGCAAACGAGGGCCGCGGCTATCTTTTTTCTGACACTCTGAGGCTATGTTTAAATGCCCGAACGTGTTGATTATCTAAGCCATAGGTATGTGTTGAAACAAATGTCTAAGAAATATCAATTCATTGAATTATCATCACTTAATATTTCAAAAAGTTAAATCTAAGTTATAGAAAATGATAGATGAGAAGTCATCCTTTAATCATCCAACACTGACCTACGTGACATACTGAGGATTTAGGCCAGATAATGCAGAACTTTGCAGGGGAAGATGAACAGATAGATAGATAGATAGATAGATAGATAGATAGATAGATAGATAGATAGATAGATAGACAGATAGATAGATGTTTTAACTCAGTGGTTCTCAAACTGTGTATGTGTACTTGAAGCGTCTCCTGGTCTGCTAAATGATGCTTGAAGTTTCTACAGAGAATCAAAACTATTTAAATCGAAGGAAATTCTATTACTGTGAGCAATTTTTCAAAAATAAAATAGTTTTGATGAAGAAACAGGTTTTAAAGTTTATTTTTTTTATTTATCAGTCAGAGTTGTGATGTCGTGTATTACTGGTGTTATAGAATTATTAGTGAGTCAGTTTATTTTGTGTCTGCAGAGATCTGAGCTCAAACAGACTCAACAGTTTTCCTGCAGCCATCAGATCACTGAGCAACCTGAGAGAGATGTGAGTCTAACACACACATACACACACACACAGGACAGAAATACAGAAATATCTGTGTTTATTAGCAGATTTAATGTGATCATCTCTCTACTGGTTGCCTGCATGGATATTAAAGAATTTAAATATAAAATATGTGTTTATGAATATTTTTTTATGAATACTGTAGATACATTGTAGTTCAAGCAATAGCATTATATCTTCCCTCTGCTGCCCCCTGGAGGCCGCAATGTGTGTTACGCCCCATAACATTAAAGTAGTAAAACTAACTGATGTTTCTGATAATCTTAGAGGCATAACAATAGTGGGGCTAATGGTGATTTTGCATGTTTAAGTCCAATAAATACTGCTCACATTCATGTTACATTACTGACAATTTCCAAAAACATAAAACATAAATTAGTTGTCATGTTATTTTTTCAAATCCTCTAATCTTTCAAAATCAAATGTTCAGGTGACACACCCACCTTAAAATTCAATGTTCCACCTGCTAGCATGTACGTGCAAATGCAGAAGGGGTATGCTCGTTTTAATTTCTTGGTAAAAGCCATTTTCTCCTGGGACTGTTTTCCCTGGTGGAGGCATACATATTTTTTCCATGCAGCTCCATGTTGGACCAGTTGAATAAAGTTAATTTGGCCAAAAATGTAATAAGATGTTGTGTTTGCTGTGATTGATTACATATCTCAAGCATGTTGCAAGTCTCTACAAGTTGATTTTTACAGCGTATTGGAATGAACTAAAATCAGTGGCAGTCCAGAAAAATAAATCTAAAATTTAACACTAAAGTAGTATATTTTGGGAAATGGTTGTCAGTAGCGTAATTATATACAGGTAGTTATATTGGGCTGAAACATGCTAAATTGACGGTATTGTCCTTTAAAACCAAAATGCTTTATCCTCTTTGGAGTGCGAGTTGCTCAATAAATTTCAATATTTCAACATTTCAATCTGTCCATTTGATTTTTTTGACATTTCTGCTGTAAAAGTGAGAACTTTGGCCTGATGTTGGTGGTGCTAAAGAAAAGGTCAGAGGTCACCAAAATCACCAGGAATCATCCATCTGGGGATCATGAGGACCTTTACACCAAATTACATGCCAGTTTCCAGCAATTTGACGAGTTTAACTCCAGAGCAGCTCTAAGATTAAAAACTCTCTTCAAAATCTAAACTTTTCACTAACTAAAAAAATACTTGGTGAGCTTGTTACTAATTGATTTTAGAATGTAGAAATGAAACAACATACATCACCAAACCTGGAGCTTGGAGGTTTTCACATGACAGTAGATCTCTGTATATTTTGGAGTATGATATAGTTGACGATCACATGCTGAATGTTCCCCTGCAGAAACCTCCAGAACAACAACATCTCCGCCGTTCCTGAACACGCCTTCACCAGAAACCCTTCACTGGAGATCATGTGAGTATCTGCAGACTCAAATCTGTGTCTGTTTGATTGCTTTTCAATCACCACCAATGTTAACGGTCAACGCATACTGAGCAGGAGGATTCATAAAACACAGTGCCAGACTTAACGTGTAGAAAAGGGGAAATGTCATCATGCAGCAATCAAACAGACGCTTTGAAACGGTTGTAACATATCAGTTTTACTTAACACGTCTTCAGATGAACATGATGAAGGTTAGTGTGTGCTTGTATGTGCTCAGTATAGGCAGCATGTCTTCTTCACGTATCAAGCAAATAGACACTACAGGCCAGAAGTTTGAGGCCACCCCCAGATTAAAAAAAATCATCAATACACTGTTTGTTTTACAATTTATTGCACAGCAAATGATTAAAAATATATAAAATAAATGTAACTAATTAGTTTTCAAGAAGAACTAGTCAACAGTAGCACATTATGTAGCCACTCTGGCTACAGAAATGATTAGTAATGAAGGCATCAGTCTGTATTAGTGCAGCACTCCTGTTGTGTTCCAATTCCCTGCTAATGTGTTTTAACATTCTGTTCAATAGCTGCTGTCTGCCTTCTCCCACATCATGTTACATTAACGTGCTACACAGTCTGCTCATGCTGCTGTNGGGGGGGGGGGGGGGGAGAGAGATCTGGAGACTTGGTCCAAGTTAAAGGAATTATAAAGAAAGAAGAAAGAGGATTACCATTCCATCCTTCAAAGACGCGATTCTATCTGAATTATTGGTCAAAATTTCATTCTTCAACAGGACAATAATCCAAAAACATTCATCAAAATGATGCCAAAATTGCATTCATTCAAAAGAGAAGCAAAAGGTTTTAGAATTCTGACTTGGTTAGAGGGGGTTACTTTGACCAAACCAAAATCTGAACCTGAAATGACTTCAAGGTGTTTGATGTTGACAAATACTTCTGAAAACTAATTAGTTACATTTATTTTATGTATTTTTGATATTTCTTGTGCAATAAATTGTAAAACAAACATTGTATTGATGATTTTTTTTTAAAATCTGGGTGTAGCCTCAAACTTCTGGCCTGTAGTGTACAGCAGCAAGCTGTTTTCTACACATCGTCTGGAAGTCAAAATTTAACTTCTGCTAGCATGGTTTTCTTTCTATATGACTCAAATGGCGACCATGACTAGAAAAGCATCCAAATTCCTTCTTCCACGTTATTTAGCTATCCAGTCGTAATAAACTTCTTCCTGTTTTGATTTTCTTTCTCCCGTAGCCAAATATTTCTGACCAATGAGCAGTGTTGAATTTTGCTGATTTAGTTCGGCTTGATCGGATTGTTTCCTGTGTGAAATGGAACCAAGTGGTAAATGCTGCATTGCGGTAATTTGGTCCCTGATCTGGAACCAAAACAAACGGCTGATGATGACCATGATTCCTTGACATCTGACTGGATTAGCTGATTTCTGATTTTCATTTGACAGAAACATCCGGAACAATCCTCTTCATGCTGTAGGTCAGTCGTCCTTCCAGCTGCTGCCTGAGCTCCAAACTCTGTACGTCACCAGCATCCCTGATCTTTTTTATCTGCACATATATGCTGAATAAGAAGCAGCAGCTCACAGCCAATCAGAGCACGAGTTTTCATTTTTTCAGTTCAGCAACATAAATAAGTACGATGGCATATTAAGGCCATATAAGATGAAAAAAAATGAGGAGGGCATTATTTCGAGTTTTCTAACTCACAAATTTGCCAGTTTTTTTTGCAAGTAAGTGACCTTATTAAATTATACTTTTCCATCGGATTTAGCAATAAAGAAATACTTGTGCTTTTAGCACAAAATCATCTAATTATCATAAGCATACAGACTTTTAAAACTGGCAAATTTTAGGGTTTAAAAATGAAATAAAGCCCCCCCTTTTTTTTTTTTGTCTTATATGGCTCTAATACACTGTCGTAAATAAGCTTCTAGGTGGCGCTAAAGGCTCTTTCTGCTCCACAGTTAGTAATTTATAGTATATTACAACGGATACAATTTTTAGTCATAATGATAATGAACAACAAACAAGTTTTATTTTAGTCATTTTTGTTTTTGTCTTTGTAGTCATTTAAATGTTTTTAGTGCTAAAATCGAGATGAAGCTGGCAACAGGAAATAATGATATTGTTGAGATAAACTGTGTTTATGAAATGGCCAACATATAAAACTGAAATGTAAGCTTTTCTTTTATTCTTTCTAAAAAAAGCTTTTCTTTTATTCTTTCTGGTTCCACTCAGATTCCTGAGTGGAACCAGCAGCATCACAACGTTTCCAGATTTCACCGGAACAAATGGGCTGCAAACTCTGTAAGCTGTGACAGAAGTATTCTGATCCTTTACTTGTCTCAATACTACAGTGTAAAGTACTCCAAGTACAGCATGCAATCTTTTACTCTAGTACAGAAGTGTTAGCAGCAAAATGTACTGAAGTATCAAATGTAAAAGATCAATCTAAGATCAGTGTTGAAGTATTGAAGCATTAATATGTAAGCAGAATTTTCATTATGTAGTAGGCTTACATCTTACATCTTTGGGTAGTTAAAGGACCATGCCACTGATTTTGCATGTTTGAGTCAATTTTCATATGTTACATTACTGACAATCATTTCCCAAAGGATAAAACCATATTTCAGTTTCCTGATATTTTGCAAAATCTCTTAATCTTTCAAAATCAAATATTCAAGTGATACACCCACCTTAAACATCCATGTTTCTCCTGCTAATAGTTACACAGCCTTATGAAGTCACGGTTGTTCAAATTTGTCAATAAACGCAGATCTTCTTTTGGGACTATATTCCCTAATGGAGACATACTGTACATTCACTCCACGCTTTTTATTGCACTTAAACACTAAAATTATGTAACTTTGGAAAAAGCCTGAAACACGTCTTGCTCATGATGATGGATCTGTCCTATCTACTGGGGAATATAGACCTATCCCAAGAATGTTTCAAATATCAACAAGTTTCAAGTATCAACAAGTTGATTTTAATAGCGTATCAGAATGAACTGAAACCAATGGTGGTCTGGAAGGTAGGAAAAACATTTTTAATCCACCGTTCCAGTAGTATGCTTTGGGAAATCCGTAACCTTACGTTTGAAAAACATAATAGGCTTAAACATGAAAAATGAATGGTATGGTCCTTTAATTTTATTTTATATCATGTTTATTTTATCATATATCTATATCATATATCAAAACAGTTTTCAGTCACCCAGCCTCATTTGTCCCCTTTGAAAGTTGTTTGCCTTTTTTGAAATGTTTTTTCCATTTTATTTAGATGTAGATATTTGGTTGGAGTACAGCTCAACACCAAAGATCATTTAAAGCCATTTGGCAGCAATCAGTGACTAAAGGTTATTGGTGCTGAAGTGATAAAACATGTGGGCGTAACGAGCTTTAAGACGAGCTTTAACTCTTTCTGTAAAACAGATTTCACTTTGTGCAGCGACATGTTTAATCACTTCCTGTATTCTTAATTAAAATACTTCCTTTTGTTACCCGACGGTCTCATCTCAACGTTCAGCTCCGTCACAGGAAGTCACATCTCCGTTGTACCCGGCACCGTCTGCGAGGAGCTCCCAAACCTGCAGAGCCTGTAAGAGTTCATTTATAACACACACATTCTCGTTGTTTTAGTTCATTTTCAAATGTTTGTTTTATGCTTTTGTTCTCCCCGTGTCTGTGTGGGTTCCCTCCAGGTACTCCAGCTTCCTCCCACCTCCAAAGACATGCATGTCAGGTGAATTGGGAACTCTAAATTACCCGTAGGTGTGAATGTGTTTGTCTGTCTCTGTGTCAGCCCTGTGATAGACTGACGATCTGTCCAGGGTGTACCCCGCCTCTCACCCTATGACCAGTGGGATAGGCTCCAGCCCCCCGTGACCCTCAACAGGACAAATGGGTTTAGAAAATGGATGGATAAGGTCCTTTAAGATTAAACAAAGAGTGACGATGTTCACAAATATATTTATTTCAAAAAGTGTAACTCTGATATTAACCAGGGCAGATGAGCTTCATTTGAAATATTGATTTTGATTTTCTTTTGAGAATAGGCCCATTAGATTTAGGGTTTTAGATGGTTTTAGGTGATATATTTTTCCCCGCTCATTTGATTGAAGCCTTTATAAGCTGCCATGTTTCTGCAGGGATTTGTCACATAATCTGATCCAGATTCTGCCGAACTTCAGCCGCTGCAAAAAGCTACAAAACGTGTAAGTAACGGCTCAACTCTTCATTTATTCTTACCTCACTGTCTGTACTCTCAACCCAGTGGGTGTTTTGTGTGCTCCGAACGGACTTTATGAGGCTGAATCTTTCGTTTCAGAAACCTTCGTCATAACTACATCCGTGTAATCCCGTCTGGAACCTTCCGGCAAATGAAGGAGCTCAGATCTCTGTGAGTGACATATATTACTGACTTATATGATGTATTATCATGTAACAAGAAACACCATGTAGAAAAGTCTCTGTCTGGTTTTACGTGATCAGATGGTGTATTGTGACATCGATATAATATGAAATTTACAACACTGAGGAAGTTGAGATGTAAAAAAAAAAAAAAAAANTAAAAAAAAAAAAAAAATAGGACGTAAACTGATGAACAAACACCATCGCTAAGAAAAATCGGACCTAAATTCTTAAATTCAAATCAATTTGAGTCTGATCGTATCCATTCACCTTGAAATGCCTCATTATTGTAAAATTCAAATTCCAAAATTAGCGCCCCAGGCTGACCTGTATGTGACCTTTCTTTCCCTCCCTCAGTGATCTCTCCTTCAATCGCCTGTCCTCCATCTCATTGGACGGGCTGCAGAGCCTTGCCCACCTGAAGCTGACGGGGAACCTGCAGCTAAGAGCCTCTCTGCCCCTCCACCTGCACCCCAGATTCAGGTAACATGGGGGTGGGGCATACCTTACCTTACCTTACCTCCTCTNTGCACCCCAGATTCAGGTAACATGGGGGTGGGGCACCTCTTTATCCCTCTACCTATAATGAAATTAAATTTACTGGGGGGTGGCAGGCAGACAAGGCAATGTTATTTATACAGCACCTTATCATACACATAGGTCATTCAAAGTTCTTTACAGATAGAAGATTCAAGAAAAATAAATATTTAAGTACAGACAAATTTATAAATTTACAGATAGGTTAAGGTAGAGTAAATCAGAAGAAAAACCCATAAAAACCAATTGATTAATATCAGTGGAAAAGAGAATAGTCTTTAGCTTAGTTTTAAAAATGGCTACACTTGGGGAATATCTTAGAACGAGGGGGAGCCGATTCCAGCAGTCTGCAGCATGATGGCTAAAAGCCATTTCGCCCCATTTAGTACAGACTACCCAGCTTGTACTCAACAAACATATCTGCAATGTATTTTGGGCCTAGACCATTGAGTGACTTATAGACAATAAGTAGGGCCTTGAAATCGATTCTGAATTTAACAGGAAGTCAGTGCAAGGTCTTGAGAGTCGGAGAAATGTGCTTTCTGTTCTTAGTGTTTGTCAGTAATCTGGCAGCAGCATTTTGAGTGAGCTGTAACTGTTTAATGGTCTTATGAGAAGGCTGGTAAGAAGTGCATTACAGTAACCCACTCTGCAAGAAATAAAAGCGTGAATGATCTTTTCCAAATCTTGCTTGGACACAAAGTTCCTCATTTTAGCAATGTTTTTAAGATGCCAAAACGATGCTTTTGTCACAGCTTTAACTGTGTATATAAAAGTCCTCACACTGCAAAATCATTGTTTAATAACTGTGTATATATTTAACTAAATTTCCTGCGGGGGGGGGAGACACCTCTACACCTCTTCACTCCACTACCTTTAACTACATTTCCTGAGGTCACAGCTTGAAGCCTGCGGTGGGTTTTAACTGACGTCTCTGCTTTTTTGTGTGTGTTGTTGCAGAGTGGCTGAGCTGCCGTTTGCCTTCCAGCGCTGCACGTTTCTTCACTGCATCCAGGCAGCAAACAGCGCCAGTGACATCCGTAAGAAAAATCTGACTTTCTCCTTTCTCATTAAAATCATCCAACTCTGCAAATGCCAGATAATTATATTAATCTCTGAGTATATTGTGTTAAAAAACTATCCTCATTTATATCATTTCTCAAAACAGTTTGCAGCCAGCCTCATTTCTCCCCTTTGAAAGTTGTTTGCAAAAGTCCTTACGCTGCAAAAAATCATTAATATTTTTTAAAATTTTCATCAGTCACATATGCGCATCTTCTACATGTCTCCCCGTATACAAAATGCACCGTCTGCATAAAAACCTGCATCATTTTCATTTATAACATCCAGGACAAGTACTTTCCATGACGGCAGAATCATACTGAGCTATACTATACTGTCAGAACATCTAATATAGGTCATTTTATTTACATTTTTAAATATACATGAGTACCGAAAATCAATCACGCTCAACAGTATTTTCACCAGCAGATGTCGCTCTCGTGCACTGACTGAACCTTCGCGTAGTGAACCAATTTTTAATACAATGGTTCAAAAAGGTTTAGTGTTTCAGAAAGCCTCATTTGGCCTCATTCAAGTTAAAGGACCATACTGGCGATCGTGCATGTTTGAGCCCGATATGTAAAATCCACATGCATGTTATGCTAATGAGAGCCATTTCCCAAAATGTATTACTTTAGCGGTAAATTTCAGATTTTTTTTACAACTTCCAGACTGCCATTGGTTTCAGGTTGTTTTTTTTTTTTTTTTTTTTTTTTTGAAGTAACTTTATTTAACTGATCCAACACGGAGTTACAAGGAAGATGATGTATGTCTCCGCCAGGAAATATAGTCCCAGGAGAAGACGGCTTTTACTGAAAAATTAAAATGGCCGTGCCTTCTACAATCTTGCACAAAAGTGTTATAAGGGGAAACACTGAATTTTCAGGTGGGTGTATCATCTGAACATTTGATTTTGAAAGATTAGGAGATTTGAAAAAATAACAGGAAAACTAAAATATGGTTTTANCTGAACATTTGATTTTGAAAGATTAGGAGATTTGAAAAAATAACAGGAAAACTAAAATATGGTTTTATGATTTAGAAATTGGTTGTCGGTAACATAACATGTATGCGGGTTGTAGATATTGGGCTCAAACATGCACAATCACCAGTATGGTCCTTTAAGATGCTCAATGTCCCCAGTTCAATTCCAGACAGGGACTTTTTGTTTCATATCATTGCCGTCTTTCTTTCCCACGTTCCCTGTCTGTTTAAAAATGTATTAGAAATGGAATCTGAAACATAGATCAGTATCCAGATCTAACAGCTCTGACTTAAAGATTTCTATTCTAAGCTCAGAAGTTATCAATCAACCCTCATATTGCCTGTTGATACTTGATTGCAAAATCCGCTCCCTGATGTTCAGGACACTCAGCTCACCTGTCTCCACCTCCAGGTTCGAGCGGACCGGACGTGTTCGCTCCATGGCTACTTCGGTTCAGCATTTGGTTCATCTTCATCCTCTCCATCATCTTCAACTTCCTGGTCCTGGTCTCCATCTTCCTCTCCTCAACATCTAAGCCTCCTACCCCCTCCCAGTGTCTCCTGCGTGTTTTCTTCTGGCTTCGTTTCCTCGTGGGTNAAGCCTCCTACCCCCTCCCAGTGTCTCCTGCGTGTTTTCTTCTGGCTTCGTTTCCTCGTGGGTCTCTCAGGTTCCACCTTGGACGTGGTACATGCAGACTGCTTCAGCGTCTTTCATCCCCGGACGGAGAGTGAAGCAGGATCTGGACTTGCGAGCTTCCTCTTCGCTCTCTCCTCCGAGGCCTGCGTCTTCCTCATGATGGCCATCGTCTTCGAGCGCCAAAACTGGCCAAAGTTTTGGTGGAGCTCCCTGGGGGGCGTTCAGGTAACCTCTGTGGCGTGTTTCGGCCTCGCTCTGGCTGTAACCGTGCTGCCTCTGCTTGTTTTCGGTGAGGTCAGCTTCCTCTCTCCCTGTTCGATCGTCTCTTTTCATAGACACTTGATGTGTTCGGGTTACAGCACAGCTCTGGTGGCGTTTAACGCCTTCTGTTTCCTGTCGGTGACCATCACCCACATGACCCGTCAGAAAAACGTGAGGTTAAACCCGACTACAGCCCACGACAATATCACGAAAACGATGACGACCTTCCTCCTCCTCACAAACACTCTGCTTTTCTTATCCACGACCCTCCTCTCCTTCTCCTCCCTGCTTCATTTCCCTGAACCAGAAATTTCAAACACTGTAGTGTTGCTCCTCACGTCACTTCCTGTCTGTTTGGATCCGTTAGTCTACATGCTCCTCAGTCCGAATTTTAGAGCAGAGCTTTGTTGTTTAGGTGACATCATACAGGCTGAAAACACGACAAAACACGAGGAATTCTGAGAAATTAACACTATAAACAGTCTCCTCCGTTCCCCTGTATAAGGACTGTAAAAACTATTCACTGTAAAAAAAAAAAAAAAAAAAAAAAAGAAAAAAGTCTTTAACCATGTGAAGGTTCTATAGAATTTTTGATTCTAAAACTCTTCACATTTCTGACAAACCAGTAAATCAAAAAATAAAAAACTAAGGCCCCCAAAAGTTAAACAACATTACCAAGGTCTTGTTCATTGGATCACATGACCGTCAAGTGTAGAAAACTTTTTATATATTTTTTAAAAGTTTTCTAGAATCAAATTTTTTTTTTTTCTAGTGGTGGTAGAATCTTTTTTTTTCATTTTTATTTTCTAGAATTGTGTAGCAATTTTGTGGGAGCAGTTCTAAAAATACAATTATTTTAATGTAATTAGATTTCTTTCCATTTTTCCCATAAATTCTTTTCATTTTCTAGAAATAAGTAGAAAATTTCAAACTTTGTTGAATGAATTTGATTTTCTACATTTTTCCTCTAAAATTTCTATAAGATTTCTTGAATTTCTTCAGTTTTTTTTTCTTCAGAGAAACAAGTAGAACATTAGCAGGCTTTGTTGACGTGACAAAGCAAAATAAATTGTTATAAGGATTTTTACCTTGCAAAAACTGCAAAAAAAAAAAAAANAAAAAAAAAAAAAAGTCTTTAGACTGCAAACGTCACTGCTATTTCACTGCTAGGTGGTCATTGCCCCTCCCACATCAACAAGAATACTAGCTAGCATACTAGCTAGCTACAGATGCATTGCCATACATACTTCAAGTGGTTAGCTAGCATGCTATCTGGACTCGCCTCCCTGTTAGCCAGCTAACTACTCAAAATGTTTATGACAGCATGCCTGTAGGAAGCTAGTATACTAACTTAAAGCTAGCTAGCTAGCTAGCTGTCGTACAGATTTCGTTTATTTTTTTGTTTTTTACATTTCGAGCGTTTAGCTTACAATAGCATATTAGGGCCATATAAGATTTGGGGGGGGGGGGGGGGGNTCCTTTCCGGCCCAGTCCTAACAGGCACGTTTTGAACAGGCACTGCACTAGTTACTTTAAAACAATTTTAAAAAATGAGTATTCATCATTAAAATTAATTTTCTTTTTTTTTGTTTTGTTTTTAAACTCACAAATTTATGAGTTTTTAAATTCGCAAGTTGTTTTGGGAGTACACAACCTCATTAAATTATACTTTGCCATCGGATTTAGCAATAAATCCGATGTGCTTTTAGCGCAAAAATCATCTAATTATAAGCATGCAGACTTTTAAAACTGGCAAATTTGCCAGTTTAAAAACTTGAAAGATAATGCCCTCCCCTCCCTTTTGCTCCCTTCAGACTCTTACCGACAATCCGAGAATGCATATTCCAGAATCTCCATGAGAAGTTTGATCTGTGTGTTTAATGGACACATGTAGTCTGCAAAATGTTTCCTACTCATTTCTCAAGCTTTCATATTTCTATTTTATTTACTTGATCGCTTTGTTGGGAAAACAATTATTTCTCTTCACATTCTCACTGCATGCATACAGATTATTCAGTTTAAGGTCCTTTATTGGTTTTATTGCTCAGATATGAAGGTATCGAAAGAGATTAATCACATTTAATCCTTGATGTTTGATCCGTGTAAATAAATTTACAGTATAAGGTTTTCATGTTTTCTCCAAGCTACTATGTTCATTAGTAGTGAAACAGGATGAGATTTAAGTGTTTTTGCGAAGGTGAAACTATTTTACCTGTCTGTATATTTATATGCTGTGCTATAATATAATCCCAGGTTTGTTTTTTTAATAAATTCATTGTATTTTCATGATAGTTTTCTTATCTGATCTAGTCTACTTTTCAGTCTGGTGGAGCAAGGCACTAACAAAACTAGCTCAAAGGTTCAATTCCCACTGCAGTCACTGGTGATGAAAACTTTCTCGTGGTAATGTGACAGGCTACAAAGTCCCATAGCTTGATATAAACATTAATAACTGCAGTTTTGTGTTCTTTTTTTCTCCAACAGCAGCATTCTGTTCTGTGTTTTAAAAATAAGACTCGTGACACAATAACACACGGGAGAAATTTCCCTTTCTTTAGAAAATAATTTAATAACATCTGATTCATTATACAAAAACAATAGTGGAAGGATGTAATTCTCCTTTCCTTGCTAATACTCTTTAATCATATAGTAGAATTTTGACAAAAAAAAAAAAAAAAAAAAAAAAAAAAAAAAGACAAATTGCACATCAGAAGACGTTAACGAGGTCCTGACTGTCTCGTCTTACAACGGTAACGTGTTTATTAAAGGGCCATCCCAGCTGCTCGGCTAGCAGAGGACAGTCACAGCGTTGATCAGTCTCTGTGGCAGTCTCACAAATACAAAAGCCGAATAGAATACTAGCAGGCAGTCATGGACCTCAATTTTCATAATTTTTTTTTGTTTTGTTTTTTAGTGAATTAAACAAAATGGTCAAATAAACATCTCGATCTCTTTCCTCGGGAGACTTCAGGGAAAAAGAACGTAACAGATGTCGCTGCGTCACTACAGGGTGGAAAACATCCCTTAAACACACAAGCATTAAACACCACAATGAGATGTCACCGTCCATCCCAATGCCAACCCCCAGGTCAAAAAAGAAAAGGAAAAAAAAAAAAAGAAGAAAATCCCAACGAAAAGTAATAAAAAATAAAAAATAAATTAAAAAAAAAACAACAGAGAAGACTTAAATGAAAACAGGGGAAAGGCAACACTGTCACTCAGCAGGGTTGATACTTACGTACATGATGTTAGGTGACATATGCAGGTCCAGAGAATTTTGGACATTCAGGGGGAGTACATTGGCCTCCGTGAAGAGTGCTTCTTGCGTTGCGGCGCCTCCTGGCTCACAAGAGCGGCGCTGCAGGAGGAGGGGCGGTGGCTAGTGATGCCGCACACCCCCCCCTCCCCCCTTCCTGGCTTACCTAGGCTGCGGTCGTCTGATCTGTCTGTTCTGACTCAATGGTCTAGCGCCAATTGTTTGTTTTATTAGAATTTGTCAGACAGATGGTGGAGCTGAGGAGTGGAAGTGAGGGTCACTGATCCTCCCCCCCCCTGCGCTCTGACCAGGCCTAAATTTAGGGGCTCACTTAGACTCACTCCCACCTCCTGACACTTGTCAACAAGTTTCCTCAGTTTATCTGTTTTACCTCCCTCAGCGGCTTCAAACAGCAGGCGCTGGAAAAGGACGAGAGAGAGAGAGAGAGAGAGAGAGTGTAGAGAGAGGGGAGAGGGATGGGGGAGGGTGGAAGGGCAACAGGTGAACATGCTTGTACTGTTGTGGCATGAAAACCAACAAAAAGTCCAATTTGTTTTGTATGTCATGTCATGAGTGTTAATAATTGAGGGGGAGAATTACATCTTTCCACAGGGCAGCACACAGTGGAAGGTTTTGGAGGGCTTGCTGATAGAGAAGTCGCACCTACAAAAAGTCAAACCAAGGAGAGGAAGGGGGGGGAGGAGGGGAGAGAAAAAAAAACAAAACAAAACAAAAAAAAAACCAAAAAAAACACCAAATGCCGGAGCATTGTGTCAGTTCAGCGGACATGGACAGAAAAAGTGGAATGAGGTTTAGTCATGAAATAAGCAAAACACACGAGCAACGACCCAAAGTTTCAATCAACAAGCTAAACTGCCACATTAGCTGTTTTTTTTTTTTTTTTNTTTTTTTTTTTTTTTGTGGACAGCGAGAAACGGCCTGTAGGGGAAGAAACAAGATTCAATAACATGAAATACGACCATGAACAGTTTGGTAAAGTGGTAATAGTAGCTAAGGCCAGGGTTATACTTGACATTAACTATGCGTGTGGGCATAAAAGCTGCAACACACTACCTGTGTTCGTTTGAAGCATTTGTGTACATCCACCAGAAATAGCTGCGTTGTCAGCAACGCAGCGACTACTACTAAAATGGCTGAAAGTTTCGAAGGGAAGCTGATCGAGCGCAACGCCTTCATAAGTGAAAAGCTGATCTCATCGTTTGTCGCCATCTTCTTGCATGGATTTACACGACCATGCGCATGCGACCTGATTCCGATGTGACGCATATAGGATACACATCCTGAAGATGTAAATGGTAAAAAGCCACATGGAATCAGATATTCTCAGATCCAATTTGGGCTACTTGCATATGTGGAAATAAATCGGATATATATCAGATATCCACCAATGCGACTGCTGTCTAAATACACAGATCAGAGTTTACTTTCCATTCTGACTCCTACGTAACGTTCTACATTATCCGCATAATGTAAGTGATCAATACTATGACTGCTCTTTAAACAGAAATGGAGGACATACTATATATAATCAGACACACTGATGTGTGTTTATGTCAAAAACACGTTAGTGTGTGATAACAGGCTCCTGTTACAGCAGCAAAACTCCAACTCCACCCGCTTCTCTTTGATTAACTGACAAAAATATGTGTCCCTATGGGAGAGATAAATGCTCAAACAACATATTAGATGTTTCTCTCTGCATTTGAAAGTTTTAATCATATTTTTAAATAGTTCTCTAACTTAAGTGTTTTGTCTGCATCCGTCTCAGAAATGTGCACATACATAGCTGCATCCGGGCTGCTACAGCTCAAAGGGTGTAAATACAGGTATCAGATATGAGCCACTTAAAACAGAAAATGTAAATACGCTGAACAAAAAATCAGATATAGGCAAAAGATCAGAATTGAGCATCAAGACTNAATGTAAATACGCTGAACAAAAAATCAGATATAGGCAAAAGATCAGAATTGAGCATCAAGACTTGTCGTGTAAACCCAGCCTTTGAGTGAATTTTGTGTTTAATGTGCAGATCACACCGCCCCCTGGTGGACGAAGTATTTAATCCTCCTGATCGACAAAAGGCATGTGTATGTGATCAACAGTGCTCGTGCAACAACACCGTGTGCGTAGTTACAATCAAGTATAATTCTGGCCGGAGAACATAATGGCGACGCAAAGAAGTTGAGACTGAGCTGGGAAGAGAATCTACAGCCATAAATCACAACTTCAACAAAAACACAGATAAAAGTACTTTTGGACATCTTTATGTGCATGTACCTTGATAAGAAAACCAGTTCTGAACATTATCCATGCATTCCTGTTTCGGTCTATTTGTTGCATAACTCTTGGCTACGCTGGCTTAAGGCTAGCGACCCCTGATCCCGCCCCTGACCCCGCCCCCCTCTGCCACTAACTCACCTCAGATCGCTCCTTTAGCTCCCTCTCCATGGCTATTGCTCTACCGGGAAACAGCAGAAAAAAACGTCGTCAGCTTCTCTTCAGGGAAAAACAACAGAAGCTCATTTTTATTTGTGAGATACTTTAAAGGACCATACTGGTAGTTTTGCACGTTCATGTTCAAGCCGAATATATACAACCTGCATACACATTATGTTGCCGACATCCATTTCGCAAAACATACGAGCAGAAAAGTAAATATTAGAATTGTTTTTCCTACCTTTCAGACTGCCATTGGTTTCAGTTCATTCCAGTATGCTAAAAAATCAACTTGTAGAGACTTGAAATGTTCTTGAGATTCGTAATCCATTGCAGAAAACAAGATGTCTATTATATTTTTTGTAGAAGAACTTAATTTATGAGCTGCACAGAAGAAAATGTCTCCGCCAATGTATGTCTCCGCCAGGGAATATAGTCTCAGGAGAAAACAGCTTTTAACCTGAAATTAAAAACGACCGCACCTTCTACACTGAGACTTATTAAGGTGAAACATTGAATTTTAAGGTGAGTGTATCACCAGAATATATGATTTGAAAGATGTGGGGATAAAAGATAATCTAAAACACAACTTTATGTTTTGGAAAATGGTTGTCAGTAACATATGTGCAGGTACTATTTCTTACATTTCATGCAAAGTCATTGGTAAGGTCCTTTAAGCTCCTTTGGGTTTTCTGTATCTTGCCTGCCTAAAATTTTGTCACCGTCATGTAAAAATGAATACAGCTGAAGGCTGACATGTTCATGGCGTTTCTTTAGACCCTTGCTGGCGAGTTTCTGCACTTACATTTTCCACGTGGCCAAACACTTTGGAGTGTTACTGCTCATTATCCTGGCCTGGAATTTCAGATGTTCAAAGTTTCCGTCCTGCCACTCTTGGTGCAGCAACCTGTACGGCGACAGACCAACACTAACAAAATGGACGTCAAAGGTTTCAGCACCAAAACAAAAAAAGAACTCATGTTGCCGTGACACAGATTGCAGGAAAATACTTCCTGTCAGCTGGTTACTGCGGCACTAAAGCTTCCCTGCTACTTTCATTGTTCTATCATTAAAAATGGAGGTGAGAGGAAAGAAGCTCAGTAAACCTGCTGAAAATGGCAGGTAAAGCCAAAACCTAACCAGTCACAACCTGCAAACAACCCAAACGCACGTCTAACTTCAAATATTCCATTTGCATGCAGGCGTTTATCTGGCGAGTACCTCAGGCCCAGCTCCATGTTGTTGGGCATCATGTATCTCAGTCTCTCCAACACGACGGCATGCTGGGACGGCGGCAGACAGCTCAGATACAGATTCACCACCTAAAGGTCCAAAGAAGAGAGAGAGAGAGAGAGAGAGAACCACCATCAGCATTCTCTGTGTGCCTCACTGTTCCTCAAAGCGTCCTTGAACAAGGCACCAAACCTCTGACTCAAACTTCCCGTCCTTTAATTTACAAAAAAAAAAAAAAAAAAAANAAAAAAAAAAAAAAAAAAAACCCACACTGATCACCTTCCGCTCTCCCTTGCTGCTGCACCACTATGCACACTGAGTAAAAACAGGCTGGTTTAGTTATTGTCTCTTTAAAGGACCATACTGTCCATTTTGCATGTTTGAGCCTAACACATTCAATTTTCATACACGTAACCTTACTGACAATCGTTTCCCAAAGCATAGTACTGGAATGGTGAATTAAAAATGTTTTTCCTACTTGCCCAGACCTCCTTTGGTTTCAGTTCATTCTGGTATGCTATTAAAATCAACTTGTTGATACTTGAAACGTTCTTGGGATAGGTAATCCATGAACAAGACATATATTCAGGTTTTTTCGAAGTTTTGTAATTTTAGCGTTTAAGCGCAATAAAAAGCGCGGAATGAAGGTATGTCTCCACCGGGGAACAGTCCCAAAAGAAGACCTGCGTTTATGAAAAAGTTTTAACAACCCATGACTACATAATTTTGTGTAACTATTAGCAGGCAAAACATCATTTTTTAAGATGGGTGTATCACTTGAATATTTGATTTTGAAAGATTAAAATATCGTGTATAAATATATGTATATATAGTAAAATATCAGGAAAGCTGAAATACGGTTTCATCCTTTACAAAATTGTTGTCAGTAACATTAAATGTATGAAAACTGAATATATTAGGCTCAAACACGCAAAATGGGTGGTATGGTCCTTTAAGGCCCCCACTCCCCCCCACCCCACCGCACCGAAAAGGCTCACTCCATTCTGATTGGCAAGCTGCATCAGAGCTTAGCTGGCAATATCCGTGGACGGAGAAACACTAGCTAGCCTTCTGTAACATGTTGATGTCAGTATGTTACAGAAATAAAGGACCAATCAAAAATGAAGCTTTTAGGACTAATGCCCTTGTGCTGCTGGATTAATTTCTGTAGGCATCAACCTCAAGTTCTGACACTTTGATAAGGTTCACACAATTGGCTACTGTATCATAAACCTGAGGGGGACAAGAAAAACAAAAAGTTTAATATGATCCTTTAAAAACTATAGAAACTTAGCAGTAAATTTAATTCCCTGCCAACTTTCAAAAATTCCAAATTTTCAGTCAAAAAAAAAAAAAATTTCCACTAGCCTTCAAAACTGAACTCGCTGAGTCAGCTAAATCATACCATGATGAATTATGAATCAGGTCACGGTGGGCTTGCCTTGTTGTGGAAGCGGTAGCAGCTCCAGTACTGCGCCGGGTTGAAGGGAAACTCCAGTCGAGACGGTACAGTGCTCAGACAACGCTGGACCAGATCTGAAAACACTCGGGACTGGCTGTTTGCCTGTCGACTGCTGGTGAACACGAGATAACTGGACAAAAAAAACAAAACCAATGTGTTGATGTCATGGAGAATGTTAGGGGCTTTTATTGCTTTGTTTGGTGTACTAGTACCGTATATACTTCAGTATAAACCGATCTCATACACCAACCCCCTGATGTTATTCTATCAGTTTATTTGTTTAGCCAATTACCTGTTTTTCTGGGTATTGTCATAGTATTCCTGTGATTTTCTGAAAATAATCCACGTACCAGTAAACATGATATTTATTTCAGCAGCTGATTACTGTAACTGACCAATCACAACAGCTCTTACTGGCCGCCACAAAATGTGCTGGATAAGATGTTTAGTCAGGAAATATCTCATTCTAAGGTATGATTTAAACTATTTTCCATGGGTAGTGGTAATGGGTAGTATTTTCAACCCTGGAAATTTCCTTCTCTGGGATCAAATTTGAATTTGAAGAGAGAATTTCCTTCACTGGGATCAAATTTGAAGGGAAAAAAAAAAAGGAAAAAGACAAAAGAAAAAAATTATAAAAATCTGAATTTCTCATGTATAAGCCGACCCCCTGATTTGCTTTGTGAAATTTGGTAATAAAAACTCGGCTTATACNCTCATGTATAAGCCGACCCCCTGATTTGCTTTGTGAAATTTGGTAATAAAAACTCGGCTTATACTCAAGTATGTACAGTAGCTTCTGTGGTCTGATTATAGTGTGTTTTTGGGAAATTATTTCTGCTGAAAATTTGAACGTCAACACTTTGTTGATTTACATGGTATAAGCAATTTTTGTGCTGCGAACTTTTTATTTCATGTTATTTGTCTGTAACTTTATGTCACTCTTGAAAAAGAGATTTTTAATCTCAATGAGGTTGGTTTGACGAAAGCCGAGTATGTTCTTTATATAATGAAATGCAATAATTCACTGCTGCAACCAAAAAAAAAAAAAAAAAAAANAAAAAAAAAAAAAAAAAAAGCTCTATGAAAAAATTAGTAAAATATGTAAATCTATACAGCTCCAAGAAAATCAGTCAGTCACTGCCATGACCAGCAACTTAAATAAACAGATAAAATGTAAATCAGGTGACAGTTCTTACTTTGACATTAAAAAAAATGGATCGACTTCAATTAGACTTTTCACAACAAAACCTATCTGGCGCATTTTAAATTTGAATAATTCATTTTTGATTTTCAGGAAGAAACACCAAGTTTTGGTCCAAGATGCAGAAACAGCAACATTATTTTTTTTTAATCTAAATGATGATGCACTGTGAGACTCACTCCATCCAGAGTTTGTGAAGCACCTCCAGCTGCATGGCAGAACCCAGCGCTCGCTCAAAGGCGTCCACCGTCTCGTCCACGGTGCCGTNCCTCCAGCTGCATGGCAGAACCCAGCGCTCGCTCAAAGGCGTCCACCGTCTCGTCCACGGTGCCGTGCAGCCACAGCCAGCGACTGCAGGACAGATAACAAGCTCATCAGTAAATACACTGCAACGTGATGCATTTAGCTGAGCGAATGGTTCAAGGTTCAGTGCGTCTCTAAGGAGATTTGGAAAGCAGACCTTGTGATCTGTGCATCTGACACTTTACTGGATAATGACAACAAATATCAGGACTTCTATCTATCTATATCTATTTATTTTCATTTTATTTTATCTGGATTCTGCCTGCATTGAAATCAGATTTGGCTTAGGGAGCCATTTTGCTGTTAAAGCCTTTGTTTCCTTCTTGCGTCAGATTGCCAAAAAACTGAAGATTTCATACAAAAGTGTCCACCACTTCTTGAGAGAAAAGAGCGAACTGGAACTAATCAGGAAGGAAAATACAAAACTGCTTGAGACGATCAGTACATATGTAGTTTGAGAAACAGACATCTTACAGGTCCTCAGTTAGCTGCTTCCTTAAGTAGTAAATGCCATATACCAATGTAATCTGCAAATCTGCAAAGGCAGAGTTTCAAAGAAAAAGTTATATCTGAAAGCAAATTTAAAAAAAAAAAAAAAAAAANTTTTTTTTTTTTTTTGCCAGTTTCAGGCAGCATTGGCCAGCATCCTGTAGTCTCCTTTTCACTGTTGCAGATAGCACTGGTATTTGGCATGAACATTTGTGGGTGACTCCACACTCACAAATGGTGGGTGTGGAGTCACCGACAATTTGAACGCTACTGTACATAAAATATATAAAGAGATTTTCAATAGTTTGGATTTACTGTTTTGCCTCTGAACAAATATCCTGCATTATGTTGTGTACTGCGAGCACCTGCATAGACACACATGCACATGCACATACCAACAGATGGATACAAACCAGTGAACCAGATGGAGGTATGGCATCTGCAGCCTGAGCTGCTCCTGAAGCTCCTTTTTGATGATTGGGCCTCGCAGGATCTCCTCAGTGGGCACATCAAGGATGTGCCTGACGGGGGGAAAAATTAAAAATTAACAAAACTTAGTGTTCTACACACTGATGAACATGACCGTTCCCCTGTTATTCTATCTACAGCTTTCCTGTGTATCTACTTTATTATTTCCAATATTGAATGCAAGGCAGCCATATTTTAACCAGCAAAATGTATTTAGGAATACATTAGAAACTCCAAAAAAAAAAAAAAAANAAAAAAAAAAAAAAAGCCTATTTGTCATAGCATTTATGTCATGTGCAGCATTATATTAATCAATGCTGATTTGTGTCAAAAAAAAACTCAGCCAACCAACTTGAAGACCTGTGGCTCACATGTCATCTATATAAATATAAACCTGATCTTTCCAGCATTGAGACAGATGTGCGCCTTCTGCTGATTCCCTACAGATTGCCGTTTAATTTCCCTTTAGGAATAACTGTGCTGAAGGCTTCTGCAGACAACCTACCGCAGGACATCCACAGGCTTCTTCTGACTCTGTTCATCTTCACACAGAGACAGAATGAAACCTCGTAACAGCGGCATGATGGCACTGCACTTGTCCTGTGATCAGATGGAAAAATTAAACTTCAATAATTTATGAAAACTGAGCAAATAAAGTATTTTATTTGTCTTAGGACCCCCATCTTCAATAGACGGACCATAGTCCAGATCTGGACCTAAAAAACAATTACATCTGATACAAAGTTTACAGCACCCGATTGTCTTTTATTTTGCCTTTATTTTAGTACTTTTCATCACAACACAAGTCTTATTTTGAAGGAACATAGTCTGTAGCTGTTGATGGACTTTGAAGAAAAAAGGACAATGGTAAAAATGGCAGCACACTAACTTTTGAGTATATTTAGAACAGTTTAAGCCCCCACAAAAGAGGTAACAAGGTGTGTATATTGTGAATGCACATTTTAAAGGATTTTGAGTTTTATTTTGTCATGCAATTTTGGTAGCTAATGTGGTAAGTTGAGGTATGTTAGCATAATGGCTATCATGGCTGTCAATATGTCAAACTTGTCGAGCCTGTTAAACATTTTCAAGCTGTAATAAGACCATATTAATTCACCTTTGTCCTTTTGTTTTGTTTTATTGGGCTTAAACATGCAACATCGCCGGTATGATCCTTTAAGGCTACAACACCAACCAGTATAACTGTGAGTTTAACATGCTTAAATTCAGATTACAGCAAACAGGAAGTGTTCCGCTTCTCTCTGACTTCACCACATCACGTGTGGTTTTAATTCTACCAGAGTGAAGCTGAGGGCAAATTCCTACACGACGGGACAATAAAGTTTAAAGTTCACAAAACAGGAAGTTCTCCACTGTAACCGAGACCAGCTGCTTATTAAACCACATCGCACGAATAACTGAGCTCACCTGAGCCATGAGGAACTTGCAGGTGTGGTAGAAGACCTCAGTGTTGTTGGGACATTCCGCCAGGGCGTGAAGCCACATGCTGACCGCCTGGTCGCCGTTTCCTTTGCTGATATGGAGGTCAGCCAGCGCGTCACGCAGCGTGCACAACTCGGGGCAAAACTCCAGCAGGGACTCGCACAGCTGAATGCCTTCATCAAACCTTCAGGGACATCAAGTGAGGACATCTTTCAGTACAACAGCTCACACTTATGCTGGACTCGCATGTTGACGATGAGCAGTAGTCCTCTCAATCAGAGGACGATGGAAAACTCGTTGCTAGCAGTGAGAGCCACGCGGCCAGATGGACCGTCAAAAGTGAAAATTTTCATTTTTCCTGCTTACCACAGCAGCAATGACGAACCAGATGTTGATTTATTCTTGTGTCAGAGATGGACAGCAAGAGATTCCTTCTTTTTGGTGGAGACACACAATTTTGTACAAGAAAACAGTCTGAAATCTCTACCTGAATCTCTTTTCATCCATTCTCAGTTCTTGAATTAGCTGATAGAATTCTCCTAACAGTTTGTGCTCCTGTAACATCTGTACGTCTGTGTGTTGGCCTTTTCTGTCAGTTCTTTAAAAGAGCATATCAAACGGCCACAGCTTTCCTGTTTTTATATAACATTGCATAAAATGCTAAAACGCTATCACGTCCTCCAATACTGCATTTATAAAGCACCAATTACCTTGACAGTTCCGCGTCTACCGTCTGCGGTTGACGGTGATTCTGCTATAATGCCGGTAGGGTTTTTTTCCTATCGTCAACATGCAAATTCAGCGTTATGTTAAAGATTCTCAACTTTCATACTACGACTGTACACTGCTGCTTGAAAATCACTCCAAAACAAATGTCGACCAGTTCACCTTTCCAGCAGTTTATTGAGGAAGATGAGGTTGGTGTGAAGAGGCATGCAGGCGAGCGTCCTCTCACTCGGCGACAGAGTCTTGTCGCTGCACTGACTGATGGCATCTGGAGGCAGAAATGGGAAAGAATAGGGGAAATATAATGTTTGCTGATTGTAATTCAAGTTACAATCACAATCTGAACGTTAACTCTGCTGTTTCGTTTCCTCTGAGCCTTGCTGTACCGTGGAAGAGTGCAATGAGGGTGTCGAGTGGCGTGCTGATGTCCTGCGGCGTTCTCCAGGGCAGCAGGAAGGGCTCTCTGCTGACCAGCCTGGACGGGCCGGACTCAGCCGGGTTGTACAGGCTGGACGGCAGACAGTCAAACTCAGTCAGGTGGATGTAAGACAGCCAGACGNGGGTTGTACAGGCTGGACGGCAGACAGTCAAACTCAGTCAGGTGGATGTAAGACAGCCAGACGAGAGCGCGGTCGCTCGCCGTCAGGTGGTCTGCGATGCTCCTGTCGCTGGCTGATTTCAAGGCATTCTGGAAAGAAAAATTCATTGATATAAACGAGACAAAAGGAGGGAAATGAACGAGCGCAGAAGCAGAACTAAACTTCAGCAACGCCACTTTGTTAAACTCTTCTGGCCGTTTCGTCAGACCCTTCGCTGTTTCACCTGTAAAATGGCCAGCGCGCTCTCCATCCGGCCCGTGAACAGGTTGAGGTCAACTCTGTGCAGCAGAGCCTCCATCAGCTGGAAGGAAAGCTTCTCCGTGATGTCGCCAGACATCTCGTTGAGGAGATACTGCAGGAGATGATCGCACACGTAGTCCTTCCCCTCGAACGAGCTCTCCAAGTTCAGATACTGGAGGGGAAGATGAACATCGCAAAATCAAAATCGTGGCATTACAGAGGCTTTATCGATATGTAAACCTACAGAAATGTGCACAACAACAACACTTGGAGCACTCTGCTGAATTTGTATTTTTAATTCTAACAAAACCTTTAGAAAATGTCACACGTCCACTGTTAAATACTTACGTTCCACCATACGTGGTAGTCGGGCGCGTGTTCCACAGCCATCTCACACATCTGCTGTACTTCCTCCTGGCTGCCTCGTCTGGAGAACAGCGACAGGTAATGGCTCCACACCTCCGGGTTATCACAGTTGTTCTCAAGAGCTCGGGACAAAGTGTTCAAGGCGGCTTCCAGGCACTCTGCTGCGGGGCTGCGGAGGACGGAACAGCAGCGCGTCATATTCAAGGTGTCAAACGAAGACAGCCGTTACATTTTTTTTTTTCATTAAACAAAGACGGAAGCACTAACAGGCGACTTACGTTTCACTCTGATTGAGGTATTTGAAGGCTAATTTGATCCAAAGCTGAGTGTTGCAGGGGTTCTCCAGAACACTCGTCTCCAGGTTTGATATGTCGTCCGTCTCGCTGACGAAGTAACGCTTGTCCTCTGACGTGACGCACACGTCCACAGCACACGAGCTAACCTTAGAGCTGTCGTCTGTGCAAAAACAAAATGTGCAATCGTACGTTATAAACGGCAGCAATTTGAGATGAGATGTAGGCCGCTGTCACACCTACATGGTTTGGTCCGATTGAATTGGACTAGGGTTTTTGTCCCTGGTAGTACGGTTCAAAATAACCGTATGAAGAATGTTTTGGGGATGTGGCCATGGTTTGGCTCCAAAGAAACTCGAGTGGTTTTTTGTGGTCTGAACACGATCTGTGCTAGTCCTGAAACAACTACAAGGCATTCTACTGATTGATATACAACCGGAGAGGTGTGTGCATGTGTGTATTTAACGCTAAACTATAAGCTCCGGTAAAGTTTGTTTTACATTAGACGGTCATTAGATATCTGCTACTTACAACATGTCGAACGTGAAACAAACTTTACTGCAGTTACACTACACCTTTGATTTGCGGGAGCAATTGAAATGGATGCTGTGAAAACTCGTGCAAAATGTCAAACTTATTTAAAGGACCATACCACCTATTTTGCATGTTTGAGCCTTATATATTGAATTTTTATATATGTTACATTACTGACAATCATTTCCCAAAGGATAAAAGTATTTCAGTTTTCCTGATATTTTGCAAAATCTCTTAATCTTTCAAAATCAAATATTCAAGCGATACACCCACCTTAAAAATCCATGTTTCTCCTGCTATTACTTATGCAAAATTATGAAGTCACAGTCGTTAAAATTTTTCGATAAACGCAGGTCTTCTTTTGGGACTATATTCCCTGGNTGAAGTCACAGTCGTTAAAATTTTTCGATAAACGCAGGTCTTCTTTTGGGACTATATTCCCTGGTGCATACAAACACTCACTCTGCACTTTTTATTGTGCTTAAACACTAAAATTACGAAACTTCGAAAAAACCTGAAAACACATGTTCACGATTACCTATCCCAAGAACATTTCAAGTATCAACAAATTGATTTTAATAGCGTACCAGAATGAAGTGAAACCAATGGAGGTCTGGAAGGTAGGAAAAACATTTTTAATTCATCGTTCTAGTAGTATACTTTGGGAAATGATTGTCAGTAACATTACATGTGCTCAAACATGCAAAATGGCCAGTATGGTCCTTTAACATGTCTCCAGATGAAGATGTTAAAGTTAGCATGTGGCTGTATGTGTTCAGTTTGAGCTTCATTCTCCTGTTCCGCCGTCTGAAGGCGAGTCTTCTTCACATCATGTGAAGCAACGTGGTTTTCCACACACTGTCCTGAGGTCAAATTCAGCTTCTGCTGCCACAGTTTTCTTGTTATATGGACCAAATGATGACTATGACAAGGAAAAGTATTCCAATTTAATCCATGTTATTTAGTTATACTGACATATTAAAATTTCCCTGTTCTGATTTTCTTTCTCCTGCCTCTCAGACATTTCTGACCAATGAGAAGAGAGACTGTCCTGACATGACTTTTGCTGATACATATTTTGGTTGAATTTTGTTTCCCCTGTGTTAAACTTAACCAAACCAAGTGGCATAAATGTAACATTTTACATTCTTACACTACAGGTTCCTGAAAATGCCTTTGCTTTGGCTTTGATACGATACAAAATAATTTCCACGTTAACTCTTAGCTGCTACACCACTGAACGTAAATGTCTAACTGCACTGGCTACTCCCACATCTCTTAAAGAGGAGTTTCTGATTCTGCTCAGTGGCTTGATAGCTGAAAGATCTGTAGCATCTCTTTGCAAAATCTACGACACCTGTTCAATTCAAAACCATAGATTCTTTTTACATCAAATTGACTGATCCTTTCTACCAATTTGAATTTCTGACAAGTTTTTACATTTTGGACTGGAAAAAAACAATAACTATTCCTTTGAACCTTGATTATCAACTCAGCTGGATTTTAAATGTTTGACTCACTAAGAAAAACAGGATGAAAGCTAATTATCGCTTCCTTAACACATCTGTAATCTTCCACATTTTCAGGCCCGTGAGCAAACGTCTTCCTCACCGTATTTCCGCGGCGCCTGATTGTCGCCTTCAGACTCGTCCTCGCTGTCGTCCTCCATGCTGCTGCTCGTCTGAGCCGATGGCTGCGGCCTCCATCTCCTCATGTCTTTAAATGTGGTGAAGGGAGGGACTGAAAGAAGAGAAAATGAGAATAAGTCCCACTGATCTGCAGCACATAACCAAAAATATTAAGGGCACTTTTTAGGATAGTTATGTAGTATACATTTACAATGTTGATTTTATTTTTTTTTTTTTTGCAGACAGAATTGTTTACATTTCAGCAACATTTAAATGTTTATATGTGGTTTCTTTCCCAAAAAAGAAAAATTATCACATACATTTGTGTCGGAATGCATTATTTTTTCAGCTGCAGATAAATAAGGAAAATCCACATGCTTTTACTTAAACTGTATCACGCAAACACAAACTGGTGTATGCAGTAACACCATGAGACTTTCTTTAAAGTGATCAGTGTCAAAAAGAGGCTGAAATGAACAAGACGAGACTAACCGTGCCGTTTGCTTTCATTCACTTTGCTCACGAGGAGGACGGCTTTCTGGTCAATTCCCATTCGGTCCTTGTTTGTCCCAAACAGCTTCTTCATATACTTTTCTACAACAGATATAAAAAATAAATTATGGTTTTATTCCAAAAGCTAGCATAAATAACTGGATAAACCAAACAATATGACAAAAGGGTTGATTTATTCGGGCGTTCATTTTTAAGGCTGACCTGTAGAAACACGGATCTCCTCGTTGCAGCTGTTCTCAGAACAGCCAATCAGGGACAAGTTGTACGACAGGATATCCTGGAAAAGCTGGTTTCCAGTCAAAGTGCAGTTTCTCATGTGCTGCCTGCAGCGAAGAGGAAACGTGGATTAAACTATGCAAAATGGAGCGAGGTTTGGCAGGAAATATGATGAAGATTTTTTTGTTAACACTCACCATCGACAGCCGTCATCATTGCAGGTACCAGTGAGATCAAACCGGCAGAAACACTTTATGGGTTCTATGGTGTTGCTGTAAGTTACAGAACTCAGAGACAGCTTCTCCTTGGTCCTGTAATAGGGACTAAACCTGAGAAAGAGAACATAAAACGTTGTTCTTAAAAATACTCTTCAAACAGACAGGTTTGTAAAGCGAGACGTGGAGTGTGGAGAGTTCACCTGTAGGACCTGAAGACCAGCAGAGGGCTGTGATACTGCTCAAAAGCAACGGGCCTCAGCTCCGAGCTCCCACTTTGACTCACGACTGCATCCACTTCCACAGCAGACAGCTGAACAGGAGACAAACACCACAAAATACACACAGAAATACGAAGATAAATCTCTGCAGGAACAAAAATAAAATAAAAAATACCAAATGTTTGCTCAATTAATGAAACCCAACCTGTTATATAAATACAAACTAAGACAAAGTGAAAAGTCGTGGAACAGGTCTGGTGGTATGAAAAAGTAATGACTCCAGCATTTTGAGCACACATTTATCTGTTATTATTTAATAATAGTAATCTTTATTTGTATCACAATTCATACACAATGTGCATCTCAAAATGCTTCGCATAAGAATAAAAGATATATAAAATAAAAAGTTGAAAGAAAAAAGATAAAATAAAAGATTAAAAAATTTTTTTTTTAAAACATAAAAAAATAAATCAAATAAAAGAATGACCAATAATCTATTGTTAAGAATAATCTAATAATCAAGATAAAGGACCATACCACCCATTTTGCATGTTTGGGCCTAATATATTAAATTTTCATACACGTAACGTTACTGACAGTCATTTCCCAAAGGATAAAACTGTATTTATCTTTCCTGATATTTTGCAAAATCTCTTAATCTTTCAAAATCAAATATTCAAGCGATACACCCACCTTAAAAAACAATGTTTCTCCTGTTAATAGTTACACAGCCTTATGAAGTCACGGTCATTTAAATTTTTCCATAAACACAGGTCTTCTTTTGGGACTATGTTCTCCGGTGGAGGCATACATTCACTCTGCACTTTTTATTGCGCTTAAATGCTAAAATTACAAAACTTCGAAAAAAAAACCTGAATACATGTCTTGTTGGTGATGATGGATTATCTATCCCAAGAATGTTTCAAGTATCAACAAGTTGATTTTAATAGCGTACCAGAATGAACTGAAACCAATGGCAGTCTGGAAAGTAGGAAAAACATTTTTAATTCACTGTTCCAGTAGTATGCTTTGGGAAATGATTGTCAGTAACGTTACGTGTATGAAAATTGAATATATTAAGCTCAAACATGCAAAATGGGCAGCATGGTCCTTTAAAACACTGTATCAAAAAGCTGAATGCCTAAACCTGAGCCTTGCACCAGGTGTGTTTAAAAACTATCCTAACTGCCCTATGGTGGTAAACTTCTCCAAAAAATTAACAGTACAAGCTAAATAGTACTTAATACTAATAAATACCTTTCCTGCTGGTTGCTTCTCCACAGCTTCTCCCACTTTCTGAAGCTCCCTCAGCAGCAGCTCCCCCAGCCGGTCCTGCTGCTGGAACCTCTGCTTCAGGGTGTCCATGTCCAGACCTGCAATCACCTCTGAAGAGCCTCTGGGGCTAGCTGAGGTCTTGGCTGGTTTGGCATTGTTGTTGTCTTTAGCAGGAGTTGAGGTCACTTGATCCAGATTGGGCTTGGTGAAAGAGCTGGATTGAGGGAGGGAGCGGCGGCGGGTACTTTTGACAGGGGCGGCGGCAACAGGAGCAGAAGGTGTGGGTGCGGACTCGGGTTCGTGATCCTCGGCATCTGCGGTGTCTTCGCTGTCCAGGGTTAGCTTGTCCTGGGTGAGGTCGTGCAAGGAGGGCTGGGGCAGCGAGAAGGGGCTGGTGGGGGGCGGCAGCTGGTTCTGAGGGTNGGGTGGAGGCTCGCGAAGGTGGCTCTGAGGACAGGTCAGCTGTCAGGCCTCTGTTTCTCAGAGCTTGGGCCTCCTTCAGCTTCTGGATCTTGAGGGCGTACTCGGACTCCAGCTGCTGCAGCCTCTGCTTCTGAGCAGTGAGCTCTGCAAAGTGCCGCTCAGAGCCACGAGGAGCTCCGTCCACACGCTGCAGCTTAGCGGGCTGAAAAAAAAAAAAATCAAGTCTCTGACGATTTTTATAAGAAGTGTTCATCACTTTGAAATGCTTTGAGCTCAATAAATGCATGTTACTTTACTGCCAAACATTTTCCAAAACATGCAACGGTACAATTTAGAATTGTTTTTCCCCACCTTCCAGACAGACACTGGTTTCAGCTCATTCCTCAACGCTATTAAAATCAACTTTGCTTATCAAACATGCTTAAGAACTTCACAGCAAATCAAACATTGTTATTAATTTTGTCTAGGTTATTTAGGGATGTTGTTGGTAGGGATGTTGAAATTAACCGTTTTTACTACGCTCTGCCAAGGAATGTAGCCAGGAGAAGACTGCATTTACCAAGAAATTAAAATAACTGCCCCTTCTGTAATCGTGATAAGTGTTAGCAGGCGAAACACTGAATTTTAAGGTATATATCACCTGAACATTTGATTTTCAAAGATTAGTGGATTTGGTAAAATAACAGGAAAACTAAAATATGGTTTTTATGTTTTGGAAAATAACTGTCAGTTCTTCGGACTTTGACTTTGTTTTCCCTTTCCAATAAATTTATGAATAATTCCTCAACTAGTGCTGACATTGGTATGATTTGTCAGACGGTGAATCAGACTCAAGCGTCATTCATCTGAGCAGACTTAAAGGACCATACCGGCCATTTTGCATGTTTGAGCCTAATATATTCAATTTTCATACACGTAACATTACTGATAATCATTTCCCAAATCATACTACTGGAACGGTGAATTAAAAATGTTTTTCCTACCTTCCAGACCTCCATTAGTTTCAGTTCATTCTGGTACGCTATTAAAATCAACTTGTTGATACCTGAAATGTTCTTGGGATAGGTACTCCATCATCATGAACAAGACGTGTATTCAGGGTTTTTTCAAAGCTACATAATTTTGGCGTTTAAGCACAATAAAAAGTGTGGAGTGAATCTATGTCTCCACTGGGGAATATAGTCCCAAAAGAAGACCTGTGTTTATGGAAAATTTAAACAACTGTGACTTCACAAGGTTGCGTAACTATTAGCAGGCGAAACATTGATTTTTAAGGTGGGTGTATCACTTGAATATCTCATTTTGAAACATTAAAAGATTTTGCAAATTATCAGGAAAGATGAAATACGGTTTTATCCTTTGGGAAATGACTGTCCGTAACATAACATGTATGAAAATTGAGTATATTAGGCTCAAATATGCAAAATGGCTGGTATGGTCCTTTAAATAAATGTCATCCCATCTCATAATGACAGTAATGAGAAACAGAAGGTATGATGGTGATCGTGCAGCTCACCAGGAGCTGGTTGGAGTCGTGTTTGCGTTTGGGCACTCTGCCGGCAGCCAGCTGGGCCTGTGCCACTTCCCTCTCAAACTTCACGATTTGGCTCTTCTTTATGGAAACCCGGTGTTCAACACGATGGACCTATATGAGCAATATATTGATCAAAGATTCTCAATTCAATTCAATCAACTTTAAATACAGGCATACAAAAAACAGACACTAATTTAGGGGGTCCATTTCATATCAAAGACATCAGTGAGTGAATACCTCCTTTCTGAGGTTTGCGTTACATCCTGCCTGGTTCCACCCACCTGTTCCTGGAGCTTCTTGAGCAGCGTCTTGTTGGCGCTGACGATCTTCTCGGTGGCCAGCAGCTGCTCCTTCAGCCTGGCCACCTTCCCCTCTGCCGCCTTCAGAGACTCTCGCTTCTTCGGCTCCTGCTGGAGCAGTTGCCTCAGGATGGCTTCGTCTTTCTGCAGCAGCTCTCTGGGGTGACAGATGGAGGTGATACAACCATTAAGAAACACTGTTTCTACAAGCTGCCCCACCACCTTCACCATCTGTTCTGTGTTGCTACAGCGCTGCATGCCATTCTGCCTCAGCACATTCAGTAGCAGAATGCTTCATGCGTCAGTGATACTTACTGTCTGAACTGGTGTGACTCAGTTTTTCTGCACCAGTATATATACTGTAACTACTGTCACTGTACGCAGCGTTGAAAGATACAAATCTACAGAACAGTCTCACACAATTGTTAACAGGTGGGATTGTCCTTTTTAGCCCTGGAGCCTGTATGCTACTGAGGCTGTTTTCAATCTGGCCCTCAGATTTCAGAGCCATGGTGGTTTTCATCCCTGCTGTGTAATCGGGAAACAATTTTGGCTGGTGAATGTAACAGAGAAGCTGCAGTATTTTGGTTCCATGCAACCAGGATGAAGAATTAAGGCCGTTGCACACCAAGAGTGAAACAAATGACTGAAATTTCAAATTTGTTCTAAGGCAAATTTGTCATGTTAAATATGTACCCAGTATGACATGAATTTTGTGAACATTTATGTAGGTTCATCCCCCCCCCCACCANTGATTTTTTTTTTTTTAAAGCAGAAACAAAGCCCCCCAGAAGTTCTGGGTACATCCAAAACTAAGGAGGATGAAAGAGCATAGAGAATTTCATTGTTTGATAAGGGAATTAAAAATTTATCCTGACTACTTTAGGATGAACACCGAGCTAGGGATCAACCCACCGTTGTCATAGTGAAGCTTTTCAGCTTTCCTCCACACGTTGTCTTTATAATTGCTGTCTATATATATGTTTTTGTCCCTTTCATCATACAAAACAGCATTCTATGACACAAAAACAATCAGATGAGCTGTGTTGAATGTTTTGAGTACAACGTGACCAGCAAACAACACTTTGATTGGTTCAACACATTGTGTTCGCAGGCAAAAAGTTGGAAAAATTGAGCCTGATGCAAAAAAAATAAATGCCAAAATTTCATAAAGCGAAACTCCATCAATGATGTGAAAGGCTCCATTAACTCCATTATGAGTTTGAAAAATTATCATTAATGCATAAAATATTCGCCTTGGTGTGTAAAGGCCTTTAATGTCAACACGAGCGATCCAGAATGAAAGGTTAACGACTGTGAAGAAAGAGATATCAGCAAAAGAGCTGCTGATCTGGGCTTTGTTCCATTTTTTACTACTTCAGGTTTCCTGATCATGAATTATTGATCATTGTTCTATACTGGGTTACTATTCACTCTTAGAATTCCATGAAATTTTCAGTCGTGTATCTACCAGAATCAAGCTGAAAGTTTGTTGTCTGGCGCTACAAAACAATGTTTGTAGTTTAGTTTCCTCATCATGTCACTGAGCTAAAGGCCTTACCTGTGTTTGGACAGTTTCTCCTCTGCTTCATTCAGCTTCAGCTCTGCTATCATTTTGGCTGATGAGTCCACCACAGAATCAGAGGCGGCCGGTGAGCCAGCGCTCCAAGGGATCTGACTTTGTTCCTTCAGCATCTTCTGCTTCTCTCTACTGTAGAGTCAGAGAAATTTTTACATGTCATTTTTTTGTCATCCAACAGCTGAAGCTGTGTGGAAAACAGTATCTTGCCCAAGTACACTAAATTTTTCAAATTCCCTGTGTGGGGGCATTACAACTCCAAAATCAGTCTCATGAATTACATTTCTGGAAGTTGATCCCTGACGTTTTCACATCTCTGCTTCAAAGTAATGATCGTTTGGTGACATCGACATACCTGGCAATTTCCTCTTTCAGCAGCCGATACTCTGCCTTCTTGGCTTCAGGTAAAGCCTCTGGAGTTCTGACTGGGTTGTTCTCCTTCTCAGATCCTGATGCTCCTTTCGGCTTCGCTGCCTGGACAGACCCAATTTAAACTCACGTCAGCCGTCAGGTAAATTAGGTGAGTGTTGTTCCACCCATACTGATACAGAAAGTTTATCTTTGGCAAGCATTTATTCCAAAAGGATTTTGTACAAAGTTTAACAACATTTCCAAAGTCTTTCAATACTTTTTTCCAGGAATTGAAATAACAGCTTGTCTATTCTGTTATTTGTCTCACTGCTGTAGCAGTGGTGATCAGTGTGACTCACCTCGACGGTTCTCCTGGCCTCCTTGATCATAAACTCCAGTCCTCCGAACACCGTCTGCGTGGAGCTGCAGGGGTCCATGTCAGAGTCGCTGTCGTCTGAATCGTTGAGCGACACAACCACCGTCTTGTGTCTGGGCAGCTGGAAGGACAAAGAGAAGAAGAAGCAAGAAATTATGAGCATCAGGTACACAGGTAACAGCTTTAGGAGCTCGCCAAAATCCATGAGAATCCACTTTAAGTGACACCAGTGTTAAATACAATTTGCATGAAATCTCATGCTTGGCCTACAAGGTCTTGAAACATTGCCGCTGCTGCTTTGCTGTGTAGAAATGATGATGGTTGTCTGCCTGTTTGAGGAAGAAATGGGAAGCTCGCACGTGAAAACTCAGTGATGTTCAGTCTTGTGAGCGCCACCCAGTAGCTACTGAACCACGAGAGAGTTCTTACCATGGGGTAGGAACTAACAACGGTTCAGTAGTTAGAGTTGTGTACCACAAGTTCCTAAATGCCAAATGCCAAAATGAGGGAAAGTTCCTGAAACATTTATTGCAGTGTGAAAGGATCCATTTTTAAAAGGCCATACTAGCGATTTTGCATGTTTAAGTCCAATAAATACTACTGGCATACATGTTACATTACTGACAACCATTTTCCAAAACATATTTAGTTTTCCTGTTATTTTTCCAACTCCTCTATCTTTCACAATCAAATGCTCAGGTGATACATCCACCATTATTTCGCCTGCTAACACATACGTCTGAATGTAAGAGACACGCTGTTTTCAATTTCTCAGAAAAAGCTGTCTTCTTCTGGGAGCATATTCCCTGTCAGAGACATAATTTTCTTCTTTGCAGTTGGACAGTTTAAATTAAGTAACTTCGACAAAAAGTAAGAACGATGTTTCATTCACTGTGATGGATTACCCGCACTACAGGCCAGAAGTTTGAGGCTACCCCCAGATTTAAAAAGAAAATCATCCGTGCACTGTTTGTTTATCACAGAGGAAATGACAAAAATACATAAAATAAATGTAACTAATTACTTTATAAGAAGAATTTTCAACATCAAACACCTTGAAGTCATTTCAGGCTCAGATTTTGGTTTGGTCAAAGTAACCCCCTCTGGCCAAGTCTGAATTCTCAAAACCTTTTGCTTCTCTTTTGATTGGATGTAATTTTGGCACCATTTTGATGAATGTTTTGGATCGTTGTCCTGTTGAAGAATGACATTTTTCCAATAATTCATAAACCGGATGGAATCACGTGTCTTTGAAGGATGGAATGGTAATTCTCTTTCTTCATAATTCCTTTAACTTGGACCAGATCTCCAGATCTCTCTCCCCCAAAACCCCCCCACAGCATTACTGA
>VXCM01000654.1:52563-64277 GCA_014773175.1 Lucifuga dentata
CCCCCCCATGTTTTACATGCAAAGCAGCAGCATGATCAGACTGTGTAGCACGTTAATCCTAAATGATGTGGGAGAAGGCAGACAGCAGGAATAGAATGTTAAAACACATCAGCAGGGAGTTGGAACACAACAGGAGTGCTGCACTAATACAGACTGATGCCTTCATTACTAATCATTTCTGTAGCCAGAGTGGCTACATAATGTGCTACTGTTGACTAATTCTTCTTGAAAAGCTAAATATTTTTGTCATTTCCTGTGCAATAAATTGTTAAACAGTGTATTGATGATTTTTTTTTTAAATCTGGGGGTGGCCTCAAACTTCTGGCCTGTAGTGTATCTTAAGCACTTTAAAGTTTTTACAAGTCGATTTTAATAGCCTATACCAGAAAAGAACCAAAACAAATAGGCAGTCTGGAAGGTAGGAAAAAAATTCTGAAATTTACCACTTCAGTAGTATGTTTTGGAAAATGGTGGCAGTAATACAACATGTATGCGGGTTGTATTTATTGGACTCAAATGTACAAAACTCACTGGTTTGCTCCTTCAAGTCACCACAGCAAGTAAACATCCTGGATTTCCATCTGTTCTCTGTATTTTTCTAAATCTTACACCAGCATGCATAAAATGCTCCCGCTGTGTTGGTTTTGCATTAAACTTGACATGTTCTTTAGATGGAATTTCTCTGCGTCTTATGAGTTCTGAGCACGTTTTCTCTGTTGTGGTTGAGTCTGTTAACGTTCTTCTTTTCTGGTGGACACACTCAGCGCGGGAATCAAACCCATAACCCTGGCAGTGTTACTGCACAGCATCGCGTTTATTCTCCTCGTGTGGGCTTTGTTGTCTGTGGCCGCCGCGGGACGTTGCTGGGAAACCGCGCGGCGGCTCAGCCACCGCGGCCGACATCAGAAGTGGCGTGGCGCTCGCACATGTTGCCCTCGGCCACGTTTCTGCTTCTGCTTTGTTTTCATCTGGGGTTTCGCGAGAGACAATGATGTGGGACTCCCTGAGGACTGCGATGTCTGAAATATTGAAACTGTACAATAGCAAAAAACTGTTTGATTGCCCAAAATGAAAATAATAGTGTGTGGTCTGCGGCGGCGGTTCCAAACAAAATGATGCGCATTTGATCCGTGACTGGCTGCTGCAAGCATCAAAGCATGCAGTGATGAAGTCTGACAACCAAGGACTGTTTTTATTAGCAATATTTTGTTCCATGATTTTTATTTTATTCTATTGTTTCTTTAATTAGTGGAAGGCAGCCAGTCAGATGACATTTCTGACAAAAAAGTCTAAAACATTTCTTCATATTCCTTAAATAATCTAACTGTAAGATTGAATTAACCCAAAACAAAAGCACATCGAGGCTAAAGCGCTCAGGAAGCTACAAAGACGCGTCTTTGTTTCTTCTAAAAAAGTTTTCCAATATTCAGAGGGTTTCAAAGTTAATAATTTAGTCTCGGCCGTCTTCTTATGTGGTGGAAGACGTAAGATTCAGACCAACAAACTCATATCGATGTCCATGTGCAATTATGTCACAACTGGGTCATGCTAATAATCAATTCCACGCCAGTGATCTGTCTGAATATATGCCTGAAAAACAGTGCATTTACAAAAAAAATCCTAAAGCTTTTCCGGTTAAAAATAGTTGCTCATCTTTTGACCGACAAAGCTAAAAAGTCGAAAATTTGGTTATTCACCTGAAAAAAAAAACCCAACATATTGTGTCCAGCAGCAACAAATACTAATTATTCATCAATGACTTTCTCTGTTCTACCATACAGCCACATGTTTATAACAGAAAAGGGCCTTCATAATCTGGACATTTACAACAGATTAACCTGCCAAAACTAAAACCTACAAACATGTGGCTGTTGTTACGGCACTTTCACATGACAAGTGGCTTTTCGTGCTTTGGAGAGAAGAAACTGCACCAAGATCACGATTTTAAAATTGTGTTGAACAGGGAAATTGCACTACGCGGGTTACGAGCTTCTCCTCCATTGCTGTTTTACTTCTGCATATTTCACCTGAAGTTATTCTCGTATTGGCTGAATTGGCGTATCGGTTGAATGTGTTTGGACTATGAGTGCAGCGGCAGAGGGGAGAATTCCAGTGGTGTATGCATGCTAAGCGTTGCTGCTGAGCTTGGCATCCAGTGCTCTGCTTGTTCATGAGTGGAGTCTGAGCAGCACCGCTCAACCAAGCGCTGACAGGAAGCGCTCATTGCTAATGACATCTTGACAGTTACCATGGGCGATCTTTGCACATTCGTGATCCAAATCAGGTTTCCGGGTCAGTAGGGTAGAGAATGGACATCGCAACAAAGAAGGCTCTGGCTCTTCTTCTCATTCGGAGAAGAAAAAAACGGCGAATGTTGAGTCACTGTTCTAAACTGCTCTACACAGGTTATGAGTTTCTTCTCCATGGCTGTGGTGCTTCTGCTTAAGTGACATACAGCTGTTCTCTGATTGGCTGCGCGTTGGAAAGGTCAGCGTCGGAAAGGTCACAGATGAATTTGATGAACTTTGAGCGCCGCATCAAAACGGGGNGGAAAGGTCAGCGTCGGAAAGGTCACAGATGAATTTGATGAACTTTGAGCGCCGCATCAAAACGGGGAATCCGAGCGCCGCATGGCGCTCAAGGTGGCATGACACGACGTTAAGAGTCCCCGCTCAGTTCCCAATACACAAAAATGGAACACCCAGCTCAGCGCAACGCTCATGCTTATCATGTGAAACCAGCCTTAATCTCCCATCCTGGTTATTCTGCTACGCCTATAATTAGTATCAGGCTATCCGTCTCTTACCACAAGCGGCGCTCTGGGAACGTGATGCCCTCTGGTGAACTTGTTGCTCCGTGACTGAGGCACCGTGTTCAGGTTGACGGTGCTCAGGTTTCCCCGGGGCGGAGGCTGAACGCCTGCTGCAGGCTGGCAGCTCGGAGAGGGTGGACCGCTGGATGTGTTCTTCTCCTAGAGAGAGAAGGAAAGAAAAGAACCAACCTAAACATTCATGGATGCTAGAACAAAACTCTGAATTATGACTTACTGGAGTTAAGGAAACAAGAAATCAAATGATTCGTTTTAGGGTCCATCACAACTTCACCGGCAACATTACTTCAACATTTATGTTCTAAAAAGTCCATTGAAATAAATAATGTAAAAATAACCAGACTCTTTCAAACGAATCCCTCCTNGCCCCAACATACTGTAAAAGCCGCAGTATTTATCACTCAAAAATCAAAAATCATCTGTATTTATGTCGAACATTTTAGCAAGTTGCCACAATTCATTCCGGCAAATCAAGTTTTCAAAATCTGTTTATAATGGTTTTTACATCTATGTTTTTTGTTTGTTTACTGTTTTTACTATGTAAAGTGCATTTGAGTGCCTTTTAAAGTGCTATACCAATAAAATATATAATTATTATTATTAAATGAAACATTGTTTGACAAAAGTAGCCGTATATTTTTCTATGTACAATCATGATGTATCTGCAGTGCTTTTAAGAGGAGATAAAACACTTTAATATTGCATTAATCCAGAAATAACTATTACAAACAAATATTTCTTTCTGGATCCTGTGTGATCCAGAATATGATCGAGATCACCACCAAAATAAATAAATCTTCTTTTTTTTGTTTAACAAAGAAAATGCAAAAAAAAAAAAAAAAAAAAAAAAAAAAGATATCACCAGAGTCAAATAATCAAATAATGCTACATTTCATTGAAATTATCCCATTAGCATTGATTTTATAGGCTAATAAAAACATCTTTTGGATCCCAGATCCACAATGTGATCCAGATCACCTTCAAATTTATATCACTTTTTCCTCTTCTTAACCTAAGTTGTCCTTTAAGCATTTATCTTCATCTCCCTCACAATTGCCTTTCCTGTGAATACAGTGGCACCTCTGGGAGATCAGAATCTTGACATTTTCTAAAAAATTTTTATGGTTGCCTTTTTTTTGGGGGGGGGGGGGNGAATTCAAGAATCTGAGACACCCACCTCTGTCGTAGGCACCCTCTTGTTGGCCATGGACATGAGACAGGTCTCCCTCAGCAGCATCTCCTCCTCCTCTTCCTCATCGGCAAATGGTGGCTTGGGAGGCTGCTCCGTCTCATCAGGTGGTGGGGGGAGAGGCGGTGGCGGGGGAGGAACACCCGACAGTATGGAAGACAAGAAAGGCTGGGCAAAATCCTGTAGCAGGGAAATAGAGTCAAAATCATCATCCTTATCATTACTTTTGTTCCTTTAATTTTACAACACTTTGCTACTTAAAGGAAATGCCACAAAAAAAAGACATCACCAGGGCTCCACAGGATCAAATGATTAAAATATCACAGAAAGTAAATATACGTAATACTGAAGTAAATCTGGTCAATTTTAACCAAGGCAAACAATTACAATCTTGATCATTATAATCTTGATCATAATGATTTGTTAATCATTATGATCAACAAACATTAATGATTTGTTAAATAACAAGAAATAATCATTGTAATCACAATAGTCCAGCTTTATCATTTAAAATTAGATCAGGCATGAAACTAAAGTTGCTTCATTCACATGACTCTGAAACGCTGAGGCAGACTCTGAGGAGGAGCGTACCATTCCAAACTGAGGAGAGTCCGCCAAGTAGAGCGGCATCTGAGAAATACACATAGGATCCTCCACTGCAAACGGATTATGTGTTGGTGAAGGAACTGCAGAAAAAACAAGATATTATACTTTGAAAGATATGAACGGCTTCATCTGCCACATAAAACAACAACCATTTAGCTAAAATACATTCTCTACTACGAATGGCAGATTTTAACTTCGCTGCAGTTAGTTTTCCTCAGTTATTGAAGAGACTTTCCCATCTTGCATATAAAAATAAATGACTGAGCTATATTTGAAAGACTGCACCAGTGATTTTGCATGTTTAAAGGACTATACCAGCCATTTTGCATGTTTGAGCCTCATCTATTCAATTTTCATACATTACATTACTGACAATCATTTCCCAAAGGATAAAACTGTATTTCAGCTTTCCTGATATTTTGCAAAATCTCTTAATCTTTCAAAAGTAAATATTCAAGTGATACATCCACCTTAAAAATCAATGTTTCACCTGCTAATAGTTACACAGCCTTATGAAGTCACCATTGTTTAAATTTTTTGATAAACACAGGTCTTCTTTTGGGACTATATTTCCCGGTGGAAACCGCGCTTTTTATTGCGCTTAAATGCTAAAATTACAAAACTCTGAAAAAAACCTGAATACATGTGTTGCTGGCAATGATGGATTACCTATCCCAAGAACGTTTCCAGTATCAACAAGTTGATTTTAATAGCATACCAGAATGAACTGAAACCAATGGCGGTCTGGAAGGTAGGAAAATTTTTTTTAATTCACCGTTCCAGTAGTATGCTTTGGGAAATGATTGTCAGTAACGTTATGCATATGAAAATTGAATATGTTAGGCTCAAACATGCAAAATGGATGGTATGGTCCTTCAATTCGATTCTTACATTTTCCACTCCAGTAGTATGTTTTTGGAAATGATTGTCAGTAACATTATGTGTGTGTATGTTGTATACATACGGCTCAAATGTGTAAAACCACCGATGTGGTCCTTTAAGTGTAAAATTGTTGCTCACTTGGTGAACCGGTCTCGCTGTCTGTATCCATGGCAACCTCATCGTAGTTGTCATACTGGTAGAGGTTTCCTGATGCGTCCAGGCCTTGTTTGCTTGTTGACTTCCTGTGTTCCCGATCCCTGGACTGAAGCACAAAATAAAAAACAGCTCACACACAAATATACTACGGAGGCAATTTGATCTTGAGGTTCCCCTATCTTTAGCAATATGGACGTGTCTGCACCTGTCTCATGAAAGAAAAAGCTAAATGTGAGGTTTAGTTAAAGCTTCATTTTGAAATTTGCCGCTTTTGAAGAATAACAGTTGGACTTTCTCGTTTCTAATGGCAGAGGAGGAAGAGAAACAATCATCACCAGAGACACAAAGGTGAATGCGGACGCTCGTCTGCAGCATCTTACTTCGCTGCGTGTCCGCGTCTTCCCCCCCACCAGCTTCATGAAGCGGTTGTACTGCTCATCCTGATTGGACAGGTCGCGAATTCTGCGGATTTCGTCCTCTCGTTTGCGACGCTCCTCCTCGTCCTGTCGCCGCTTCTCCTCCTGCTCCCACTGCTGCTGCTGCTGCTTCCATGTCCGCACCTGCTGCTTCCTGAACACCTGCTTGGCTACCGAGCCTGAGAGCGATTCAAGCCATAATTGTTACAAAATGTAATCTAGACCAGTTGCCACCAATTAAAGAACATACCGGTGATTTTTGCATGTTTGAGCCCAATATATACAACCTGCATGCACGTATACATTACTGCCAACCATTTTCCGAAACACCATTACTGGGGCGGTAAATGTTAGAATTGTTTTCCCTACTTTCCAGACTGCCATTGGTTCCAGTTCATTCCAGTATCCTATAAAAATCAACTCGTAGAGACTTGAAACACGCTTGACAAAAGTAATCCATCACAGCGAACAAAACGTCTATTTAATGTTTTGCCGAAGTTACTTAATTAACCGATCCAACACGGAGCTGCACAGAAGAAAATGTACATCTCCGCTAGGAAATATAGTCCCGGGAGACTACTTTTACCGAGAAATAAAAACTGTGCCTTCTATAATGTTGTTAGCAGGTGAAACACTGAATTTTAAGGTGGGTGTATCACCTGAACATTTGATTTTGAAAGATTANTAGCAGGTGAAACACTGAATTTTAAGGTGGGTGTATCACCTGAACATTTGATTTTGAAAGATTAGAGATTTGAGCAAAGTAACATGAAAACTAAAATGCGGCTTTCTGCTTGTCAGTAACTTAACATGTGTGCAGGTAGTATTTGTCGGGGGCTTGTTTATTTATTTTAGTTTTCCTGTATTTTGAAATCCTGTAATCTTTCAAAAACAAATGTTCAGGTGATACACCCACCATACAATTCAGTGTTTTGCTTCCTAACACTAATGCACAATAGCAGAGGGGATGATCATTTTAATTTCTTGGTAAAACCCATCTTCTCCCGTGCAGCTCCATGTTGGACCAGTTAAATAAAGTTAATTAGACAAAAATAAATCTCAGATATTGCATTTGCTGTGATGGATTACTTACCCTACGCGCTTTTCAAGTCTCTACAAGTTGATTTTTATTGCATATAGGAATGAAATGAAATCAATGGCAGTCTGGAAGGCAGGAAAAAATTGTAATATTTACCACTCTGGAAGTATGTTTTGGGAAATGGTTGTCAGTAATGTAACATCTATGTGGATTTTATGTTTTGGGCTCAAACACGCAAAAATCACCGGTATGGTCCTTTAAGGCCTTCAAATCGTCACATTCTTCTAAAATCCATATCCAGACATTCAAGAAACTAAATTCTCACCTGGAGTGATCACCTTCTTGCCCTGATAGGTTTTGGCTGGAGTTCTGCCCCTGTCCAGCAGAGATTTGGGTCCAGGCTTTGGCCTCTCCCTCTCCAGGGCATTCGGCCTCTCTCTGTCTCTCTCTTGAGACCTGGCCCCGGGCTTGGCCCTATCTCGATCCCTCTCCAATGTCTTGGGCCTGGTTCTGCTCCTCTCCAAAGCAGCAGCAGCAGAAGAAGCAGACCTGGTGGTGACCCTCTGCCTGCTGGGTGGAGCAGCACCAGGGCCTGAGCTGGAGCTCTTCTCCTGGGAGGCCTTGGTGATCCGGTCCTTGCTTTCCTTCATCACCTGCTGCTCCTTCTGCTGCCATTTCTTACTGGCAGACTGCAAAGCCAGGAGACGCAGCTGCAGCTCCGACAGCTCCTCTTCCTCCACCTTTGTCACCGGCTGAATGTGAGACAATCGCTGAGATTAACAAACTTTGCTAACATCTGTCATTTCATTGTAAAAAGAGTAACGCAGACTGATGAACCACAACTATCTTAACAAAAACAACTCAGTATTGCAAAGCCTTTAAAGGAAGATACTGGTGATTGTGCAAATTTGAGCCCAATAAATACAACCTACTTACACGTTACACTACTGCCAACAATTTTCCAAAACATACTGCTGTGGCAGTACATTTTTAAAGTTTTTCCTACCTTCCAGACTGCCACAGGTTTCAGTTCATTCCAGTATGCTCTTAAAATCAAGTTATAGAGACTTGAAATGTTTTTGTTTTTTTTTTGTTTTTTTTGTCAAAGTTGCTTAATTTAAACTTTTAAAGTTAATTTTAATACCGTACTGGAATGAACTGGAAGCAATGGCAGTCTGGAAGGCAGGAAAAACTATTCTAAAATTTACCACTCCAGTAGTATTAGAAATGATTGCCTGTGAGCTATTTTTTTTTTTTTTTTTTTTTTTTNCCATTTCATATATATATATATATATATATATATATGCGCTCAAACATGCTAGTATTGTCCTTTAATGAGCATTACTGATGTGACTCAAATGACTCTCCGAGCTGAGATGAAACTACCAGGTTACTGATATGGAATGATGTCATAAGAAAACTGTCTCTTGGCCAACCAAAAAGTGTGGCTAGTGCCACTGGTTTTATTTTTATAACTTTTGCCCCTCCACACAGCTATCAAGGAGCTACAGTTACCTTGTCGAGAGAGATGACAGAGTCCTCGCTGGAAGCTGACGATTCACTGCAGAACGAACACAACCTTTTGGGTTTCTCTTTCCCTCCATCATCAACGCAGCATGAGCATGTCTTCTTTAACACAACATCTTCTCCCTCTTTGCCACTTTTTTGTTCTGTCTTTGCTCCCTCTTGTTTCATTCTTCCTTCATCATCTGACAAGAAAAAAACTCCACAAATTAAATCGTATATCGAGAAACACTGTTTCACTTTTGATAGATAAATATGCATTATAGGCCAGAAGTTTGAGGCCTGAGTATATCTACTGATCCAGTCTCATAATTTAAAGACTCTACTCTGTTCTGATAATCTGGGTGGCTAGTAAAATAGCTGAATTATCGAATTTACAGTTCTTTCCGCTCAGTTTGATTGCTTGGCTCAACTTACCCTCTTTTTCACCATCATCGCCCCTCTCCTGCTGCTCAGCCTGTTTCTTCTTCAATATATTCAACTGAGCTGGAGTAGGAAGTTTCTGACGGAGCGGCTTGATGTTGAAAGACTGAAACACCCTCTTCTCTGCCTTTTCCCAACCGGGACCTTCCTCCTCCTTTTCACATACTGTTTTGGTTTCAGCAATACTAACGGGGCTCTCTGGTGCCTCGTCCATTCTGGGGGAACCTTTGGGCTCCAGAGCCATGGTTTCCTCTTTACGGATGCATTCCAGCTCGAGCTGAATCTGCTTATACTTTGACAACAAGGCTTCAAAGGTCTCATCAACACTGTTTTCTGATTTGGCAACACTGTAAGCCGGTTTTCTTGCCTGATTCCGTCCCAGCTGTTTTTCTAGAAGGAAACGTTAAAGAAAGTGAAAGCATCAAGGACATGGAATCGACTAACAGTGGAGGCTCTGGCCCTGTTCACAATGACATTTAAATGCGTCTTGGGTGATCCAATCACAAGATGACATCTCAGCTCCAAAAAAAGATATGAGTGATTGCTCAAGCTGCTTTAGGAGGTGGCCTGGTACACATGTAACCACATATGCTGTATAGTGCGAATGCAAACGCATCAATGGAGTACAGCCTGGTCACAGCCTTCCTACTGTGCTTATGATACAACAAACCTCCTAATTGGAGGTTGCTGATACAGCTGATTTTCCTATGCAAAACTACATGGATCAGGTTTTGCATTTGAAAGTCAGTAAGATACTCAGTATCCACCACAGTCCCCTTTTAATCACTCCAGTACAAATGTGATTTTTTTTTGTTATTATGTAAGAGCTGTGGTTTCTCATTAATAAAACCAACTGGAAGAGAATCTGGTCAAAGTGGTCAAAGTGGCCACTTAAGGACCATTTCAAATCGTTTCTGATGATACTGAATCCAGACACAATCTGCCTACAGGATAAACAATGCAGGACTTTGAATCAGACTTTACTCACTTCCAAAATGTTGACTAAATCTGGACTACAACTCGAATTAGATGTCAAACTGATTGTTTTAACTCTATAATATGATATGGGCTTTGTTCATATCAAAACGTAATGTGGCATTAATCCATTTAAAACAGATAATCAAGTTTTTTCTTAACTATTTTCTGTAATGATGACACAAAGTGCTTACAAGCAACCCACATGACTGGGGTCGCAGCTCATGATTAAACATTTTGAATGGTGGAAAATCAAATTTTACAAGCCGGTGGTGTACTATAATTCAATCTATGATTTAATGAGAATGATTCAGAATGATTTAATCGTGGTAAAACAATGTGACAGTATTACAAAATATTATCGTGGTATGACACAGCTGAGCAAAGGATACGCTTTCTGGATGGAGAGTCTTTCTTGTTGCCGTGGATCTCTCCGAGCCCGTAACGATTGACTGGAGGCCTAGCGTTTCCGTTTCCCCAGCCTCCACGGTTCCAGTGCCCTCGCCCTCCATTCGGCATGGCCCGGTGCCTAAACCTTCCCAGGGCGCCGTGGCTCCGCTCCCAGAAATTGGGTCGCGGGCTCGGCTCGCAGTGAGGAACATGTACCGGTGGTGGCGTCGGCAGCGGAGGAGAGGGTGCAGTAGGCCGGTCGGGCCCGCTAGGCCCNCCGGTGGTGGCGTCGGCAGCGGAGGAGAGGGTGCAGTAGGCCGGTCGGGCCCGCTAGGCCCACATTGCTGCCGGTGACTCGAGGGGAAAGGACCATGTCCGTGAGATCCATGATTGTATGGCATCAGGAGGCGAAAATTTTGCGGCTGGTGCGCCATATGTGGTGGGATACTGCGCGAATGTTTGTGTGTCCGCGGAGGAGCTCGGCGGGGCCTGCTACAATCCTCCACCGGGAACAGCTCATTTTCTTCGGTTTCATCATCGCAGATCTCCCCATCTTCGAGCTCCCCTTCTTCTCTTGGAGAATCAACTGTATTTAAGTCCATTTTGTAGTAAAGTATAATCTAGCCGTTCCCTACCTGACTATTGATTGTAACTTCATTTCATGTCAGAGAAGAAATCCATACCATCGCTTCTCTGGCGAGTTGTTTTGCTCTGGGGCCGTTAGCTAACTACTGTTAGCTTCTTCCTGTCCTTTTCTTGTTCAACTATCGCGAGACAAACAGACGGACGAGAATACTTGAAATAGCCCATATTCAAGTGCGGTCGGAATCCGAAAAAAAAAAATTGCATTAAGGAATTCTGATAGTCACAAACTATTTGTGGGGAAAATATAAAATTCCACCTTTGCTGCTTTTACTCATTAAGTATTAGCTATTAGCTAGACGTGTTCCACATCCACACATGCGCAGTTGATCGGCGTTTATAGGAAAACGCGTCTACGCGTTCTGCGCATGCGTTCTAGAAACAAAATGGCGACATATAGAAGAAGAAGAAGAACTACACTGACTGGCCAAAACAAAAGTCACCACCTGGATTTAACTAAGCAAATATGTAAGAGCCTTCCATTGGATAATTACTGCAGTGATTAATATGTTTCAGCTTGCAACAAGTTATTTAACCCTAACTGATGCAGTGAGTAGCTTCTCATTTCTCAAACAACATGTCAGAAGACATATCCTGTGGTCGTGGAAAAGATGTTACTCTGTTTCAGAAGGGTCAAATTAT
>VXCM01000655.1:0-294688 GCA_014773175.1 Lucifuga dentata
TCTGTTGTGTCGTGGGGTTTTAGCCTCTTTGGTGTTACACAGATTAAACCACTACACTGGTTATTATTGTCACTACTCGTCTGTTTTTGTCTTTGTGTTATTGTTCAGGTGTTTAGCCCTCCTTGATAGAAATTGTTTGCTAGTTTTAAATAAAGTGTAATAGGTTGGTCAAGGAGGGCCGGTGAAGGTCACACACTCACACACATTCACCTATGCACTGTATACAGTATTATCTGTCTGTTGCTAGATTAAATTGCATATATATAAAAAATGGTTGTGCCAATCTTGGCATATACNAAAAAAAAAAAGAAAAAAAAAGTGTACTAATGCACTTGGGGAGAGCTGCCCGAATTTAGCCTATTTGGAAAACTGTATTTTGGCATTCTTACAGTAAGATAAGATATACTTTATTGTCCCCATGAGGAAATTTGTTTTGGACTCCACGTTGCTATCCAACGTGGCAAACTCCAGCCTTTTAATGACTTGTTATCAAGCTGCAGAAACAAATCAGTTAGTGGTAGGCCGTGTATTTTACACCAAGGTCTTAAGTGCTGTCCTCCCGCAATTAAACCACCTTCCAATAACCTCAGCATGGCTACGGCTATAGGCTGTTGTCATACGACATAACCACCCCATATTCGGTGACAATAACCTTTATCAAGTGGAATAAAGTGATTTAACACGAGGCTCAACAAACCTATGAGAGTTACAATACACTAACTGCAGAGTCATGAATACATGGTGGCTGAAATCATCAAGGATGTAGCATTATTATGCATTATGACAGGATGCTGCATCACAAATAGACATAGTATAGCACAAATCAGTGTCATTACCAAAGAAACAAGAACAAATCCACAACAACCAGTCATATTTATTCATAGGACCACCAAGCAAACAAAAATACCGTAAAAAAACACAAACAACACGATCAGGATTCAACAGGCTTCCCCCCGGATTCTAGCCACATAAAAATCCATCAAACTTACCAAAGCTGCTCATCGTTTGAAGGCCAAGTCCATCCTCCTTTCTTTTTTTATAAAGACTTCAATGACACGGTACAGTATTTCCAGCTTTTCTTGAAAGGTCATTCTGGGAAAATGCTTTGCTAGTAAATCCATTTCTTCTCCTTCAGCCATTGTGCGTTAAAAAACAACAGGGCTAAGTAAAAATCTAAACAAAAAATCTAAACGTCACGAAAGAGAGTTTAAATAAATCTTACGTAATGCTACGTTACGTGTTAGCTAGCTAAACGTCTTCTTCTGATGAATTTCCGGCTGTATGTGCGTAGCGCTTACGCTACGCTAACTGGCCCTTTGATGACGTAACCAAGGCCACTCAGAAGGCCCTGGCGTGTAAAAGAATACGCCCACCATGGCAAATTCAAAATCTGTATTGTTAAAGAATATGACAATCAACAACATCTTGCTTGAATAGCAGAGGGGGATTCACTTGGGATTCTGAAGGCCTCAGGCTAGATTTTTCACCTGGAGACAGCACAGGTGGAAAATCTGATTGGATAAAAGCTCTAATTTATATGAGCTGCTCTGGAAGCAGTGCAACTGAGGGAGAGCAGCGATGAAATGACGTTAGTAGACTAATGGGAACGAACTTTGTGAAATATGTATAGCATTAATTAAAATATATATTAAATTATAAATTTATAATTTTCTGATTCTGACAGTCTCTACCAGCCAGGCTAATAGACAAGGCCTTGCTGGTCCTGATGGCCCACCACTGCAATCAGTAGATTGTAAAAACCTATCAGGTATAGGAGATTGTTAAGGGCTCGTCCAATCAGATTCCTTGGGGCAGATCGTTTTAATTTGACCCCTGGAAATCTATTTCAGTCTAGAATCATATTATGAATATCAGAAGAAAAAAAACAGGTCATTTGTTAACCCATAGGCCATTATGATTTATTATTAAGTCCTAGATTGTGACATTATTAGTAGTTTTATATGGTAGAGCAATTTTGTGGCCAATTGGGTTTTTTTTATATTATACAACAGCATTCTTTAAGCACAATGCCACTGTGTACCATTTAAACAATGACTGATACAATCATTAAATTGGACCGCACATAGCTTAGAACTGTTAATTTTTTTTTTTTTTTTTTTGATCAGTCGTTAACAGAGTAATGTCCATCACAGGTTCCCAAAGTCCAAAATAACATCTTCAGATTGCTCATTTTGCCTTATCAACAGTCCAAAACTCCATTGTATAATGTACTTCTTTGTAAGGGAACTTGATTCAGCATATTTGTATGATGTCTGTCATTTCTTCTAGTTTTCTTCTCCGATACGTCTTAGATAAAGGTTAGAGAAGTGAACTCGTGACCGAAGGGTCGTTGGTTCAATCCCCGAACTGGCAGGAAATTCTGGGTTGGGGACGTGAATGAACAGCGCCTGCCCCTCTCTAATTATCACCACTGAGGTGCCCTTGAGCAAGGCACCTAAACCCCAAATGCTCCAGTAGAGCTGCTCAGTGGCCAGCAGAGAAGTCTGTGGTTGTACTGGGCAGCTTCCAGGTGTGGGTGTGTTAGCAGGGCATTCCTGGAAAAGAGCATTAATGCTCAGTGAAATTTCCCTGATTAAATAAAGGTTTAAANGCAGGGCATTCCTGGAAAAGAGCATTAATGCTCAGTGAAATTTCCCTGATTAAATAAAGGTTTAAACAAAAGATGTAGCAGCATCTGAAACATACCAGACAGTAAAAGGTCTTGCCATATTTTTGTTTCTTAATTGCCATCACTATACTGCTCGCACTTTAAAACATTTCTTTCACACCTTATTTGTGCAAAACCTCTATTAACAGTTCAGAATTTATGGTGAGCAAGGAGATTAGTTCTCACTAAAATGGTCTACATCCCTCACATTATAAATATACAGACATTTAGAAATTAGAAAGTTGACAACAAATAATGTGAGCTGCCAAACTGGACACCCAGATTTATGCAAAGTTTGCTGCTGGAAAATCTAAGATGTTTTCTATAAACAGGAAACCAAAACCTGCTTAGTAACAAACACTTGCTTTGAGCAATCAGCAATGTTACATTATGTTAAATGGATTTCATTCATTGAAAGACTGGCTTCATGGAACAAAATAAACACAATACATACAAAAGACCACACGATGAAGTTTGCATTGCATTCAATACAAAATAGTTGTAGTTTATTCTTTTGGGAACAAAAAAATGGCAGCAACTAAGTGTCACTTCTCATAACCAGCAATATCTACAGGAAAGAAACAGCAATGGCTCCTTCTATCATTACCATTTTCCATCAGGTTAAAATGATAACTTCAAATGTATTCAATGTGGTTTGCCTTGTGTGCACATTCTGTCTATGGTGAACATTAAAACGTGTTCATTCAATTTCAATTCCCTCAGTCTTCATATCTGCAAAGAAAACGGCTATTTTCAGTTTGATGGTTGAAAATGCTTTGTTTACACAGCTTCAAAAACACTAGTGTCCGTACAAATTCCTATGAGAAAAATAGAAATGACACTTCTGAGGAAAAACAAATAAGTAATCTGTCATAAAGGAATATCAACAACATGCCAGATTGAATCCTAATATTTCTTTGTTACCATTTGATATTTTTTGTTTCTTGTCTTCGGCTTGGGTTTGTCTCAGAGCGCCTTGGATTTCCATTGTTCAAGGGCTACAAAGACAGAGCCAGGCATAAAATACAAATTCCTGCAGAACTGAGTACTGCTGCCGTCTGTATCCTTTCTGTTCTCTGGTTATTTAATAAATGAAAATCGACACAGATGAAGCAAAGTTCTATATGGGAGTACATGAGAACTTATGGGAGTACGTGTCGTTTTTGTCACATGTTGATAAAACATCTTAAAGGGTATTTGTTCTTGGTGGTCCAACTGGGTCTTCTGTCCATGAAGCTTGCTTCAGTGTGTGCTTGCCAAGAGTATTTCGATGTCACTGCTGGTAAACGTTGACAAGGGGTGACCTGTGACATTAGTGCAATTTTCCCCAACTTTCTTTGGGAAAATGATTTTGATGATTTTGTCCCATAATTAATTTTAGACTAGCCCTTTGTTGTCTTTTTTTTCAGGGGCTTCTAGTTTTTTACTAAAACGCCCATTTCTTCTGTAGTCCCTCATAGGCCCATTTGTCCTTTAGTTAGGAGGCTGCTCCGATTGTTCTTCTGCCAAGAGAACAGACCAAAGGGAGGCCTTATGCTAAAATGTACAGTTGAAGACTTTTTTTGTACCTGCATTCATCCTTTAAGCCTCTGAATTTCCAGACAATTATTGTGTATTGGGTTGATGTGCGTCCACTTCATCATCACAAACGGATTCCAAATCCCAAATGAAGTTGCAGGATGTGTAAGTATTTAGGTCGACTCTTCACACGCAAGAAGGAGCATAACACCAGACCTCACTAAGCCAGAGCTCAGCACAAGAGGAGGGCGTGTTGACGTGGTTTTTGTAAAAACAAACATCCACTTTGAGCTCACCTGTCCTTTTCATCCTTCTGTCTTCTCCTCCTCCTTCTTCCCTCCATCTTTAGAAGAGACTTAATACAGCAGGTTTTGGATGTGCCAGAGAGGGAGGGTGGAGATCAGAGGAAGGCTGTAGGTAGTGTAGTAGGTAACAGCATGGGGAGAGGTTGTCCCTGCATGTGGGGAGATCTGTGTCTGTCCGTGTGTGTGTGTGTGTGTGTGTGTGTGTGTGTGCACGCGCGCGCATGTGTGTAAATCCCTTGCTGTGACGCTGTTACGATTGTTTGAGGCGCTTGCGTGGGGGTCCTAGGAAAGGGCACTGGGCAGAAGCCAAGGAGCGGTAAGCTTCAGCCACCAGATGAGGATGGGATGCGACCATGGACTTCCACCCTGCCGTCTCCATTACCTCTGCAGCGTGGCTGGAGAAAGGGATGGTTGTGGCAAAAAGAGAAATGTGGTGAAAGACAGAAACAAAGTGCAGTTGTTAAAATAAGGAAGAATGTATTTTGTGTTCAGAGGTAAGATAAAGCAATAATGTGTGAGCTGAACATTGGTGCAGTCACACGTGCAGTCACATTAATCACACATTAATTCAAGTTAACAGAAGAGGTGACAACAGACCTCGTAAAGAGTCAGGTTGTCCTGATCCCTCTGAAAGCCTTCATAGGATTCAATAATACTGGACGGACCTCTCAACAAGGGGACAAGTTGAATTGAATAATGCAGGGTGACAGAGAGATGAGATGGGGAGACTGAGCTTTATCAGCATCAGTAATGATGCCAAGATTAAGAAGAAAGGGATCTGAGAGCAAAAGAAACAGACTGCCACACCTACAGAGACAACATGTACAATGAACACTATGGATGTGTGAGCCTGTAATAAGGTGTTGGGACTTAATTATACATGATCACAAGCTCTCTCTCTCTCTCTCTCTCTCTCTCTCTGTGTGCGTGTGTGAACTCACTAGTTGATGAAGTCGACAGCCTGTGTTTTGAGTTGGTCAGCGCTGTGCAGGTCAGCCAGGATGAGGATCTCAGCAGCGTTTTCCACAGACAGACTGGTGCACAGGGCATCCTCACACATAACCTTCAGTCTCTCCAGAGCATACTGAACCAATGAGGACACACCCAGAGTAAAATACAAAATTACTGTGCCTAGATAGCCATTTTTTTCAATTATACAATTGTTAAGATAAGTGAAATATCAGTGAGACTCAATCATTTGTGATGTCATGCCAACACGCAACACAAGATTACAGAGACTATCCAGCAATATATCCAGTGTAGCGATATAAATACCAATAAAAACACTCAAAATTAATAGCATTATTACAAATATTCTGATACTCAACCTCAAAGACATACTGAGTCTCAAAGTCAGTCTCCCACTTGGTGTCATGGAGGAGTGAGATCAGTGTGAAATCACTGGTTCATTAAATTGTGTGAAACAGTTTGTCAAAATCCTGATGGCTTACAGGGCTTGAGTTGTTGGATACCCTTGCACTTGTGCCATCTGGTGCTCAATCAAATTTGTTACATTTACCTGACAATTACCTGCCATTACTAAAATCTATGCTGTCATATTGTCTGGCAATACAGGCTGATAGCAACCTGTCAGAACATAACAATATGTATAATATGTCAAAATATAGGAGTTTTGCAACATTAAATTACTTTATCAGCTGCTGCAAGCAAGTCGTCAGCCATCTTGTCGAGGTTGGGAGCCTTGTCTGTGTAAATGAAGCACATCATCTCTTTGAAAACTTCAGGCTCCACGTCATTGATCTCCACACGGTTCTGACAGGGCCACAGAGAACAGAAAGTTAAAGCTTTCCACTGTGACATGTGCGCCACCTACTGAATGCTCTTCCCTATTCAAAACCTTTTCACTACACCCTTTCTAATAAAGTTTTTCACTTTTATATCACATCATAAAAGTAGCAGTAAATAGCAAAGCTCTGTATATTTTGTACCGCAAATAACACAGCATCTGCCACCACCTGTCATGTATATATAGGGGTGTAAATCTCTCTGCTCTGTAGGTCCTCTAATTACAAAGCAAATGTTTTTTTTTAATCTTTCGACCAGTTTGAACAATGAAACTATAAATTGGTTTAAAAAAATAAAAAAGGCAAGCAGCTTCTCCTGCAATTTCATTCCTCATTGTCACGTGCACAAATGAAAAAAAGTTATTCTCTGCTTCTGCAGCTTTGTCAGTGAAGGATGAATCCTGACCCCCATGTACAGCAGGACAATTCAGTTTCAGCAAATAGCTGTGTGCTGTAGCTGTTGGACAGCACACAATCCTTCACTCACTTTAGCCCCACAATAGAGCAGTGAAAATTTGGAAGCTGAATCACTGAGGAACAAAATAAATCTATTTCTAAGAATAAAAAAAAAAGGTTTTGGGACCTTGGGCTCACCTTTTTGCTCTCTTCCATTTCATGCTCAAACATGGCGCTGAATACAGGGGAACGTGCTGAAAGCAGCAATATAAAAACAAAAAAAAGATGTGAAAATGTGCAAGTGTGAGGAAATGTGACAACAGACAGCAAGCAGGCAATAACCAGAGGGTAATATGAAAACCAAGTATTCACACCCACATACAGAGTCAAGCATTTAAAACATGTGGAACAAAGAAGCAGAACAAAGAGAATACATGGAGAATATCTATGTCATGTCTCTACCTGCCAGGATTGCTTTGTGGGCCTGAAACTCTTGGCCAGCCACACACAAGGAGCAATCAGTGAAGCGGGAGTTCTCCCAAAGGCCCCCCAGCTCGTCTGCTAGCCGGCAGTCAGGCACTTTCACCATGTTCATGGTGTTCTGACCAGATATGTTGACAGAGTCCTGCACCACACTCACCTGGCAGACAGAAATGTGACATTTTAGAGAAACATTACTTGGTTGGTCTCACGGTGAGTCATTGACACAGAACTGAATGTAGCATCATTTATCGTCCGCTACAGATCTAAGTACTGAGATCCAAGCAGTTTGTAATAAGTATGAAAAACAAAATTAGAAGGGGCAAAAACCAGAAGAACTCAACGAGGAGTAGGGGAAGTATACCTCACAGAACAGTGTGAGCTTGTCGTCAGGCAAGAGGCCGTTGGCCTCATCTAGGAGGAAGTCTCTGCGGATGAACTTTTTAAAGCCCCAGTCCTTTCCCTGGACAAAGCGATACGCTCTCTGGCTTTCTGTATAAAACAAAGACACGCAGAACATTGATCACATCACTTTAAAAATAAACCATCTTTCTCAATCAACTAACGAGCACTTTTCAAATTCTGCATCTTAGAGCATTCCTATATTGCCTCTGTCAAATTTGTGTAAATTTGGTAAAACAATGCAGCTTGTTACCCAGCTGACTCACCCATGGCTTTGGTCTCCTCTCCCTTGGCATTAAGGATGGAGAACTTGAACTTAGCCCGCACCTCAGCCTTCGGACAGCTGACCAGCAGCAGGTAGAGGGAAAGGTAGTCTTTGCTCTCCTCGTCCAGGCCCTTCGGATTCACACGTAAACACCTGCGGTTGGATGGAGGTGCAGAGCGAAGTAAATAGTAGATGGTTAAAAGCTGAAATGTTAACAATGAATGATTAATCTTGGGAGTGAAATCACTCATTAATGGTGTAGTTTAATATGGCAAAGTGAGTCAAATCAGAAAAGCCACCAGATCAGGTTGCTGATTCATACAGCTGCACTATCATAGTTAAATACAATATAAGATCATTGGAAGAAGAGTTATTTATTGCAGCATTTTGCTTGTGTAATCACACATCAAAATTTCCCCTGCATTACACAGATTAAAAAAAAAATATCACTCACTAAAAATCTATCATTCCTTTCCACGTGATAAAACAAAGAAATGTGCATGTGAAGCTACAAAGTAAGTAATCAAGCAAAACACAGTTTTAACATTGCAAATAGGTATTTAAGTGGACACAGTTGTAGCTGATGCCATGTTAAGTGACATTGAGGTTCATGTGCTTTTCTCTCTGAAAGCCAATCTTCCATGATGTCTGCTTGTGAGTATCTCTGTGATTTTTCACTATTGTACAACCAAGGTTCTCCTTTCAAGTTTTAATGTGTTTGCTTGATGTAAAAATGAAGGGTTCAAAATTGGAGACAGGTTAAAAAACCTTTGCGAAATAAAATCCCATAAGCTGTGTGTTGAAATTTGAAATACTCAAAGAGGGTGGAAATTTCTTGACTTTTATAAACAGTAAAGTAAGACTACAAACACTGGAAAATTAAACATGTTGAGACAAAGCAGTTCTCTTGCCCACCTACCATTTCAGCTTGTCATTGGCCCCAGAAGAGAAGGTGGAGCTCTTGATGACTTCACCCATCTCCTCGCGACAGAAGCTGAAGTTGTTGATGGTCCACATGTAAGAGAACTTCACCACTTTGATCTGGTGGAGGAAAAATGTTAAATTAAAGTATTTGATTTATTTTTTATTTTTTAACCGTTATTTAACCAGGAGAGCCTCATTGAGATTGAAAAAAAATCTCTTTTTCAAAAATGTCCCTTATATTTCACTGTGGTGGAAAGTGAAATGAAAGAGTTTGGATAATTTGACTTTTTATGACTTCACACTTCACCTGTGTGTAGCACCAGCTCTCCGCCACAGGCCCACTGGACATTTCCGCAGGGGGAGGGGGACTCGGGACTCTTGACATTGCCAGCGTGACAGAAGGTGTCAGGGGCAAAAAGGTGAGGAGGAGGACCCGTCACTTCAGCTCGTCAATGTTCAGTCCCAACGTCCATCTGCATCAGCACACACCAGATGGAAGCAGTCTGCCCCCTAGAAACAGGTCACATGACTAATTAGAGAACTATTTGAATTCCTGTCTCTTTAAAGTTCCTTCAAAATTCCTTTTTAGCTTGGCACACATTCCTCTGACACACAAGCAGATAATGACACACAACACGCAGAAGAATATTCAAGAACTTAACACAGCTCATTACGATGCAAGACACAGGCGCTGCATTTTTCATTAATCCATTTAAGACTCAATACCATTTAATTCATGTGGCCACGCTGCTTGCTAGAGAGGTGTGTGTTGGATTAGGGCTAGATGAATTGTCCCTGACCCGCTGGGGGACAGCAGGAGATCGATGGCTCATGCCTGTTCTAAGATCAATAGCCGCAATTAAGTCTCAAAATGAACTGTAAATAAACAACGTGACAAGCTCTCTCTGAGGACTGCTGGTGATTGGAACCACTGGCCAATTCCAAGGCTGCCCAATTATCACAAAGTCACACAGGTAAGCCATGCGCAGATTTCTGATAGATGCATCTGCTCCTCTCCCCAAATACACACACACACAGCTGTATATGTAGGTTTTTTTCAACACTGATGCTATGCTCTCTTCAAAAGTTTAAACTGGTCAACAGTGGCCATTTAATGCAAGATTACATTTTCATTTGCTCTATCAAATTTTGACACCAGGGTCTTTCTCCTTATATACTTTGTACTGACACAAATGTCTGGAGCTCTCATTTTGATAAAATAAATGACAACTGCACTCAATTGTGCCAGGGCTGCACTTAGATCCATCACTGGAAGCCTGGTCTGATAGAGGTCTACTGAGTGTACTGTCCCTTTTCTACACCTTTATTAAGGAATGGGAGCCAATTTCCAAACAATGGACATGTTTTGATAATACCACATTCATTAACCGTTTTTTCATCCTGCACCAAAGTCAGTAGATAAACAATACACAGTCCTTTTATTATAACACCAGTCGGCCATTTCTGGTCACTTATACACTCAATCTGTGGCCACAATCCTTTCCACTTTTTTTTTTTTCTACTTCACCAACCCTTTTTATTTCACTTGTCCTCTATCCCATCATCCATTTCTGCCTCTGCCGCAGAACATTTAATGTTTTTATGCCCGCATTCATAAATCAGTTAAGGTCAAAAGGCACAGTGAATTCTGATGGTTGTGAGCCTGGCTTCCTGCTCCTAAGCAGCAGTGTTACAGTGAAAATAATCCTGCCTGCAGACTTTAACAATCTAAAAGACTAAGAACAGACTTGAACAGATAGCAATTAAAAGGTGCATGTAATGTTCTCTTATCAGATTTTTGGCATTTACATGCTTTTAGATCAGTCTACACTTTTCAAAGCTTCCAACAGGGTCATACATAACACTCTTCAAGATGGTTCCAGTAGTATGACCTTTAAGCAGGATTTATACTTGTGCACTCACTCAAGGAGAAATTGTTTAAAGTTCAGTATAGTTCTCCGTAGCACCATAATCCATATCAGGGACTTGGTTCAGCCTCGTCCTAAGAGCTATCTCCACAAGTGCAGTAAACGACGACCCAACCAGTCTCTGATTATAATGGTGGCAACTAGTGAGATGGAGTGGGGTGGTGAAGGTAAAGGAAAAGGGCCATGGAGGAAGAAAATGAAAAGTAAACTGAAAGAGAATGCGAACAGACTAACAGATGGAGAATGAAAGATGAGCTATCAGTCTGTGGACCACTGAAAGAGGTAATGCTGCGATTGCCACAGAAACAGGTTAGATGGAGACAAAGGAAAATCAAGCAGAGGTACGAGAGAGAAATCAGACCCAAGGACAAGTCATCCATAAAAACAGAACAGCTGCACATGTATGAGTCAAAGAGATGGAAAATGATACAACTGCTATTCTAAAATATCTAGTTCCCCCCCAAATTTAAATATTTGAATTTTTTTCCTGTTGCTTACTGGGAAGTACAGTTAAGGCAGTGCTAATCTTTTGGACACTTCACCATATTGATCCCTGTGAAGACAAATCAGACTAACCTTCACAGCAGTGATGCTGACAGCTGATACAATCGACTGGAACATACAGCCAAAACTCCCACAGATTAGTAACCTTGTGAGTATTGTGTACAATTCTTTGATCTGACAAATAATTTTATCAGGAGACTTGACTAATATAAGGATGTTCCAGGGATAAAGCTTGAAAACTGAGCACTAATTTGACTGATCTGAAACTCTCAGGGATAGAAGAAAGACAACACCACAACAAAACAAAAACAAAGGAAAAGCTGTCTGACCACTCTGAAATTACAATTAACAGGACATCTGTATAAGAAACGTTATACACAAGGTGGCAGTTATGACTACCGTGTCTTTTCTGACATTTTACCCCCACAAAAAAAATCAATCTCAGCTCTAAGTTTAAGGGTAGAGGTATGGAGGTATTTCAGATGGCAATTTCCAGGGGGGGGATGAAAAAATTGCAAACCTTGTTGAAGTGTCAGTGAACACAATGTCTATTTCCAAAGCTTTGGTCTTTGAGGACTGCAGAAAGCCACAGACAAAGCTTAAAACTATAATTGGTACAGGGACCAGGGATCGATTGCAGAGTGCATGTTGGGACTCTGTGGCAGTGATTTCATATTCTGCCCTTGGTTGCGGTGCTCCTCCTTTCCTAAAAACTCAATCTCAGAAAGGTATGAACTATTGATTTTGCTACAGCAACCAGCTTGCCTCGCTGTCATCCATGAATTTGTGCAGACCCACAATTCCATTGAAGAGGATTTGACAGGGCAAAAAAGCATTAGCACCCAGCCTTGACCTCTTGTCTGTACTTCCTCACTAAAATGCTATTCACTTCACCAGGCATGGAAGGTTAAGGGGACTTCAATGCATATCTAATGTCTCCAGTCACCTGGTTCATACAATTACCAACTGCACAGAGGTGTTATACTTAACATGCTGACCTCCAAGGGCAGACACTCCTGCCGGCTGAAAAACACTGTAAGCAGTCCAATCATTGAACTTCAGAAGTGAATATCAGACTTAAGTGGCAAGCTGTGAAAAACCCAACCTTAAAAAAAAAACCAAAAAAAAAAAAANAAAAAAAAAAAAAACACAAAAACTTTTTTGTGTATTTGTAGTAATGCTGGGATAATGTTGGGATTTTCTTCCTTCTTTGAGGAAACATATTCTTCTAAAAGTACAGAAGAAAAACTCAAAAAAATTTTACATTATGTAATCTCATTAAACCCAGATTTGGAATTATATCATATTGATCTGCCAGTAAAAGCAATTAGAGAAAAAAAAAAACCTTTTTTTGTTCACAGTGGTAATAGAAAACTCTCATGCAACTGCATTTAGTGAAGTGGAAATTCCGATCCTATGATAAGAACATATTTAACAAAATAATTCCCATTATTAACTTCAATGAAAGATTCTGTTGACCATATCCTGGATTCATTTCACTGCTTTAGGTAAACTGCAACAATGAGCATTTTCAGATCACTTCGCGCTTTTTATTGCACTTAAACACTAAAATTACATAACTTTGAAAAAAAACTGAATACACTCTTGTTTGCGATGATGGATTACCTATCCCAAGAACAATTTCAAGTATCAATAAGTTGATTTTAATAGCCTACCAGAATGAACTGAAACCAATGGCTGTCTGGAAGGTAGGAAAAAAATATTTAATTCACCATTCCAGTACAATGCTTTGGGAAATCATTGCCAGTAATGTTATGTGTATGAAAATTGAATATATTAGGCTAAAACTTGCAAAATGGCCAGTATGGTCCTTTAACTCAATGGAATCTAATCTCAAATTCTTGCTATTTTAAAACACAGTTAATGATTTCCTACTTGCTACAATCAGAAAAAATAACAGCAAACAGACTGTGAACCACACCAACTCAACTGTCATCCTAAATGCTCTGGTTGTCAAATTGAAGTTCAGTAAACTCATTTAATCATGTGCATTGTTCTTTGGTCTGTCTAAAAAATGGCAAGTATCACGTGCATTCATGAAGAAGAAATGGCTATTTGCTTTGGTATAACAAAGAAGCCAGCAATTTGAACAAGGCAGCACAGAAAAATTCAGATAAGCTCCCGACAGCTCAACCACAGGAATGAGTATGGCTGCAGTTACCTGATCTCTATTGATAATGGTAATGCCATCTAGAGAGCTAATAAGATGAACTCTTATCTGACTTTTGAAAACCAGAGATTAACTAAGCCCATTATTTTTTTTTCTATATGTATTATGCTACATGATATGATTTATGATGTGTTTAAGATATTGTGTTAATTAGAGCTGAACAACAATGATAATATTGACAATAACAATTACTGCTGTATTTGTTTTTCCAAATATCTCAATATGGATATGAGTTTCTATAATATGATGGTGTATTTGGGATATGTGCTTCCTTCATGAAAATAAATAGCATGGATATAGTGGTCAAAGGGAGAGGCAGTCAATTCATTTCAGTCACAAAATTTCAGAAAATATAGTTCATTAACTGTGATGTATCTTGTAAAACCAGGGGAAACACATTTTTAAGTTATATCACAATATTATGATGGCCAAATGTTCTTTCATGGTATCAGTACATATTGGCAAGCTCTAATGTCACCACTGCTGTATTTGAATGATATACACAACACAATCATGAGGCAAAAATGACGTTGTAAACCACAGCATTTTGCAGTGGTATTTGGTCTGTTTCCAGTGAAAATGAGTCAAACCACTGTCCATGTACTGCTGCATCAATATTGACAGGATATGATGATACTTAACATAGTTTGCTAATAAACTTGGTTCTGATGTCAAATGACACTTGGTCTACTGACCTCTCTGTGACCCAGCTGGTCCTCTGGCCCTGTCACAATGGCCTCTTCCCTGTTGAGATGTTAGTGAGCAGCAGCAGGGTTAACATCACTCTGGGAGACTGATCAGAACAATAACTAACTTATCCTTACTGGTCCATATGCTAAGATTAGCCATTACATGTTTCTAATGAAAGAGTAAAATCAAGGCCAAAAAAATAGATCACATACGTTTGCCTCTTGTTTCTCACTGAGTTGTCCATTGGCATTGATATAGGTCATATAAATCACTGATCCAACGCTTTAATATGTGAATACTCAATTTTCCAGTATTACCTTAATTAGCATTTTGGGAAATGAAACTCAGACTTTGCAGAAAACTATGCTAGACGATTAGAGTTGAAGGTACTGTAGTTAGCTTTGCTAGCTGGCCAACACTACAGATGATCTAAAATGACATTTTACTTTTGGGTAGTGCCTTAATTTAGACTCATACAAACCGGTGTGATAGACACAATGTTTACAGAATAATCCCATTGTAAATCAATAACATTTTATAATCGAATAATCCAAATACCCTAACGATAGCACATTAGCTAATTCGATCGAACTACCTAATGTTAGCCCTATTCTGAGGCAATTCAAATTACCACAATAACTGCGACTTAATAAGCAACATAAAAACCTTTGTCGTTTTATATTATATTTTTAACTATCATATCCATCTGTTTTATATGTCACCGGACTCACCGTTGTATTAAATTATAACGTTACTGGTCCGGCCTCTTCTGTTGTTATTAGCTAGCAAGCTACTTGTCTATAAAATAGGCAGATTTGCACAGTGTTGTCTCGTAAAGAGCGCCCTCTGTTGTACTGGGGTGACTTCACGGTCAACAATTTTAACCCACAGAGCTAAATCTTTTTTTTACTGTTGTTGAAATAGCTAGATCTGTTCTACACAATATATGACGTAGCTATGAAGCGTCGAATAGCCAATTCTAATTTAAGTCTAATAAGGTCTTCTTTTCCGATTTGTTATGCTGAAAGTGAAGAAATAACCCGCTCCGTTATGTCTGCAGGTCATTCATATGGAAACTGCAACTATTTAATTTCACCGCCACTGACAACACATTTATCTTAATTTAATCAGCAGACTGGGTGAGCAATTGCTGTGTGTCACGATTAAGGGGCAGCACAAAATCGTTAAAAGTTGGATTTAATTAAGCTGTGAATGGAATTAATCCGTGGATTCATTAGCTCAACCTGATGGCCTAAAATATGTTTAACCTCTAATGTTCACAAAGTAGAGTTGTCTTAGTGATTGTTTCTCAAGTATATTTCTACCATTCTATATTCTCTAACTCGCTTAAAAAAAAAAACAAAAAAAAAACTGGCTTTTAGTATTACGCGATTGAATCGTTTTAATGTTTGGCCAATTGGACCATAACATACCTGAGACTGTAACTGACTTTAAAATAGTTGGCACCATCTAGTGGAAAAGTTGCAGAAAGCGCCTAGAAAGCAAATCTTTACTTTTCAGACATCCTCCTATTAAACAAAAATAAGTTTTGATCTGCACATTGTTCAGCCAGCTTCATAAAACTTTCAATTTTTCTTTCCTACAGCTCTCAAGTAGAGTACCTACTATAAGTATATTTGGATGTAAAGCCTCCATTGTTTGTATGGCATTCCTCTGCATCACCTCTTTTCACAGGATTAGGAAAGGTACATTTTGTGAGGAATGTCATTTAAATTTAAACTTGACCAATTATTTCTACCCATGGGTTAATGATGTATAGAAATCAAACACCCAATTAAACTAGCAGTGTCAGTTTTACAGTTAAAAGTATTGCTTCTTTCATGAAGTACAGAAATTTTTCAGATTATAGAACTTTAATATTTTTTTTATTTTTAGAAGTCTGATCATGCTTCTTTGGCCCACACTGTCAAAGAGAGCACAGCCACAAAATGATAAATGAAGGTTGATGCATACTAGCACTTGTGATACTGACAAAACAATATTTTTAACAAGCCAATGCTTTCATGAAAGCTTGTGGACCCTACTCACTCACACACAAAACAAGGAGATTACTTGCTCCATTTCAGCAAAAAGAAAAGGAAAAACTGACCACCTGGTACAGAATATAATGGAACGCACAGAAGTGGACCAGAAAATTGTACGATCTGAAGGACTTGAATAACATCACTTGTCCAAATCAAATGCACAACACAACTATAATATGTAGTAGTCCATATCAACAGACAGAAAATAAACAACAACAAATAAAGCTGTTTTCATCGCCTCCTCAATTTAGGGATAACAATATTTCCACTTGTTGCAATAGGGATCAGGAGCTTACGCTGTTCCATGCGGAGATGTTTTTCAATGAGCACTTCCACTGGTACCTTGTCATTTACATAGCCCTGCCTGGAGAGAGCAAAAACACACCAGTGAAGGTGAATGTAAGAAATGGAATACAGTGTCAAGCACTACAGATGAGTTTCTTGTCATATTAAAAATGTTTGATCACATATATTCATGCACAAAAGCCACCCACCGTTTCAACAGAAGTTCAACATCCTCAACCTCTATGGTTTTTCTTTTTCCATGTACAGCGTATGTCTCCAAATCCTCCGCCAGTCGGGCAAAAAATTTATCCATTCTGTTAAACCAATTACATGTATCAACAGTACAAAGAATCAGTATAACCGTGTGTACCTATGTAAACAGGTAAAAAAAACTTTTATATGCATAGCTCTTACATCTCATCTAGGATAGGGTATACATCCGCAGAGACCTTCGTCTTGGCAAAGTGCTTGAAAACACCCATGAGGTAACTCTTGGGAAGACTAGATTCTCTCTTAGCTGGCTGAGTCTTCTTCTGCCTCGCTGGCTTAGGTTTAGCTGCAGGTAAACCTTCACTTGCAACACTGGTGTCATTATAGAAATTAGAAAAGTTTGTTAAAAAGAAAGAATGCAAAATATAAAAACAACATAATAAACAGACATTTTATGATGTCTTGACATTAATATGGCCGCCTACCCAAACAAATAACTATATTTGCCTGGATTCAACTGTATTTGACATCTGATACTCTGCATCACCAGATGTACAATGTTTTATCCCACTGGGACCAAGTGAAAGAATTTCAAAAGGCAGTGTTAAATGTCTAACTTGCTACTTAATCAGTTCTTGAGAAGACAGCATGACATGTTCCCGAATAGCAGGTGTGACTTGCCTGGTTTGAGTATTAGGACCAGTAGCTGAGGCCAGTGGATCTGGGTGAAAAAAGTTTCTTTTCTCTCTGACAAATGCTGGAGTTTTCAACTCTGAAGATGTTACAAAACAGAGTAATTAGTTTCTGTTTTTTTAATCATATTCTTTTTTTTTTTTTTTAACTGAAAAACTTACATATAAGAGAAACTGACCTTCACTATGTTCACCATCTTCCTCATCCTCCCACTCTTCTTCCTCATCAGAAGGATCCTGAGCAGCAGCAGCCTGTTCAGGTGAAGCCGTGCTGAGGCAGCCGCTGTTCTCAAAGTCATATGTCCCATTCAAAAGATGAAGAGAGTTCTCTTTATCAGCATCAGGGTTGACCTCTGCACTACCATTCTGGGCAGGTCCTTGGATCAAGGACTGAGCCAAATCAGGGACCTCAAAATGAAGGTGCTCACTCTTTTCCACGTCCAGGCTGCTGTGTAAATCACCTGTGCTGGCTGCTTTGGATTTGACAACAGATCCTGCTTGCAAACAATCAACATAATTTAGTTGTTAAATGAGAAACATCAATTTTCAGTGATTTCTGAAATGTGAGAGATGACACTGTGATATCCTTACCAGCCTCTGTTCTTCTGTTTCCTGTCCAGCCCCCTCCATCCTCTCCAACAGGCAGGATGAGTCCACCTTCAGAGCGCTGAGCCCTTCGACTGATATGCTCTAGGTCCCATGCCAGCTGTTCCGAGGCCTGCTCAATGTCTCCTTCCTCCTGCTTCCCATCATGCTCTTCTTCAGTCTGAGAATCAGTCGCAGCACCCTCTTGCTCAGACTGATAATTGGCTGCAGGATCCTCTTGATTGTTTTGAGATTCTAGGGCATCCCCCTCTTCAGTCTGAGATTCTGCTGCAACTTCCTCATCCTCAGACTGAGACCTGTCAGCAGCCACGTCCTCACTCTGAGAATCATCTGCATCTTCCTCTTCATTTTGAGTTTCTCCTGCAGCTTCCTCTTCAGATTCTGTTGTTTCCTCCTCTTCATCTTGAGATTCTGCTGCAACTTGCGCTTCAGGTTGAGATTCTGCTGTGCCCTCCTCTCCCTCAAAAACAGACCTGGATGCAACTTCCTCTTCACTCTGAGAATCACTTGGAACTTCTTCAGTCTGAGATTCTGCTGGAACCTCTTCCTCCTCAGACTGAGACGTAACTGCAGCATCCTCTTCAGTTTTAGAGTAAGCTGCATCTTCATCTTCAATTTGAGATTCCGTTGCATCGTCCTCTTCCCCACATTCATCGGGCAGAGACTTAGCTTCACCCTGCTCTTCCTCAAACTGAGACATGGCTACAGCGTCTACCTCAGTCTGAGATTCTACTGCATGCTCCTCTTCCCCGGCTGCAGCATCCTCTTCAGACTGGGAATTAGTTTTGTTCTTTTCTTCCTCGTTTTGAGATTCAGCTGCATCTGTATACTTTTCAGACTGAGACTCAAAGGAAGCACAGTCTTCTTTAGTTTGACAACTGAGTCCAATCCCCTCTTCGGTTGGAAAACAATAAGTTGATTCCTCTAGGACGAGGTTCTGGTATGGCACCACTTCCATCTGCTCCCCTTCCTTTACCCCTGTTATTTCTCTCTGAAGCGGAGATGCAATGGCTGCGGGTTTGTCCTGTGCTGCAACAACAGCTGAGTTGGATGTCATGGCATCAGGCTGAGAGTAGAGGGCCGTGTTACAGCTGACAATGTCGGTTGTGACATCAGGTTCAATGAATCTGCTGATACCCAGTGTGAAGCCCTCGGACTGGGCTGTCTCAACATGAGCCTGCTCCATCACCTCAACGCTGCTCACCCCTGAGAGACAGCAAGAAGAAAAAGGGAAGCCACAGAGAAAAAAATGTTAACAGAGAAACCGAACACAGCTAATTCATCATCAACTCATGTCTCAATTCTTTCCATACATACTGCCGTACTTCCTCTTCCCTGGCAACAAGTGACAAATGGTCTACTGCTATACATTTCCTGATCACAGCTTCAACATTGCTGGGATTACTTAATTTTCTTTGTTTCATACGATTTTGAAATATTTTGGTCTGTAACTAGTAAATATGGAATTAAAAAGTAAAAATGAGGGGAAGAGCTACTGTTTTGTACTGCATATTTAACTTACCAGATTCAATGCTCATGTGTCTTTTCTGTACAGCAGCACCAAATTCTTCCACAGTGACTTTTCGACGATTAGGAACCTTTCTCTGAAGGCCTCTTTTCTCTGTCCAAACATCCACAAATGGTGTTTTCAGACTCAGTGAGGCTGAACTGCAAAACAAATTGCACCATTGGATACTATGCTACTCACATCTTCATGGTGTGATTTCATTGTACAGTCAGTACAAATCAGCTATACATGAATTTGAAAAGTCACTGCTTAATACAACATTTTGAATAACATAAAATAAAAACAGTGCAACAAAATTTTTAAACAATTACCTCGAGAAAGTAGAGGACAACGAATGGTCGTGTTCTGATTCTTCACCCTCTTTTCCAACATCTGTAAACACAATCATTGACAAAACACACATGATAACTGTGCCATGACTTTATATGCTCTCCCGTTCTTGTAGCTGCAGCATACTGAACCCCTTTCAGCCATGATGCAAATGTAAGGATTAATAGCACTTTTAGGATCTTGTACATCTGAAATATTGAATCCCATCTATAATGGCTTTATTCTTACCATCTCTGTCTTTAAGTTGCTTTTCAAAAGCAGTTACATTAAGGCTGTGACGTGGTCTCTTTCTGCTCAGTCTCTTTGCAGTGTTTGCTGCGTTGCCAATAGTTATATCAGGCAGATCCAGCTCAGACAGCTCAACGCTAAAGGTCAAACAAACATAAATAATCATTTATTCAGCTGCATACCAACAATAATAAGGTAGGAACTGCACAAATGGCAGGTCAGATTGGATACTGCTACATTTTCATTCATTCTCCATAATAACATTATTGCTATTATTCAATTTACTATATTGTTGGATTTAATACCAATAATTCCATTAAAATTTGATTGCCTAAAAGCCAGGAACATGGCTTCCCTGTCTCACACACAGCCTACCTTGGACATCTACTGCTGACACTGGAGTTAGCTGAAGGCAGCTGTAATTCCTTTGTTGCAGGTTCCTTGTGAACCAGAGGGGACTTCACACTCTCTGAATGACATAACAAAGGACATGATTAAAAGAAAAACAGCTCCAACAGGATCTGAGAATGCATGTGGGGCCAGGAATCCACACCTTCCCGCAGGATGTTCTTGAGTAGATGCCGTGGAGTGTCATCATCAACACAGATGAGAGAGGTCGGGTCAGGTGTGTTTATCTTTCTGAGAACAACTGAACCACTCCTCTTACTTACAGGCAGAGATTTTCTGGATATACTCTGGAAGGAAGAAAGACAGGTGAAATTTAAGAGACTTGACAACATGTCCATCTGTCTGTCCATCCATCCACTATGCTTGCTTATCATGTGAAGCCTCACAGTGGGTAGATAATCAGTTCATTACATAGCACACCACATACCATACCACATAAAGCCCAACAAACTCATTCAAACTCATATCTACAGGCAACTCAAGAGTTTCCAGTTCATCTAATATGTACGGAGCAACCAGGTAGAATGGAAACATGCAAACTCCAAACAGAAATGCCATGCTGTGAGACATGCTAATCTCGAAACTGTTTAAGCTTATCTTTCTCACCTCACGAATCTTATGTTTCAGATTGCGTTTGAGGATGTCTCGTGGGGTTTGGGCACCACCATCTGTCTTGTTCAGTCTGCTGCTGCGCCGAGGCCCAACGGTGCTCTGAGTTTGAGAGACACTAAAGACACACGGCAATTTCATACTCGGTTCAACATCTCACAAACTGGCTGAAAAAACTAAAATGTGGCATACAAATTTGACGAAGCCATAAAAAGACTGTGGTAAGTTGAACATTCTGTGCGCTTGCTCACTGGGTATCATTCATGTCAAATAAGCAACCCAGGTTAAGAGCGCTTAGAAAACATTACTACGTTAATTTATTATGCCCAGGGCACCGGTGTTAAGTTTATCAATCACCATTTAACTCGGCTCTTCCTAGGTATAAGCAGTACCTGTGGGTGAGGGGAGTCCTGGGTTCCTCGATGCTGAGAATTTGTTTGAACACGACTCGAGCAGACAAGTCCTCCGTATGATCCATTTAGCAACAGGGCTATGACAGTCAGCTGGTTAGCTGACTTGCTAATAACTCTTCACTTGTTATCACGTTAGCAAGCATAAGCTCTTTCTTAGCCAGGATATTTTCGCCTAATAGCATCAAGTCTAACGAAGATAACTGGAGGACATGTATTTAAGTTTTTAATGAGCTGAACATTATTTACCCACGCTCAACGGTCTTTTCAACGGCTTCACTCAGCCTCCCGCGTTATGTTCAACTGAAATGAAATCTCGCGATTTTCCTCGTGGTTGGCAAACAGCACGGCGCATTACTGCCCCCCAAGTGGTAGCTTCTGATATTAGAAAAAAAAGCTTTTCATATGCTCTCAATTTAGTTTTTAATTCAGTTTTTAAAAATATGTTCTCCCTGAACTTCCTTGGAAAATATACCTCAACAATCTGAAGTCAATGGTATTGATAATGCCTTTTTACATGTTTAAATCAATAATCTCCCATAACATGTATAAATAAGTGGCTACAATCTGCCAAAGTGGATCAAATCTGCCAAAAGCTGCAGTATGATCCCAGTCTGACTCCAGTATTTGACTGTCACACACACAAAAAAATAAAATTTTTGTTATAATTTTGCATAAATTTTCCAAACTGTAAAATAGACTGACAACTGCATCTTTTAACTTGTAATTTTCTAATTTTTCACAATTTCCTTTATGCTGGGAAAAAAATATATAAAAATACTATAATTTGAACGAAAGGTATAAAATATTTCATGCATTTTCTGTATTATTTCCGACTGTAGCATGCAATCTTGTGAGGATGTTTTAAAAAATCCACAACTAATTTGTACATATGTAATTTTGAAAGTGCATTCAAAAATGTTCACATTTCTAACCATTGTGTTAACAACACCCCAATATTTGCACAATAGCCCATGGACACAATTTCCCCGTTGCTTGCTAATTTTGAGTTCAAACAAGATATCAGGTCTAGGTGAACACAGATGTGGTAAGAACACAAGAGGAACACAAGATGATGGTAAGATGTGCTTTAGTCTTCACATGATGCAGGCTTTTGATAGTGAAGTTAATGTAGACTCAAACTGTGCAAAAAAAACCCAAAACAAATTCACAACAGTGAGATGTACATTTGAAATAGTTTTAAATGGTATCATTCATTAAATAAGTTACAGCACAGAAAGTCAAAATATAAATCAATTACTAAAACAAGTGGTTACCTGTTTTATTCATACAGACAGCTGTCATTGATAAATTGATAATTCTGTTCCCCTTCCACTGTAAATGGATTGACTGAATGAATGTAGTAACCCATCATCAAGAACCATGAGTTTATTTGTATTTGGTAAAAAGTGCAAAGGCTCCTAACACTGAACAAGTCAGAAGGAGAGAAATATGAGGACACCGTGACTTAAAAATCAGGCCTGTCCTTCTTCAGCTTGGAATAGTCCATGTTGACTGTAAAAAGCTGAAAGTACAAACACACACACACACACACACAAAGGTCAGTATATGAACTTTGAGGAAAGATAACAGAAAAGATATGACTTATCTTGTACAGAAATAGTCTGCTGTTTTGAATCTAACTAAGCTGCCATGTAAAGAATGTGACAAACAACTGGACATGATCAACATGCATCAGAACTGGAGAAGTTTGCAAAATCCAGAGGAGCTCATACTTTGTACTGTTGATTTGGTTCCAAGTTGTTCCAGGGCTCAGGGTTGTTCTTGCGATCCCATCTAAAGGACAAGAGAAGGAGACCAAACCTTTATTTACACACAGGAAAACACACCAAGGAACAAGGAGATCTATTTTACAAATTAAGAGAATATTAGCATTTAGGATAAGAATATGCTAAATGAAAAAAACAGAATTAGACAAAACCAATCACAGAAACTACAGAAAAACAATCTTCTATCATAGAGAGGCCATGTTTACCATAGGAATCTCCAGTTATGAATCTAACTGCATCTAAAAGTTTGATGCATGCATATAGAAGACATCACTTTAATTTCAGAATACACATTACTACACTCAGATGCAAAGGCTAACATTTACAAACTGACAATAAAACAATCAATTATGAGAAAAGAAAATGTTGCATATCAAGTGACTGTGCAATAAGAAATCATCTTCTACACTTTAACAGAGACTTTAACAGAGACTTACGAGACATCAGGGTTTTTCAGGGCTAGCCGACTCAAATACAGTACACTCATGGTTGCCCCGCCTCCAATGAAGATGAAGAGGGGGATCAGCTGGAAAAGGAATAAGATGAATGAACCACAGGGCATGTTTCAAATCAACTCCAAATATCATTTCTATCAAAGGTCAGCTGCTGCTCATGTCATTACACTTTACTCCAGTTCTAGCTGCAGAATCATGAAAAATGAAATGATCAGTTTCTCAATATTAATAATGTAGCCAATATTGATTACAAAACAATCATACAGTGTGAATTTAAGAGAGAATAATGCATCATTAAACAGAAAACCCAACATGACTTTACATATTATGATATACAGTGTATCTATTCAGGACATCAGATATCCATATTAAACATAATATTCCAGTGAGCACAAGATGTCAGTTGACTCTTCAAATAGCAGTAAAATCAACCGTCTAAGGACAACAGCCATGTAGTTTGTCCTGAAATAAAATGTAACTTTGACAACTTATTGTCTAACACACTGATGGAGGCTGTACATGCAGTGCTGAAAATGCAGTCAAACGCAGAAGAGTCAATTCTATTTTATTTGTCAAATGTATTTGTACAGGACAATTTTACATGCAATATCTCATAAAGTTCCAACCAGTTCAAGCTCTCTAGGAGACAATAAAAATTCCATTAAAAAATCTTAGCATCTAAGGGGAAAATGGAAGAAACCTTAAAATAAACATCTCAAAAAGACCCTCTTCTCAACTAGCCAGGTGTGCTTGATGGACAGAGGAGTCCACATCTTTGTATCCTGAGAAAGGGGACCAGGGCCAATACGTATACCCCAGGACTAACAGATTATAATAAATAATAATAAGAACTTCGCTTCTAAGTTAAAATAATAAAATATTCTTATTAAATAGGGAAAAAATTACATCCTCAATTACATCGGTCTAATAATATGGAGGCTGCCGTAAAGCAAATGGTTTCACCCCGTCGTCCTTGAATAAGAAGTCTGCCTGCCATGCTGTAAGGTCTGGCCTTGAGTCACGGCAGTATGGACTCTATTCTGTTCAGTACGTGCTACACTGACTTACATACACGGTGGCATTTCCTTCTTAAAGGGACGCACATGTGTTTTTATCCTTGAAACTTAACAATACGGAATTTCGTTATTTTATCGTCCTTCATGCAGGTATTTTTTTAAAACATCTTTTCATATGAGAATGAAAGCAAAAAAAAGAGCCTGTATGAAATAACCCATGAATGTTCATGTTAGTAATGAACAACAAACATTATGGATTTACAAGGACTGTAGATGCTTTCATCCCTAATAGTCTGAGCCAAAATTCATCCGAAATCTGCCCATCTCTCCTAGAATTTGACGTTTTCCAGTCGTGTTTTACAATACAATATTAAGACCGATGGCGAAATAAAACGAGCCTGTATAAAACAATAGAAAACTTAATGTTTTAACTGCAAAAGCAGTGTGTCAAAAGAGACACACGGGGAACCGGGCGCGCGCATTACTGTTAACGGTTGAAAAAGGCACATTTCAATGTCACCGGGTCGTTGAAGACCGTGAACAGAACCGTGATTTAAACTTACGGCTGGGTGGCTCCTGACTTGTTTGGCGACGAGCCCCAACATGGACGACATAGTGGACAGTCCTCCGACTGACAGTGTGACCTTAGCAGATATCTGTGGCAAAAACGTGCGCTTCTGTGAAGACCGGCGCGGATCTGTCGCTATTCCTGCAGGCCTGACGTACACTGAACTACACACCAGCTCCTCTACTGTCAGCCAATCAGCCAGCCAGCCAATCAGCCGTCAGCCAATCAGCTAGTCAGCCGGTCAGCCAATCCCACAATGGAATGGCAATAGTTGTACGTGCTGCAGCTGTGGGCCATTAAGGGCACGTCTCCAAATTGTTAAATAAATAAAATAAAATTTAATTTAATTTTTTAAAAAGGAGGGGGGGGGTTGGGAATATACTGATTAAATACCTTTAAACCACAAGATGTCAGTGTCATCCATAAAAAAGGAAAAGCATACACTCATACTGTGCTTTGCTTGCGTGTTCTGATGCAGATCCAGTTTACAAAAAGCTCATTAGGGCCACTAAGATCTGGACAAGTCAAAATGTAATTCATAATATGCCATGGATTGTCAGTGGAACACAAAATTAAGCTTTTAATAAAAACTGCACAATTTAAAGTGCACACCAGGCTCAGACAACAAAACTGCACATTTACTCCGATGATGTAATGTAGGACGCATACAGTAAATGATGTTCTCACCCTGTTCTTGTCAATTGCTTTAAGTGCTCTAATGATGACCCTAATAACAGATACTAAATACTGCTAAAGACAAATGAAAACAGAGCATTAAGAGGTATGAAATAAGATCTTTTTAATAATCAATAATCACAAGAACAATGCTTTCTTGATATATTTATGTATACAGAACACAGAACCTGAGATAACAGAATGCCAAAAGCATCCACAAAGACTCAAACATCGAGACAAACTGAGGCTTGTTTGGAAGAAGAGAATATTTCAATCCATCAGCATTCACCAGGAAACTACAATTAGATGCAGGTTAGTCAATCAGTCACTTCTCAAGTTGAGTTCACAAACACAATGAACTAATTCACTACGGAAGAAGCGTCTTCTCCATATAAAACCTTTTCCTGAAGTGCATAAACAAACTAACCAATACAATTTCTCATTCTTACACCTGCCTCAATTCTACTGACAGGACAAAACTGCAAGTAACAGGTTTTTTTTTTTTTTTGCTTATGTTGCAGGTAATTGAAAAGGTGTAGAAAATACATATTACTACTCTGAAATTTACAACAAAGTAAAAAACAATATAAAAATAAGAACTGCGACTCAAAAGTAGCAGCCCTATTTGTGCAAACATGTCTACTTGTAATAAAACTATATGAATATATTTTGTCAGCTTGGCAGAAAAAGGAACATCTGAAAAAGACTAAACATTAAGGACGTTAATTCTACACCACTAAAACTGGTTAGGTAGTCAACTAGTCTGTGAAACGCCACATATAAACAAACATGTATCTAGAAAACCTTGCAATATCGAGTTTATCCAATAACGTGCGCAAAATTACATTTGAAAGTAAATAAGATCATGATAAAGACAAGCTGTACAACCATTAAAGCAGGAATGCATCAGCTGCAGTCTTTAGGTATTGTTATTATCCAAGTCCAAAAATCCCTTCAGTCTATAATAATCAAAATGTTATGTCACTAAGTAATGTTTTTCTATTATGTAAAAAACAGTACCCAACTGATTTGTCATGCTTTGTATTTCCACACTACAGAGAGTGTAAGGTCAGGCTAAGTAAACTCCATCCATTACATTTCAAGAAATCATTTCATGAATCAAGAAACTTTTTTTTGTTAGAATTCAGACTTCTTTCCATACCAAAAAGAACCAGATTTAACAGATGCTTTTCTTCAACACAGCAGTTTTAAAAGCAGTATAAAGTAAGTGAAACAACCACACCTTGGCTTCTGTGAGAAGAAATAACTGTGCATCGAATGAGGAGAATCAGTTAGCCACAAACTGTGCATCTCCAACTAATCGCATCTCACACTCCAACAGAGTAAGAGCAGAGTAAATGAGTAGTCCTGTCACAAGGCAGTCACACTTTTAGCAGTTATTTTTGGCCAACAATGTCTTTGGATTATGAAATAATTGAACCAAAAAGTCTCCTTATATTAGAAATGTTACAATTTCTGAAACCCATCAAGTAGTTTATAGAGCATATCCTTTAGACTGCATATGATAGGGACATCAATTTTTCTACCAATATTATAATTTTCACACCATTTTATTTTTTACAAATATAAAAAGGAAACACTCGTGTATGGTCGTTTAGTAGAGCAACACCAACAGACATCCCATCCCAGACTGCACGAGCTTTCTAACCTGCAGCTAACTAGTGGCAAAGTTATCATTCCACAGTTTTTTGATTCACTGTACATTTCAAATAAGGATATCATATACGAGATTTTAAGAAACAGTAAACACCACAAAAAAAAAAAAAAAAAANAAAAAAAAAAAAAAAAAAGAACATTGGGTGGAATGACCAAAATTGGGATGAAAATCTAGTGGATTTGGAAAAGTGCTGTCAGAATGTAACCTGTGAGTCTTCTGCTACTACTGGTTTATAGTTTTCAGAAATACTAACCAGAAGGTGTGACTACATTTGGTTTGGTTGACCAATTATTTCTTGTTGTCCATCTGTAATGTTGTGTATTATAATCAGGAGGAACTCAAATATCTCCATCATGCATGCCATTTCCACAGAAAACAAGTCTGCAATCAGAAAGCAAAGCCCTCCCCAGAGCCGTCCCCCATGGCAGCAGGAGCAGGAGAATCTGGAGAAGGAGCCAGGTTGCTAGAGGAGGTTGCCTGGCAGGAGCCTGTGCCTTGATTTGAGCAACTGTTTGCTGGAGACACAGCAAGGCTGCGGAACAACAGGTCCTTGGAGGGCAGCAGGGGCTTGAGGAGACTGACAGGACAGAAGGCTGAGCCCCCATAAGGGGTAAAGTTTACCTTGTTAGGATCTGGGCAAGAGGAGACCAAGGCTGGCTTGGGCTGGTGTGCAGTGCTGTAGAATGAGATGAAGGAGGCTGTGAGAAATCATTTAGTCATAAGTTATGAAACTATGTATATAAACTGAAACCTATGTACAGTACATCAGTAACTGCTACTGCAATGACTCTCACATGCAAAAAGCTGAGAGCATGGGAAAGGGATTTCATTGGCTCAGATGAAAGGAAAAAAAAAAAAAAAAAAANAAAAAAAAAAAAAAAAAACAAGTCAGGACTCTCCAAAAAGCTTAAGCGTGAGCCTTATTCATAACTTGTGTGATGTGCTCTGAAAAGTGATTGTAAAACAGTTTATCTTTTCTCTGTGGTGACTTTTTGCAATGTTAATTTCACAACCTTGTTCTGGTACACTGATTCAAGCTAGCCACATCTAGACACTTAAAAACGAACTGGTAATATATTCACCACTAGAGGGCATCCATACATTGACTCAGTTTTAAATTTAAATAGTACATTTGTCCAGTTTAACCGAAATAAATTATTTCCCTGTGGAAGAATTGAATAGTTTACTAATTTCTCCTTCAACTTCCTGAACACATGTGGTTCAAACAGTAACATGTAGGAACAGCCTGACTTGGTTATGTTCAGATATGTATCAACAAACTGACCTGGTCTCCTCCCAGACACGGACTTTTTCACAGCCCTCTGGAGGCTCTCTCTGGAAGCAGCAACTTTTGTTTGGCCCTGGTGAAGAGGAGATCAGCAGAGGCAGGGAATGATCAGCCGCAGCGTGGGAGGAGATCGGAGAGAGGAGATGCGTCTCTGCATTGTCTATTAGCCCTGAGAATGGGGGTAAAAAAAAATAGAGCCCAGTTAATTTGCAAGCATTTTGTCAAATTCCAAATGGGAATAAAATTAAAAAATAAAATCAAGACACTAAAAGACACTAGCAGTGCATCAACTTTTGTTAAGTTATAGTATGTAGTATGTTACTTTACACTTTGTCGTCATCATTAAAGCCAATTTTGGTCATACAACTTATGACTCAGTTTAGTAGGAACACAAAGATCAAAAATGCACAATGTCGTGTTCCAATAAAAACATGTCTGAATAGAAAACATTTCAACTTGAACGAAAACTTTTTCGCTGCCCCAAGGTGTAAAACAATCAGTTGTGAAGCAGTGACTTGAAGATCCTGATGGGAGTGACACCTTGGCCCAGATTCATAAACCGTAGCATATGATTTACCGCATTGCTATGCACAAATATCATGGTGCAACCATGTTTGCACCTGTTACCATCATACTTTAGCGTTTGCCTCGAAAGAGGCGTTACTACGATATTTTCTTTTTTGTATGTCACGGTAGCTATTCACAAAACGAACCTGCTTCAGTCCAGAGGTAAATTTCAGTGGTATGAAATATGGGCGATGTTTAAAACTTTATTTGCCTCACATGTGTTAGTGATCAATAATTTTGATAAACTCACTCAGCTGATCAGTCAGTTTTTAAATGAGTTTTGATCTGATCTGACACACGTTCAGGTGCTCTGTTCAATCACCTCACCTGCTACTTTGTGCACTTCTGAGTTCCTCAAAGGCCCCCCCCCCCCCCCCCCCCNCCCCCCCCCCCCCCGTGCAGCGTGACTGCACTAAGGAGGCTAAAGTACACTTTTAACTGTTATTTTAGTGTCAGTCTTAAGGATCTCTAAAGCAGAATGTATGTTTCCTTTGCTGATTTGTGGCTTTAGATGAATCAAGATAAATGGTGGCTGATAAATATGCAGCAGCTCATTAATACACTGATCTTCATTGGCTTTTACCTGTCACACCCTTCACAACGTTACCTTCATGTGACAACAGTGGTGCGCTGATTATCATAGGAGAAGTTTTATGAATGAGCCTCAATTATCATGGTGCACATTAAGGCAACGCTACACTCCTTATCGCCGTTTTTTTATGAATCTGGCCCTTGTGTTTTGCAGTCAGGTTGGGGCAAGTTGTAAGACAAACTAACCTTGGTGCAAGTCCACTATTACATCTTCGGAACTGGGAGGGGAAGTAGAGATGTGGGTTGGAAAGGAGCAGGGCGAGGAGGAGGAAGATGTAGGTGCAGATATGGGAGTGGTGGTGGGTTCACTCTGGGATCCACTGCTGCAACTCTGGGGAGGGACGGGAGCACGGTGGCCATCTGGAACCTCAAGGAGCTGACAAAGGAGGAAAATACAATGTTTAGCATGTACAATGAACAATAGCTCCAATTACTTTAAGTGTCTACACTTTAGTTACAAAATTTAGTATGTGTTTTTTTTTTTTTTTTTTTTTTAAACAAATACAAAAGTTCTTCATGCATATGTGCTCTGTAGGAAGTAGGCGATACATTTACCCTGGGCTGGTGATGCGGTGGATGGCAGATGAACATGCCTTCCAGTTCCTGATTGAGGCCCTCCAAACTGCAGCGCAGACGAGGAGCCAGTGTGGACAGGGGGGCAAGAGGAATAGGAATTGGCTGGGTCTGAAGATTAAAATGTTAAAGCCCATTTAGGTTGCATTCATTTTGAGAAGCATATTTCAACAGAGGAGACGTAAACATTTCCTAAAGCCTTCCAAGTATGGATATCCTTATTAAAACAAATACAACAAAAACACTGTGCTCTATACTGCTTTAGGCAAATGGTAGGTGGCACCACATAATGAGTACTACAGCTGTTCTCAAAAGCAGAACTACACACTCCATAATGAAAAGCAGAAGTGACATGATATGGTCACCTTCCTGTTGCCTCAGTGGCTTATTTCATTCACTTCCTGCGATGGGCTTTACAGTTTGACTGGCTTAAGTTAATGCACTATTTCATCTTGGTCTGGTCTACTGATAGACTTTTACTAATTGCACAGCAATACTTGGCATACACAGGCCATAATATTACTATCATGGTAATATTATGGTCACAAAATAATTTTTCACAAATGAAAGCATCAAGTACATCCAACGCTGTGCAACGTGTATCTAAGAGGTGATGACAGTGCAAGATACCTGGGTAGTTCCTAGGCTATAGCTCCCCTGAGGACAGCTATGCAGGCGGTCTTTGTCATGGCCCCCTAGGACTCCTTTGGTGCGCTGCTGCAGCTGCTGTTTGAGTTTAGCAATCTACAATGAACAGAGGCTCCTGTCAATCAGCATGCACACACACATACACACAGAAGAAGTCTACAAATGTGTCACATTTTAGAACTAGGTTCCTTCAGAAGCCTTTGGTAATTTTTGAAGTTGTAAATCTAAATGTGATTGTTCAGATAAAACAGATATGGGGACTAAGGGTGTAGTGGAAAGTGTCAAAAAAAGGGAAATTTCTATCAGGGATGAAATCATTTGGTCTCCTGTTGCTCAATGTTTTTAAAATAGCTGGCTCAGGCAGACGGGCCTTTTTAAGCTCTTGCCCTCTGATACACTGCAGCTTAGCTAAACCCAATCCTAGCAACCTGGTAGTTACAAACATAGTACTGGCATGGTGATTCACCTCCCGTAGATGCTCTGCACTGCCCCATGATGCAGAACGTTTGTGATTACTGCTACTTCTCCGGCTCTGGGTTTTGCCCGACCATGAGTCTGGGGTCTGGGGGAGAAGACAGCACAATACAATCAGCAACCGTAAGCATTACATGCCTTTCGATAAAGATCACATGTGGGGTGTTATAAGTGCATATCATTTGAGGTTGAAGCCTGAAGCTGCATTATGACCATGCTGAATGAAGACTCAGGACTGTTATATTTGATCATGCATCACATTCAGAGCTGTGCAGAGCGAGAACAACTGTTGCACACTTTCAGCACAGATCAGCATTGCTGCACGCAACATCACACCATCCACACCCACAGACTTGTCTCTTTGCTCTTGTAAAACAACGAAAGAGCAGGAGAAAGTAAAAAACAGAGGGGGGGGNGGGGGGGGGGGGGGGGAGGATGTGGGAAACCAAAGAGCATTAGCAAGTGCCTGCACAGAGCAGAGAGGATGGGTGCAGCCAAAACGGTCTCATCAGCTGACTTCAGGGACTGTTCACACTGCTGTGGTTCTCACTCTGTCATGCTATGAAAACACCGGACACTCCCTCCATCCATGCCTCTGCAGGTGCTTTTCTGTGCAAACAGTGGAGACTATGATACTACTCCCCCCAAAACACAGTACCACCTAATCAGTACATAGAACCATGAATTATTTTAAAAAGTGATTTAAGTATAATTTTTAAATAATTTCTAAAATTTAAAGTTTAATAAGGGAAGCAGCGGTGGCAAAACAATGCATCCCATTCATTTATCTTTCTGACAAAAGAGCCAAGATTCAAAATTCTTAGTACTGTTCCTCATTTTGAGCTGACCTGGGTGGATTTGTCCTCGCGAAGGCTGCCCTGGCCCTCTGGCTCTTTAGGCCAGTGTCCCTGCAGGTACGGCCCAATGATGGCATCAAGAGACACTGTGCGCCTCATGCCACAACTCAGCTGGTGTGATTTGACCTTTCCTGCTGTCAATAGGAGACAAACTTTCATTTTGCATGTGGCAACAGCTTAAAGAGGAGGAGAGAAAAAAAAAAAAAAAAANAAAAAAAAAAAAAAAAAACAGTAATGCCACTATGTGAAAGACCTTTCACTATCTGTTCAAAATGTAAAACAGGAAAGGCTGACAAAAAAATTATACTTATCTTATCAAATAACCAGTCTGACTAACTTCTTTTCTTTGCCATCATATGATATGACTTTTAAAGAGCTCAGTTTTGTTGCCAATCTATCTGTCTGGATTTGGGGAGATCACTGGTAGACTAGTTTTTAAGTTATTGCATTTTCCTTCCTTTCCTTTTGCCATTTCACGTCTGTGCCAGTTGCTAAATTTTCAATCCACTAGTTCTTTTTTTTTTTTTTTTTNTTTTTTTTTTTTTTTGTTCATACTAGATGTATTGACAACATAACTGTCTCATGTCAGATATTTTTCTTTCAGGAGCACTTATCCTCCATTTTTTGCACTTACATATCAGAGGCCAAATTAATAATGTTCACATAACAGTATGTACACATTAGCACTCACATATCAATATATTAACTTAGTCTAATAAAGGTGTAATGTTGCAAGCTTTAAGATGTTCATTGTCAGCATCAATAACTGCCAGGCTGTCATATTTATTTATATTTTTGTTGTGGTATAATTTCATTTTATCATCTTTCTATTTATTATTAATGAACTCCACTGACAGTACGAACTTTGGATGCTGTAAATAGATTTGCATTTCCCTCTAAGTCAATATTATGAATATACAAATTATTCTAAATGCTCTTAAATTATGTAGAAAGCAAAGCAGTAGATGCTTTCAACAATGAAGAGGTGGGTTAATGCTGGTTAGCTGTGGTCGTTATGAAGTACATTTTGCGGAAAGTTCTGGGATACAGCTGGTGATGCTGCACTAACTTCCGTGTTGATTGCTTTATGACTGGACGTTGCTACAGATTCATCGTTACTGGTAATATTACAGTTAAGACATTTCTAGAGTGTTTGAGGAGCAACTCATATTGCAATTAAGGACTTACAGACTTAGTACTTTTCTTATCATGGCAGAGATGTAGTCAAGTCTGCCATATATATGACATATACAGTAGGTTTCATACCTGACTTTCCATCTCTTGTTGATGGCGGTTTACTAGCCAGTTGATAGGGAATGGTTGCCTTGAGTGGCTGTGGACCCACTGCGGCTCCCCGGGTTTGTCCACATCCATTTCTGCCAGACATCTTCTCTGGACCAGGTGAAGTGCAGTAGATATGCTACCTGATTAAAATCAAGAGGCGCTCTGTGGACACTGGTGGTGGCTGGCCAAGTTACCAGCTGCAACTCGTCTCTTCTTCCACTAGTGATGAAAACGCTTCTAAAAATCACTCGTTGTTGAATTTGTGAAGAGATACCATTTCCAATAAATACAACTACCACCCAGCGAAAGAACCAAAACGGTGCTAAGCTGTAAGTCAGGCTCCACCGCGCATCATAGGTTTTTTTTCTTCTCTGGCTTGTGTATTTGTTAGCAGCCTAGCAAGCAAAGTTTCTTTGTGAGGAGGTTGAGAAATTTCACCCCGCTGTCGAACAAGGAAGCAACTCCAGTTTCTAAAAGTCGTTTTAACTTCAAGTCCTACGTCTTCTGAGCAAATCTCGAAGTATAATTCATTATAATTTATCCAACACAGCGTGTATGGTGACCCAGAAAGTTGCGTGGTGATCACAGTTTTTGCTCGCCGTTTTCTCCACTGCAAACTCCAAACACTTCCACCACCACGCTGGTGTGGGTTTAATTATGTAGGGGGCGGGTNTGCAAACTCCAAACACTTCCACCACCACGCTGGTGTGGGTTTAATTATGTAGGGGGCGGGTACAGCTGTGAGGCTCACTTCTGATTGGTTAGTAGCACTTCTGACATTGATTCCATTGGACAATGAGAATTGTTGTCACTGCCACCAATTCATATCTCATTTTAACAGATTTCCACCATTAACTTTTGCATCGAGACGATTTTTATTCAAATTTACAACTTTAAATTAAATAAATGTTGACATATTTGAGTAACTGACATAATAAATTGACAATATATGACCCAGTCCTATTAGCTAAATTTGTTGAAGCTATTTTATCATTTTTAGTGTTAGTCTGATGCCACATCTTGGTCCTGCTACCCAATTATTGTATTGTTTCAATCATTCATTCAGTTTCATCAATTCTCCTAGCTGGGTGTGATTGCACTGTCTGGGTCAGTTGTGAGGTGTGTCTCCATAGTGAGCTGATCTAGGGTGGCGTACGTCAGAGAATGTGTATTGTGGGAGATAAATGTCCTGATTCTGTGTAAAAGGGAGTGCCAATGGTGTGACAGGCAAAGAGGGGAAAGATAACACATTTGGCAGAATTAACTTTTACAAGCAGAACTGAAAACAGTGGTAAGGCCCCTTTGGCCAAAAATGAACTTGCTTAGGACTTCAGCCTGTGCTGAGATAACACACTCTTATAATGGACCAAAATGGGAGTGACCATGGTTTATCACAGAAGGGAAAAGTGTGACCATATGTCCAGCACCCTGATCATCTGTCTATTGCAATTACACCTAACAATTGATTCCACTGGCACAAAACAAACAAAGTCTGATAACCAAACCCACCTTTACATGACCCACTGGTATCATTCATTTACAACTGGGAAGATAATTGGACAGTATGTCGATCTGGAATGTGTCTCCAACACAATGCATTTCCTACATTTACCAAGGGACATTCAGCTGCTGTTTGTCTAGCTCTGTGTGTTTGTCTGTGTTAATGAATGAATGATCCTAACCTATGACCCCTATATAAGGATAGGCTGTTTGGAGCCCATTTGAAGAGAGAATCTGTTGGGGAGACATGAAGACAAAAAAGGAACTTGGCATAGGGGGGAAGAGCATGTGTATTTCTTAAACCTACAGTAAAAGACTTCACTTTGCATGTCCAGTATGTCAGTTATACATTTGGAATGTATTTGATTACCTCTCTAATCATTCATTTATTAATGTGTTTTTTTGTCATTGTTGTTGTTTTTAATCTTTATTATGACAAGTTTGGCACATTCTACGGCAGTCATGGTTATATTAAGAGAGACATAGTTTTGGAATGGCCAACTTGAGGAAATATTATATCACTGAATGAGAGGTAATTTACAAGTGTTCCTGACACAGTAAATATACTTCAATGTACAAAAGCATTTAATGTTTCAAAAAAGGCAGTTTTTATTGCAGTTTTAAATAATACAATCTTTCCCAACTCTCAATAATGCATGAGATTGCAATTTACATTAGAACACATGACATAAGTATGTAATGAAATAAATTATAGAAAAAAATAAATAACACAGCACAGAAAAAAATGACCAAACATGACACAGATGTTGCACATTCACTTTTCTCTCCTGCAGAAACTATTCTAACAAGTCAGGTTTGTAGAAAAAATCCAAATGAAACATTCATTCTGCATAGTCACCATGCAACTTTGGATGTTTATGTGACAAAGATGTATGTTTTTTGTAGGTTCACATTATAGTGGCTCTGCAAACCTTAGTAGACTGCTAGAACTTTCACACCTCATCCTAAAACTCTGGATCTAACCTATGATTGAATAAGGCCTAAACTTTAATTCATCCTAATATCTGTTAATTTTAAATAATCTCCTCCATAAAACCCTCTGAGCAGTTTTGACACATTAAAACACCTCCTTTGTATCTCTTTAATTGCTGAATAAGTCATCTTTTAATGTTCTTTTGATGTTATATGGCAAAACATTGTTTGTGGTCACTAAAACTTTTCAACACCCATCCATCCTGCACTGTCAGTAGCGTACGATACAATAGGCAGAATGAGATACCATTGACAGGCTGGTAAGACACAGACAAATGGACAAGTACATGTAGAGTATCTCTTTAAGTCAGTTTTGATGAATGCGGCAGATATTTTACTGTAATCACACAGGACACACAGGAGCATCATGAAATATGAGAGAGGTCAAACGAGAAACTGAAGGCAGTAGCAGCCATTCCTCCATCTTTGTTGGATAGTCCCAGGCAGGTCGGCTACTCTTTCACAAATGCTTGATCTGCGTTTTGTAAGTGGAGAGAGTGCTGTGCTCTGAGCCTCAGATAAGGTCCATGAAAGAGAGCATTTACCCACCTACCAAAAGTACTCTTTCAGTTTTGTTTACATGTTGAATTGTCTTAGGGTCTATGAGTGGTTGGCAGTGTTTCTTTGGCGCCCCCTAGCTGGGAGAGAGGGCAGGACTGTTCTCAGTGCTGATGTTGACCAGGCACTCACTGGACTTGAGGCTAACCAGAGACTTGCAGCTTGGAAGGGAGGCCAAGGACCCACACAGGCCCATCATAGAAGGGGTATAGTCCTTTTCTAAAAGGAAAGGATATACATGCAAGTGAAGGGTCAATTCAAGTGTGTGCTTGTGTATGTGTGTTTGCTCACTTTAAATCCTACAAGAGCACAATGAATGTGACTGTGACAATGTCACCTGTGCACCAGGCCCCTCCATTTGGTTTTCTTTCAATCCTCTGGGAGTCTGAATCCATGCTGAGCTCCACTGACAGCAGCTCTGTGCTTGGAAAGCTCCTCCTACAGGTATAGTTAAAGTAACGTGTTTTTGGGTAGGTCTAAAAAATGTTTGCTTTTATGGGTTGAAAATGAAAAAGCAAACAAGCAATATTAAAGTTGGTGTTCAAAAAATAATATAAATACAAAATCCAGTATATAGAAGGAGACACATTATAATCCACTGAAGCAACAACATATTATAAAAATGTCCATTTCAGGTAGTAGTTGATGACAATAAGGAAAAAGCATCTGTTTACATCATGTCAAAGAAGAGTTCAGTTCTGTTGCATGTAAGGTGATTTTTGCGAGGAGACAAAACTCATTCAAACCTGCGGAACAATTTGACCTCCTCTTGGTCATTGTATGGCTGTAGCATTGGCCATTGGTTGACCAGTGGGATTGAAATGTTTTTGGCAAGGTGGCTGGAGTCACATGGAATCAGGCTTGTCCTATCATGAGGGTACAATATGAACATTAATTAACAATTATTTAAGCACAACAGCGACCACAGCCAAGAGCTAAAATTGGGTAACCTGACAGAAACTCCTAACTCCCATGGTACAATGTAGCTTTGTCCCAGAAACAGTGTGCAGTTTTCAATCTTCCTTGCTTGAACACAAGCTTGAATGGTGCTATTAATGGTGAAGAATTAGTTTTAAACCCTAACACTTTTATTCACTTACTTGATTTTTGCTCGCATCACTGAAGAACTATACATATAAAGATGCTGATACCTTCATCAACCTCCCTCAGTACACCACAGTTTCTTGCCTTGCATCGAGGAATGGGTAAGTGAAACCATGGAACCACCATTTTTAAACACTTCAGTTTTCACTCACAGTTGTTCCTGCAGCTCCAGAACAATGGCCTCCAGTTCCCTCTTCTCCTGCTGGCTCTGGCTCTGCAGCTCCTCCAGCATGGCCTTTAGCCTCTTGTTCTCAGTCTCTGTGTTCTTGAGCTGGGATTCACGCAGGCGCACAAGCTCTTCCAGGTAACCCTTACAACCAAACACATTGACAGAGATAAAAGAAGCACATATACACTGTTAGATATCATCCAGACCCAGACAACGAGGGTGTCGTTTTAGCTGGAAGTTATACAGTATGTTTACTGTATGTGTAATAGCACTGGTACCATCGCCACAGAAAATATTAATTTAAGTAGGAGCTAGCCATGGGTCAAACTGACTACAAAGAAAGTTTATATGCAGATAATGATTTGGAGACTGTTTCTAATGTTGCCTGTGGTAAGTGGCTACAATATTAACACAATAATACACTCCAAGGTAACCTGACATAGAATGTAATGGATTTCAACTTGTGGTATTTTTTGACTCTGCCTCGTATGTTTGTCAAGCCACCTCATCCTATAAAACCATATCATATAGATTTTTGAACTTGTATGATTATTTTAAATATGAATGCAAAAAGGTCTCAACCACTTTGTTTTTCATTCCAAGGGACTGAAACCAAACTTGATGAATACAATTGACGTGTATCTGTCAACTTTATGCCTGCATGACAGCAGAGCCCTGTGTTTTGTATTTTTAGCTGCAGTCTGAAACTGGACATCTGAGAGAAAAACTACAGTTGGTCTCTGATACAAATTATTTCAAGCCTAGAATTTAGGACACTTCTAGGGAAAATGTATATAGTTCCATACAATAGCCTCTGCTAGCAGTGAAAACATTTTTTTTTGGTGTAGTAGCACAGTCATGTCTTTAACCTAAGCTACATTAATGTTTCAAGCACTCAGCATTTTCTCCATTCCAAACCTGCTTTTATGTAATGTGCCATAAACACAACAGGAATGCTCACTTTGTAAGCCATATTTGACATGTAGGAACAACTAACACATTTAGATAAGACAAGTCTGCAGTGTTTGATACTAGAGATTGGCACTTTATCATCATCATGGAAAAGTGCAATAACAAGCAACACTTGTGCAAAGCGACACAGTGTCAATTGACCCAATTTAAGCAAGAATTTCCTGTGGATGTTTAAACACAACAAAGATGGCACACCTTCTGAGCATAGACGATCTTGAATCTCTGTTCCATCTTGCGGCACTTTGTGCTCCAGCTCTCCTCATCAGTGACCAAAGGGACGTATGGATGCTCGGGGATGCTGTCATCACTTGCGCTGCTGTCAACACTCTGTCTATCATCATCATCATCATCACTCAGGTAGTCATAGCTAAAATAGAAGCATTTGTTTTTTATAAATTTAAGTGTATCTAATTCACTGTGAGTGTACGCCTGCATTAGTGTGCAACATATTTCAAATTGATATACACTACAGGCCAGAAGTTTGAGGCCATCCCTAGATGCATGACCAGACGTATAGCAAGTGAATCTCAAAATGATCTGGGAGAAGACAGACAGTAGGCTATTGAATAGAATGTTAAAACACATAAGCAAGGGAGTTTGGGCAAGGGAGTTGGAACACAACTGGAATGCCAGTACACTAATACAGACTGGACACGTCTTCATTAAAAATCATTTTAGCCATAGTGGCTACATAATGTGCTCCTGTTGACAAATTCTTCTTGAAAACTAATAAGTTACATTTATTTTAAATATTTTTGTCATTTTCCTTGCAATAAATTGTAAAACAAACAGTGTATTGATGATTTTTTTTTTTTTAAATCTGGGGCTGGCCTCAGACTTCTGGCCTGTGAGGTATGGTGATTCAAACTGGGTCTTAAAAATGTATTCAGTAAAAAAAAAAGGTTGACAGTTAAGTTTGGTATTGGGAGATCGTATTAACTGTGACAAGGGGTAAATGCATATACCTTTGAGTGAATTTCAAGTATGGTGTGTAGTCAATCACAGCAGGAGATTTACCATCCAGTGCTTCCCCTTTCAGACAGAAACTATGAAAGACAAACCACACAAATAATCTTTGATGAAGATTCTCAGTCATCCAGGCGGGTAGATACACTGTATGAAAACTGAGTCAAGTCAACCCGATTCAAGTTTTTAATTCTGAAACGTTTTACCAGGTCTTCCCTGACAGAAAATAAGCACAAGATTTATAAAAGAAAAGAAGTGATTTTCAAATACAAGATATCTGATTTGTGTCACCCTAAAAATATTAAGACTTACTCCTCACCTAAAGTCAATGGCTCCGAGACCTATTAACATCCCTGTTAGGACTGTGGCTTCCTCTCTTAACATGATGGCTCCTTCTACATAGAATCTCCTAAAGCACAGAAACAGGTACAACCAGGTAAGAACACAGGACTGGGCCATGCTACAGAGCCACAGAGAAGTCTGCTGGGTCCTCTAACCTGGTCGTTCTGCTGTCTCTTAGGGCGGTGGCTATATATTCAGACAACCTCTTCTCCATCAGGGCTACTCTCATCCAGGCTCGACCCTGAAGTTAAGAGATGAACTTAAACAAATTTGCCAAATAGAAAATAATGCACTTATTACTTGATGTTCTGTAATATAACACACACCTATGTAAAAATTTATTTTTCCAAAGTAATTAAAAACCTTTTATTTTCTTGTTTTTTTTCCATGTCAAAACCATGCTACTTTTGCAATGCACCAATGCAAGTGAGGTGTTCACCCTAAAGAACCCTTTCTCTACTTTTTTTTTTTTTTTTTTTTNTTTTTTTTTTTTTTTTTTTTGGCATTTATAGCCCTCAGGACAGAAATGACCTGGAAGCTAGAAATGCCTCAGTTTGAAAGTGACATATTGAAAATTAAGACTAAATTCCAGAATGTGCCCAAAAAGCATGGTGAGCATGCAGCTAGGGAAAGTTGGCACATACAGTAGACCAGCTGTGTCAGTAAAGACAAACATGTGCATTTTATGTATGCAATTCAGATTGGTCAAACAGTCTATTGCTGTAGTTTGGACAGGCTGAGGTGCAAAATGAGCATTAATGTAATCTGCATCTCAACTCTATCTTTAGAGACAAGGGTTGATTTATTTGCTCTCTCTCTCTCTCTCTCTCTCTGCTTTGTCCGATGATAACAATAAATGTTGTTGTTGTTGTTTTTCTGATCATCATCATGTTGGACTTGCCTTGGCTCGTGAGGTGCTGATGTTTTCCATGCTCTCAATGCTGCTGATGCAGCTGTTGGGGACTTTGCCACAGGCCAGGCGGATGAAGTCCCAGTAGCTACGCTGGCCATCAAACCAGCTGCCAGAGCCTTGAAAGAGAATGCAGCATTAACACCATTCTCTACAGCTCACTGACTGAATATGCAGCTACAGTGTGTAACATAATATAAACTATTTTCACAACTTTGCTAAATGCATCTTAAACAGATAAAGCAACATTAGCTGTTATTTTCTTTATGTATTCTCACTTATATTGTTTGCCCTTAATGTTTTCATATGTTAAGACAATTGGATGAACACCAAATACTGGCATTTGTTCATGTTTCTCCACAGTTTTCTATATGATGAAATAAGGATGAACAGAATGTGGAAACGTGTGAACATCATCATCAACAACAGCATGAGTATTAATATTATATTATCCTGTTATGTCAGCATTCAAAAACTGTATTAAGTTTATATGTTCATTATTAAGTCTACAGGTTCGTTACCCTTAAAACGGTGGCTGAGGATGTGTTCAAGGATGGCTGCAAAATTAATGAACTCTTCAGATGAATCATCAATGGGCTCAGCTGTGTATTTCTCCAACAGGGTCTTTACTGAAAACCTGTGGAACGAAAGTGGATGAGTGATAAAGAGAGAGAGAGAGAGAGAGAGAGAGAGAGAGAGAGAGAGAGAGAGAGAGAAAATTCAGTGAGACAGACTGCTTGCCAGTGATAAAATTAAATTAATTAAATTAATTACTGTTGCATATGCTTCAGGTCATTGTAGGACGAGCACACACCACAGACTAAAAATACATTTCACCTTTTTAAAGCTATCATAGAATTAATATTTTTCTATAAATCCATGTAAGCATCTAAACGGACACAACATTAATTAGCTCACAAACAACAAAGTACATGTTAGACTATAAGCCAGTTAAAATGTTATTGTTGTTCACTTATTCTTCCATATTTCTGTTATTCTGTAGGGGTGGAATTCTCTGGGGACTGAGTTTAAGAAAACAGAGAAAAAATAATAGGGCAATATCAACTCAACTAGTATTTATTTATCATACTCATGTATGAATGTGCTTAAGCTGAATTCTTACATTATTTACAGCAACAGATTGTTAAAAGAATTATCAAGCAAGTAGGCAGACATAAGCAAGTGTGTAAAAATAGGTTTGCTTATGCTGTATCTTTGTATGAAAGTATGTATGAATTAACACTTTTCAGTCAATTAATAAATTTTAGTGACTTAAAGTACTGTAAGTAATAATAAAATCTGCAAAATGGATAAAATCAAAATCAACTTTTGACACACATACTTCCCATTTGGAGGCTTCACTCACACTGAGACTGATGCTTCCGTTTACTATTGACTTACATCAACAGTGGGGTGTGATATCACCCATTTACTGCGAGGAAGATGCTTACAAAGAGCTTCCAGGAAGCTCCAACAAGTCTGTCCACCTTTTACAGGACAGCCTGAATTTATAACTGGTTTGATGTAAACATTCACTGTTTGTAAGTACAGTATGCCTGCTTGAGCTTCAGTTCACCATAGCCTACCAAGTAAATCAGTATTTTGCAGATTAAAATTGTGGCTTGTCGCTTATTTTCATGATCTACCATGTGAATGCTATTTTGGTTTCAAAACATTACTGAATTGACAATTTACAGCATGCAGAAGTCAAATGTGGTGATGATGTCAGTGACTAGATGACTCAGATCTGAATCATCTTTTCATTACTGGTGATACAAAGTACCGTAAGATGTCAGGAGACCATACTTCAGCCTACAACAGTTATGTATTAACTATGTGTTGCAAATTGAGGTGAATCCACCATATGGTCCACTCCCACAGACCCTAAAAAAAAACTTCTGCCATGGTAACTCAAATGGTAGCTTTACTGCAGGCAACATTATCTTTTCCCTGAAGTGACTCCTCAACATTTTTTGGAGACTAAATAATTCAACGGATCTATTTTCTGCAACACCTGCCAAATAAATCCACTTTATACAATTAAAAAGACGGATAGCATGGCATAGCATAAAAATGGCCATATGGACCAAATAGATCGATTAAGTACTGCCTGGTCATGAACAGCAAGGAGCAGCCATGAGCAAAGATAATTCAGTAGACAATAGATGAAGACAAACCATTTCAGTATTTTTCTGATATGACAAATCTTGGCTCTTTACGTCAACACTTAAACGTGCACATGCACACACATACACACCGTCAGTTTGCCAGCCATAAGACAATGATCACAAGCTAGAGGGGCAAGTGATTTCACTCCCCATTGTTCCAAAGGCAACAATGTCTCATTCATTCAAAATCACCATGGCCACATACAAGACAAAAAACAGCTGACTATCCTCCATATTAAATAAAGCACATCCCCTGTATTTTTACTGTACTAACAGACAGCAGGGCCGCAACATGAACCAAATAAGGTTTTCGCTAGCTCAGTCAGTCTTGCTTACCTGTCCAATTTGATGAGTGAGTGTGTGTTATTCCCACTCTGAGTTCAATATAGCACTAATTTACCATAATTTGGAATTATGGTTAGAATAAAGGTGTAACACTACCAGAGGTTTAGACTGAAATGACTCTAACTCAAGTCAGTTTCATCACAAATTTGAATATTTGAGACTCAACTTGACAAAACAAACAAAAGCAAGGACTTGCAACCTGACATTGTCTCTAACACCAATGACTGTGAATTCATTTGGATTTGAGGCTTTTCACTTGAAAGATCTGATCCCCTCTCCAAGCCTTAAAGATGAAGAAAAACCTTAACTGGCATCACTGTCACGGTTAGAAACAGAATCAATATGCAGGCCAGCGTTCAAATGAAAATCTGTTGAATCCCTTCATAAGAATAGTAATTAGACTTGGTGTATGTATAGGTCCATAGACTGTGTTATTTAAAGTGACTCATGAGTGTGTGTATGTCTGTATGTGTGTGTGTGACTGTCTCCATGTCTTTAAGTTGTAAAGGACATACAAGAGCAGAGCAATATCCCACAAGAGAACAAGCAACAACCTCACACAGTCCAGTCAACCTTGATGTATATAGGCCTTACTGCCTCTCTGCCCTCGCTCCCTGGGGTGCCAGCTAGTCCTTGCCCCAGGAAGGTTGTCGTCATGGCAACCACACCATCATCAGGGAGAAAATAAATGGCATGCTTATAAAGATGACTCCACTAAACTCAGACAGAGAGGCCTGTCTGGTAATCATCAGATTAAGTCTTGGTAGTGTTTGTAAACTCCAAAAAGCTCCGTGTCCACATGCCAGCTGTCGTCAAAGAGTTCATAAAAAATTGATTTATTATGAGGATGACGTCAGCGTGGATGTCAAAATATGCCATATGTACGTTATTACTGTATGGCTACAACAGAAAAATACAAGGGTCTTCCTGTTGTTACAAAATACCAAAAATAATAATCAAAAATCTCCAACATGACTATTTAGAAAAACAGAAATGCAACATTTGTGATTATCTCTCTCTCCTAACATCAGATCGCTTTCATTGACACTCCAAAATAAAAATAAACATGTCGCGGTACCTGCAGACGGTGATGAGGTTTTTTCGCTCCACCGCCACGTTCCTCGTCGATGCTTTTTTGGAAACATCTCCAGCGGCCATCGCTGCCTGCACACAGCCGGGCTCCATCCAGGAGGAGGCAGCCCTAAAATCAAAGGACCCCTCCCTGCCAAAAGGACCCCTTCCTGCCGGACACCGGCCTTCCTCATTCACTGCTGGGCGGCAGAAAGACGCTGCCTGCCGGCATCAGAGCTGCACACTGCCCCCGTCTGATCTGGGAGGATACACACCTTCAAACACAAGATTCAGACAGAAGGATGATCTGTTATCTTTTTTATTCTCTCTCTCTCTCTCTCTCTCTCTCCGCCTCCTTTTTGATAGCATCATGACCTCACTCGATCAGCTGACATAATTTAGCCTGAACCTGAGCTTCATGTGGTGTAATTATATTTCACTGTATCATACGTTTATATATATTTGAATACATAGATATACACTTATCCTAAAAGTCTATGTATTTCTCAATATATTACAAAATAACAACATTGCTGCTGTTTTATATGTTGTATAAAAGTTTTGCATCTACAGCATTTTCCATATTTTTAACATCTAAATATTGATGGATTTACTCCTTTATTTAACTCACCGAGCAAGCTCTCTTTTTCAGGAGTATACTTATGGGGTATTCAAAACAATAAATGTGACAAGATGTGGTTACATGATTACGAACTCAACATTATATTAAAAAAAGTGTTTGCGTATTATTCATCTAGAAAATAGGATCACTAAAAGGATGGTGATATCATCAGCATCACCACCACTGTCATTAGACTGGATCATTTCCTTTTTCATTTCTGATCATCGTCCACATTATCCTCCCTCTTTTCTGTCTCCTCCTTGCAGCCTGAACCAGCCAAACTGTCTCTGTGCTCCTGGTGACACTTGGCAGCCAAACGATCCCTAACCTTTCCTCTTCAATGAACTCATGGGCTGGTTGTCACTGTGCATTGTAGGGTGGGGGATGGAGGCTGTTGGAGGCTTTGGAGACTATAGAGACTGATGGAGGCGTGCTTTTTAGTCCTGGTGAAGGAGCAATCACCCATGTATAAATATCACCTACAAATTGTGTCTGGTGTTCCATATGTTTAGACTCTGCATTTTTCTTCTTTATAACATCAACATTTCGCACTTAATGAGATTTATAATTAAACAAGACTCAAAAAATAATTATGCATGTCAGTGTGGGCTCTGCATTATTCTAATTTCTGATGTTGTCTGCATATGTGTTTGTCTGCATGCAGCAGCCTGCCTGTTTATAGGCTCTTGATGGTCTGCAACTTAACAACAATGCACATGCACTTTGCTACTGGCAGACAATTAATTTCCTTTAGTGTGACTTTTATAGTGACAACAACCAGTGAGAATATTTTTTTAGTTGCAGTGTTTTAGTTTTAGCAACAGGGGGCAGAGCATTATCTAGTTAAGAAACAAGCTGACATTGTTCTTCAATTTTCCATCTTTGGACCAAATAATGTCTTAATTTTAGTGGATTATGCCACAAGCCAATAGTAAAAAGCAAATTTACACCATGGTGGTGCTTCTTATGGCAATATTTGATTACTGTGTTTAATATACAGTACAGATGGCGAAGAATTGAGAAGATGTGCTTTGACAGAGGACATAAACAATTGTTACACAAGTTGTTTCATTATCATGATCAGCATCATTACAGATAATCTTCCACTCTGCTGATATCAGATCCAAAAAGCTTGGCTCCTGTTGCATCAATACTAAGGCAAGAGAGAATTATTTTGTTGTTTTTAGACACCCAGTATTAATAAACTTACTCTATTCCATCCATTATGTAGTCAAATAGTATTAATGTTTTTAACGCTTGGACTTTTCCTGAAATAACAATTGTTTACACAAAGAGATGGCAAGTAACTTCTCCAGTTCAATTCAGTTCACTTTATTTAAATGGTCATGAAAACACACACATTAAATAAGAATTATCATACACTGTACATATTGCATTATATACCGTAAATATGCAGTAGCCTTGACTCTATGGCTGTACATGTAAATAGTCCCAGAATGTTTATAAGTACAATTTAGTGTCAGTTTATCTTATGGATACTGGTGGTTTGTGTTGCTGGTTTGTCACTCATGCTCAAGGGTCAGTGCCTTTTTCTCTGAGCCAAGGCCTGAGGGGATTGTGTGAAATTCTTGATGGTGTTGTGAGGGCGTTTAGGACAGAGTTTACACAGAGAAAGGATTTGGGTCTTGGCCTGTCCGGAGCAAAAGGTTTGGACATTAACTCTCTTGGTCCTGTCAAACAGATAAATAGTGTAGACAACAGTGGCAAACTAGAAAGGTGCACTGAGCGTCCCTACCTGTCTAGACATGCTGTCTAGACAGTACTCACTGTTAAGGTAAAAGTAATCTAATTGGGGCTGTTAGCATTGGCAAGTGACTACTGCGCTACAATATTTCTTCCATTACTCTGGGGAAAGATTTGGAAGAGAGAAAGAGAGAGAGGTATACGCTAAAAGAGAGGCTCTGAACTTTCATGTGCCATACATACATATTGCAGAGAAATTAGCTTGTCCACAGAAAGACTTTGTGCCATACACCACACACACACACACACACACACACACACACACACACACACACACACGCACACACCTGAGTTCAGTTTGACCACCAACTCCCTCCAACCAATTTGCAAACATACAGCACAAGTAAGATGTGAAGAGGGAGACAAATAACAAGTATCAACAGCAACACTTCAAGTATCAGGTCTCTTCTTTTGACGCTTCATTTATCTGAACACATTTCCTGGCTTATGGACTGGTTATTTTGTTAAAAGTGTTGCATTTTGCCTATTATGGAATTTCTGAAAAGTGTGGATTGTTAGTTGCCTGATGCATGAAAATATACATGACATCACAGATCCAAAAGAAATCTATCAGAAAATTGCTTTTATCACATGGGAAAAACAGGTCTGTACTTTGGGCTACTACATAAATATGTTCACATGTTACGCATGACAAGCCATAGGATCTGCTGGGTATCATACAAATGGAATATTTATTAAAGGCTTTTAAATGAACAACTTAAAAACCTTTTTGTTTTATATTTATCAATACCAAAATTAACAAAGGTGCTTTAAGAAGAAGCTTGATGAGTCCTTGAATTTTGGTAGGTATCGTCAGTTCTGTAGCAAATGCAAATCACCCAGGTTTCTACATATGACCACTACGGTCAATTCTGTGATCTGTCTTGGTCTGCATGTCTCAGGCATTTCTAGTCAGTTGTCCATTTATCAAAAAACATTCACAAGATGGTCTCCAGCTCTCTAAGAGACAAGGAGCTGTCATGATCTTCCGCTCCTGGGGTTTGGAATGGAGACTCTGACATTCCACTACTTCTGGCTTCGTGATTTCCCTTACTGGTCCTCGGATGTCTGGCGAAAGCTCCTGACTCTGCTGCCCCTGGTTTCCATAAACCCAGCTCCTGATGGGGGCCGGATGTCTCAGTATCACTGGGCACATGCCCAGGTAGACTGATTCGGGGGTGGAGTGAGGTTTGACACAACAGCCTGACCCCTGACCCACCAGCACCAGAGAGAGCCCTGGGATTGGCAGCAGACAGGCTGACACTGTGGGTGGTGGTGTGTGACATCATGCCACCATAGTAACAGCTGCCTCCACCCACACTGCTGGTTATCCTGGCTTTCTGTTTGAGGTCCAGAGTGAGGCTACGTCTTAACCATGCCTTCTTTACCTCAGCCTGCACCTGAGAACAGGGACACAGGGAACGGCTGTCAACAAGAAAAAAATCTGAAATTATAATAACACAAACATAAGTAAAATGGAATTATAGGTTTATTACCTCCCCATTGCAGAAACAGTAGATAAATGCCACAAAAAAGCCCTAGAATGATTAAATAGAGAATATGACAAAGTGATGTGAAAATCACAAAAAAAAAAAAAAAAAAAAAAAATTAATTATTTAGTCTGATGCAGGTTTCGTTCTGACCTGAGATGAATTGAAGAACATCTCGTAATGCATCTGCACCTGCCACAGCAGCCCAGTGACCTCAGTGTAAGGAAGAGCCATGAAAACCATGTAGTGCACTCCAAACAAAGGCATGAGGACTAATGTAGACTTCAGCAGCTTTCTGCACATGAAAAACAGAGCGGGACATGCAGGTTCATGTGATGATTTGATGTTTGTGAAAGCTCACTTGTCACTGGATGTAACAACAGGCTGAAAGATTTAGTGGTGAAAGTCAGAATCAGAGAAAACATTTAACTATATACAAACCAGTCAAAGAAAACCAATCAAATTTAATCAAAACAGAAGACCTCAGCTTAAATGAGCAGTTACCGGTACTGCTGCCGAGGGTCCAGTTTGCCAGTGTTGGTTTCCCACAATTTGGAGGCCAGAACTCGTATTATGTTGAGGAAGAGGAGGAAGTTCACCTGCAGGGGCAGAGATGAAAGATCCTCAACTTGAGAGTCAAGTATCCTTTAATAAATGAAAGTATAAACTCATTGTCCTTACAACAATGGCTGCCAGAATAGGAACTTGATAGATCCATTTAAGATTTCCTGCACTGATGTCCCAAAATCTGAAAACAGAGATGGAGGGAACAGTCCAAGTGAGCATTTGTGCAACCGGCAGTGTCATGGAAATGCTTCATTATTGTATTAGATAACTCACTGCGTGTCTGCTAGTGATGCTCGTGCACTAACCCAAATGGACACAAACACAGCTGGCACACCTTGAATAAACAGAAAGGTGGGAAAATTGGACATTATAGTACACGGATGGGTATGAATTTCCAGGTGACATAAATGGTGATAGCACAGTTAGCAGAATAGACTGGTCTGAATAGACTTACCCCAGCCGATGATGGTGAGGGCCCACAGGTAGTTCTTGTCAGAGAGGAAGGCCATGAAGATGAGGCTATGCAGGTACAGCCCCTCCACCAGGATCCAGTAGTGATTAGTTGCCAGGAAGTACAGGAAGAGAGTCACAGCAACTTTACAGCCAGCCTGAAGACACAAAGCAGTAGATAAATAAAACAAGAAGAGGGCAAACAATGTGCTCCATGCATATATGTGATGATTGTGTGGTGATGATTTCAGCTTCCGATTGCCTCAAAAACAATCCTATAAATCCATTATTTCTTGATGTGATCCCTTTATTTATCCACTAAAGCAAAAATTAAAGCATAGAACAATCAGAAGTAATCTTACGACAAAAAAAAGATTGATAATTTACCATGGGGCGCCTCTGTCCTATAAGCTCAGGCTCAAGCTTGGTGTCATTAGATACCGAATAGAGCACAGCATCCTTCACAAAGATGCTGACCGCTCGACATATGAAGGAGGCGAAGAGGTGAATATGGATGTAATTGCGTGTGCAGTGGAGACGCCTATAAAAATGTGTGTGTATATTTCAGAGACAGACAGACAGACAGACAGACAGAGAGACAGACAGAGGAAGAGGGAGAAAGACAAAAGTGGAAATATTATGCACTCATCATTACTTGGTTACAGCTTGTAGAAGTTTTTTTCCCCTTTATTTGATCTTAATTAACCAAACCTAAAACAATGTTATTCGATCAGTTTGGCTGACAAAGCATCTCAGTAACTATAACGACAAATATGAGCATCAATGCAACAGATTTCTCAAAGTTTCCTCAAAGTTCTGGAAATTCTAACTTCTCGTTATTATTTGTTGGAGAACATTATGTTGACACTTTTCCAAATATAGTGTTTATAAAAGAATGTTTAACATCTGTATTCCATTTTCAGATGGCCATAAATCCATTTATAAGAGTTGATCTGTCAGACTGAATGCTAAACATGCCTTTAGCGTCGCTATATTAAGCCTGCTGTCTGTTTTTCTTTTTCTTACTTGAAATAACAAAGGATGGACACTGCAACCAAAAGTGATGCCAGTGAAATGGAGTAGCCAACGGTGTACATAAGGTGGAGCCTCTTAAACACCTTCTGAAACAAAACAAAAACATATTTAGAATGTGTGTATGTGTGCACACACACGCTTACATATGGACTAGTTAAAAATCACAGACTTTTGCCTTTCAGCACACATCAGTAAATAAATATATTTCATGTGGTACAATAAACATGTTTCATACAATGTGTTGACAGGCTTCAGAAATATTCTGCTCTGAAACATATGTTTCAAATGGCTTTGAAGCATTTTGTGGTTAAATGTTTTCATCGTTGCCCTAAGAATTATTTTCTCCGAACCAGACACATTGCTGTAGAAAAGAATCTACAACCTGACACACAACTGTGAACTTTTTTCAGGATTTTAGCACAATTTTTATGTGCATGCATATGCAAATAATCCATTGAACTAACCCCCCAAAATGTCATAGTACATACACACACACAAAATGAACAAGTGCCCACCTCCTCTTGGCTTCTGTGGTCAGAGGTCAAGTAGATGGTGCACTCGGTGTAATTAGCCCACGTGCGGTTGATGCTGGACACCTGCTCCCAGCTCCCTGATGCATCACAGTGGCGGTAAGCTCGCCCTGAGCAACAGGAATGTAGGACAGTCAGAGAGAGAACAAAATTAGCACTACATTCTCTTACTCAATAGAAAGCCTTCTGGGAAATGCAAAGGCATACTGTATGCTGCCATACCAACGATGTTACATTATTGCAGCGTGGGTTTGAACACTTGATCAAGTTTCTGTCGACATTCATGCATTGCTTATTCTAGTTCAGCATGACAAAAGCATCCTGAAAACTTTAGTCAGAAAAGTTATTAATTCACTGGTGACGATCATGTAGACAATCATATATCAGATCAGATGACCAAATTTCATGGTTTATATTCTAGAATGCTTCCATAAACCATCCACTCCAGCTATTATATTTAGACCAAAGCTACTGTGTAAAAGCTGTATCTTAGTGTGTTATAGCAGGGGTCACACTGACACACACTGACTCTTGAGGTCGCTTACCTCTGTGGTTGAAGTCGTAGATGTATTCTGGACACGACACTGAGACCAGCTGACCTGCTCTGCTCCGGGGCCAGCAGATGATCCCATCCCACTCTGGGATACAGTCATCTTCTTTAGAAAGAACAGGAAACAGCTTTTTATATAACATGCTCTTTAGAATGAATTTAGCACATTATCTCTGAGTTTCTATGTTTACACCACCGAGGCTCTGAATGTTTCCTTCTCTTCGGACCTCTGACTGCAGCTCCAGCTTATGAAATTCCTTTCAAAGCAGCCCATTGACACACCTTATCTGGACAGGCTGCCATTAGCACCTACGTCACCGTCTAAATGAAAAATTCACCTCCATTGTCCGTACCTGAATTCATTACTGTGACCACAGAGATACTTGTAAGCAGGATATTGGATGAGTGTTATATCTGACTCTTAATAAATCACTGAATAACTCTTTCTGATTATTCATTTCACATGCACGCTGTGATCTCTCTCTTTTCTATGGTTTCCCTGTGCAAACTCAAGGCACCTGACTTCCTAAATAGAAAAATCACTGTTTATTACATGTTTGGGGCTAAACGACTTTTCTTGTCCAGCCTGACTGTAAAGAAATAACAGGCTTTGTTCAGTGTGGCACATCAGCAGCAGTATGCAGCGATCAAACCTTGGCAATGTGATAACAGGACAATACACACTATATAAACACTAAGCTTTTCCTCAGTGGAAAAGAACAAAATGGTCAGGAGTACCTTTAATGTACTACCTTTAATGATGGCCATTTGTGCCTTGATGTTCCTCTCACACTTGGCATGAGCGCCTATCAGAACGTAAATCTGTTCGTCTCGTGTGATGACATCATCAGCATCGATCTGTAGATGTGTTGGTGAGAGACAATGCAAATATCAAACAAAACATCGATTCTGATTGGAGGATGATGATAATAAACTATAAATTCCAATGAGTGCAAACAACAAGCAAATCAGCAGAATTTCAGTTCTCTTGCTATAAAAGTGCTTGCAACAGAAATATAACATGCTTCTGACTCATTGCAGCATGGTGTCTGGCTGTTTAATCTCTTAACATGCTTTAATAAAGATTGTACTGTTCCCACTGTTGATATCTGGTCGAAAAAAGAAACAAAAAAGAACTTCAAATCAACTGAAATGCAGCCATCTTTCCCAAGAGATTAAACGTTTCCTAATAAAAGTCACTCTAAATCATCCCTAACCGGCACAATTTGTCAACTGCAGCTCAAAGATCTGATGTGCTTCCTCCAGGTGTTGTGAAATAGTTGTGTGAGGGTGCGGTATGTGATGATCGCCTGCCAACCCTTTTTCCAGTGTTGGGGCTGCTGCCGGCCACATGGGGGCCTTGTCCTTGGGATCTCGACCATTTGGGTGAGATCTGGCCTACACAAGCTACTATGTGTTCTGGAACACATTTCACAACCAAGCAGCAAAATTAGCAGTGAGTCAGCTGGAGCCATCAGGATGGATCTCTAGTCAGAGAGGAGGAGCGGGACAGAGATCATAAGTCCTAATTGTGCACAGACAGGCTCAAAAAAAAAAAAAAAAAAAAGAGATATAAACAAACAAAATTTGCATCCAGAGGAGAGAAAAGAATACAATGAACTACATATGGCTGCTTGTGTCACTTAGCTGATGGGAAGCTTATGCGCATAATGTTCTCTTCTGCAACAATTTCTGAACACGGGGGTGTCGTGGCTGTCTTCCTCACCAGTTAACTCACTGTTATTAATGAACATTCTTGGCATAAGCATTAAAATAAACTGCCAATGGGTGAACAGTGTTGTAGTAATGTAGCACTCAGTTTTTCATATTTCTGACAGTGATTTGTTATGTATTGGCTCTGGTCTTGCAGCCAGAGCCAATACAACCAGGTTGAGCTGCTCTCAAGACTAGGTTGTTATTGTTCAGTGGACAGTAGCGATCTGTGTGTGTGTGCTCATGTTTACTTATCAAACTTTTCCAAACTGGAAAATGATGTTCCAATGATGTCATCCTTAATTCTTAACCATAATTCCATATTCAAGTTGCAGGTTCCAGTTTGAGGTCAAAATCCGAACGCAAATCAGCTCTCTCCTCAGCTATAAACTTCAGTCATTGACAATGCTCCCTAATTAGTACACTGACACGCAGCATAATTCAGTCCACACAGATCAATATGGACTCGTCATTGACTTTTATTTGTACAGGAAGATCTTTGCTGATGAAAAGGGAGTATTAGCAAAACAATTAGTTGTAGACATCGCCTCGCCCTTGTGTCATGATTGGATTTCCTCTTTCAAGCCTCTCCTCTATGCAGTGATTTCCCGGGTTGGTACTGAGAATCGACCCGGAAAGATGAAGAGATAAAGCATAGATGAGAGAGTGATCAGTGTTGCCTGAGGCAGGATCATGCCTCAATGGTGAAAGGTTGTCAGGGTCAAAGCTGGTGTATTTATCTGAGGTAAACCTGACCACAGGTGATTTCTGATGGTGGAGGCTGAGGGAGGTTTGTTTGGTTTCACTGCAGCTGTCGTGCTGCTGTAGTGTGTTAGTTTATGCATATGCATATGTAACCTTTGTAGTCACCTAGTTTTTTAAAATAGTGGGTTTTTTTGGCCATAAATGTTTACAGGCAATGCTACAAAATTTCCTTTTCAAAAGCTTCACCAAAGCTACTGCTGGCAAAAAGCTAAAAGCTTTGTAATGGCCTGATTTACTCAGTGGCATTTTAATGGGCTCATTATTTGAAGTTTAATTGTGGAAATTAATGCAACCATTATACTGTACATGCCACAAAGTTATTCAACATCATCACCTCATCAATTTTATCCAGAAGAATGTTAAACTGTCCATTTTAGGTTAACATTGCTTATGAATGGTTGGCGAGTTTGCTAAGGTACTAGATAAATCTGTGTCCACTATTTCAGTGATCAAAGGGAGTCACAGATATATGAAATTTTCTATATTTGTCCCAATATTCAGTGGCACAGAAGTGTTATATCTGACTCAATGTAATAATAGTGTGCAAGATATGATGCAACTGCATGAAAAGGTTAAATTTAGAATATCAGTCTGTCCTTTCATAAGTTTACGTTTGGCTTGGAATAAACCATGCTTAGAATATTTTTTCAGTATTTATTTGCATTGAAGATTTCAGCAACATGGTCACCAGTCAAATATAAGATGAATATTTTTATTCCCATCAAATAAGACCTGTCCATTAGAACTAGCATTTTCACAGTTATAAATTAAAATTTAGAGTGTTTTATTTGTACAAATATTCCTGTCATGGTTGAAATCTACTTAAACCAATGATTGTGAATAATCATTTAAATATGAAACTGCATGCCCTGGAAAGATCCACGGACAAAATTTAGTCATCAAGAAATCAATCAAACAACAACTTTGAATAAGCAGAAGACACTTACCAATGCAGCCACTGATATTACACAGTGGAGGGTGACCAATGCACTCATCCTCTGTATAGAAAACATGACTTCTTTGTGATTCTCAACTGAACAGAACATTTCATTGACAGAAACGTTCCATGCGTCCACTTCAGATGGTGTCTTCCTCAGGATGTCCTAAAAGATTACATCCCAAAGCAAAGAAATTTGTTTCTCTGGTGTCCCATCACTGTTCCTTTGAACCTATGTCTGCAGACAATGATGATTTTTGTCATGAATTAAAAACTGCCTTTTAGGAAGCTCTTGAACTTTGAGGTCTCTTGGACATCCAGATATGAGCTTTTGCAAACTTTTCCTCTTTCCAGTCTTTTCCTTGAGCTCAGTGGACATCACTGATCAGGTTTGAGAACCTGCTGCTGTTGCTTTGTGAGGAGTCACTGTGATGTGGGAGGGTTTCTGTGGGGAGAAGAGGGGAGCTTTAAGCAAGAATCCCTCCCTCCTTTTGCTGCTCTTCGTACTGTTGTCTATTAGAGACAGGTTGGCCTTGATTGGTATGCCTTCCATCTCACTTAACTCTTCAAGCTCCTTGGGATCTGTCTTTGTTTATCTATCTGCCTATACATCCATCCATCTGTCTGCTTCCTTTGTTCTTTAAATCCACCTTTTCTTATTCCCATGGCCTGTCATTTTATCGATCCATTCTCAGTTATAAAACAGCATAAATTGTTCACTCATTTGTCATAAATTCAACGCATGTGTTCTTTGTTTCTGTAACTGTGTGCTGGGTCTGCACACTGGAGCATGTTGGGTTTTATTAAATCCCTTCAGCATATATTGAAGCAGTATGATTGTAAACCTTGGTCCAATGACAAGATCTAAAACACCAATTCACTAAATCCATTCAATCAATAAAGATTAGAAAAATGAAAAGTCATACATTTTTACAAAGTCATGACTTACAATCTGCCAAATAAATAAATAAATAAATAAATAAATAAATAAATAGACACTTAAGACTCATTGATCAAAAGTAATTTGATGCTTAATCAATGCAGCATTTTGGCCATCATGTAGGGAAATAAATTTCCAGATAAAATGGAGGTATGAGAGTATATACAAATTCTTCTTTCCACCCTCCAAAACTGGAACAGCTTCAAATTCACTCTGGCCAAAAAGCAACCCAAAATACAACTGCAATAAAGTCACCAAAATAACAATAGTCAACACTGAATGAGAGAACAACCAAAAGCAATATCACCAAGAGACAAAAAAATAAATAAAAATGAACACAGGCTTGGCATGTTAGTAAAACATGCCACTTATATAACTTCTCTCTCTCTCAAATAACATAGCTTGAAAAAAATGAACTGAGATGTGTCCCCTAAAAAAAATCCAAAACGTCAAAAAGGTCAAAAAGGCAAACGTTCCTGTCCCATAGGTAGTCAAAAGTAAAACAACACTGACCCTCTGTGGCGAAAAGTGGTACTACACCACAAGCAGGACTTGACAAATATGAGTGTAGCTTACCTAATTAGCGACCACTGCAAGTGTACAGTCATTTTCCTCATTACAGGATCAATTTAAGACTTGAAATGTGTCGCATCCACTTATCACACTCATAAATCACATCTGAACAGGGTCAAACTGCCAACATACCGAGGATTTATCAAAGGTCGAGAAAATATATTTAGGCAGAATGGTAACTCGGGAATATCAGTTGTAAACTGAACAAACCTTACAGCGCATATTTTCATCTATAAACTAAAATGTGCGCTGCAAGGTTTGTTAATAGTTAATTAATTAATGTTAATTAATGCATGAGTACTATGGCGCCCTCTGTTGGTATAAATACCAACAGAGGGCGCCATAAAATTATTAATAGGAATAACTATGGCTTGTGGCAAGCAAACTACTATTTAACATCTATTACTCTGTAGTCTATGCGTATTAATTGGATTATATGATTATCAGAATGAGAGTTGGCGATTATTCAATGAGAATTGAATTCTGTCACTTTAATCAAGGCCTCAATTTTTTTTTTTTTTTTTTTTGTTAAGTTTTAAATAATTAATTAACCACGAATTCGAACACTAATCACATTAGATAAATATTTTGTTATCTGGAACTGCAAATGTACTGTACTTTCACATGTGTCTGCTTGTTAAATAGTGATTAAAATAAAACGGACACATGCCGGATGTTGCATCAAATGCGTCATTCAGCGCTCTTGTTGCCGCAGCAACGCGACAGACCAAACATACCGTGGCTTCCTCCACGACATCAATGGAAAAGAAAATCAAAAAGGACGAAGAAAGAGAAATAATGAATTTGTTTGATGGAATTACTTTGTTTGATGTGTTTCACGGCAAAATAAGAGAGGTTTGTGCTGCTGGCACCTTTACATGGACAAGCTCTACATGGAGATGATGCGTTTACTGGTCCACATGAAGGGAAAAATGCATAAATTAAGGCCCAAGAATATTTGCTTTGAGTATCATTTAAGTATTGAACATGTTAGATCCTCAGTGTACCCACACATACTGTATCTCAAACACAACATAAACCACTGTATTACATAGAAATTGTAGATTATATTACAGTACGTGGTAATTTGGACTGCATGAGTACTAGAAAATAATCTAAGCAGTAAACTGGCAAATAAGTATTCATAGTACATTTACTAGAGTACTGTACTTAACTACAAACTTGAGCTACTGTTCTATTTTGTTGTTACAGTTCTATTTTGGGATTTTTAGTTCAACTTCCTTTGTTCTTTTCATATTTTTATTCTTACTTTCATTTTTCCTTCCTTCTTTTCTTCCCTCCTTCTACAGCTGGCCCAGAAGCACTAAAATACTCAAACCTGAGATACAAGCTACGAAGCTAAACTCCATTGTTTTTCAAAGTACTTTTACTTTAGATAGATTCCTCAGTATATTTTACTACTTAAAGGATTTTCCACAGTGCCATTGATTTTTTTATTAAGTAAAGGACCTGAGTACTTCATCAACTGTCAAACAGAAAGACATCTCGCTTTCATAGTTAAATAGCTGCTTTTTGGGAGAGGATAATGTGATTAGTTGTCATAGTGATCTCCTTTCCTGAGTGATTATCTTTGTGCCCCACAGTCTGAGGATTGGAAGACACTGGAGTCAAGTTTACAGTTATTTAGATTATAAACAAAATGAGAAATTCAGTCTTTTAGTCCCACCAGCCATCATCACCTACATAAAGTTATCTTGCAAGTAGCTCTTGTCGTTTATCATGGATATCTGTAATTGCACCAAGCTTCGTTTTACAGCATCAGGGGAACAATGGCAGGTTTCTAGGATATAAGCTTTTATAAACACCGAGGGCAGGCTGCTCTCTAAGGCTGTACTCACGCAGTAATCGAATGTGACAGAAAGGGAAAAAGTAAGATAAAGAAAAACAGAATGCAGAATTTTCTCACCCTGAAAGCAGAGCAAGAGAAAGAGGAGGAAGCTGGGACTAGTTTATTTCACCAGTGTATGGCACAGAAGCAAAATCTGCAGGAAGATTCGGTTTGTATGACATATTGTGAGAGGAAAATTTGTTACAAATACACAAATTCAAATCGTTGAAGGTTCTGAAGGTTTTTTGCTTAGATAAATACGGACAGCTACACAATTGATGGCTTGTTTGACAAAAAATAGGGAACAATTGTAAATCATGTAAAACAAATACGTAATGATTTAAATGTGCCTGTGATGCTCCTGCATTCTTGTACGTGCATAATGTGCGGCAGAATATGTGGTTCTGTCTTTTCTCTGAACAATTCTGCCAGTGTTGTCTGCATTTTTTTTTAATTATGCAAAATATAAATGATTTTAAAAACTATATCTTTTTTCTTCTTTGTCTCTGCAGAGAATCCTCATACAGCGGCTGATAGTCGTTGCTCGTCTCTCCCATGATCTCACCGAGAGGACAGAGCTGGGAGGTCAGCAGCATTTAGACCATTTCACAGACATGATCCCTCATTCCCAATGAGCAAAACAGCTTTTACCTCAGATTTTGAGGTCAACTAGGTTAACCAAATGCTCGTAATACTGGGAAGTGAAAGCTGGTGGTGTTGATATTACTAATTCATTTATATCCAGTCTATTTGCCAACAGTAGATTTCTGGGAAAATCTACAAATAAGCATTGATTCTTGTTGAATATGAGCAAATTTCCAACAATTCAGAACTCCTCCTTTCAATCCATTGGGAAAATGAAATCAGAAAAGAAGTGAAATAATGTTGTCTTTCCAAGTCTGAGACTTTTTATAGTTTTCACAAGTGAATGAGTCAGCAGGGAAAGCTTATAAGAGCTTTAGTGTTTGCTGCTTAAGGAATTCTCGCAGAAAATGAATAGAAAGCCTGCAATAAAAGCAGCAGGAAGGACTTTTGTGTGTCAACAAGAGAACTGTGCTTTCATGTAGTCAACCTGTTCAGTTCTGTTTCCTACAAAGTGATGTTTGTTGACTGTTTCCACTCAGGACATTATGAAAAGCTGAACTTTCAGCTGCAGAAACAGTACAGATGGGATCACATCACAGGCCTGCTTTTAATTTACCCAACCTGTCTGCTTCATATCATTGAAGTAAGTTTTACTGCATGAATAGAATGCATGTTCTTGGATGAACGCTCATCTTGTACTTATATTTTGATGTTTCTCTCTTCCAGTCATCTCGGGACATTCTGGTTTCTGTTTTGAAAGATCTTAAAGACATGCAACAGTGGCCAGATGGGTAACATGCTTCCTTGTACCACAGATTAATACTGTATAATGCATAATATAGGATTATGTCGTGTTTTGATAAAAGGTAAAATAATATATTAACTAAATTTTATCAATTGAAATTAATTTTGCATTGACAGATAGTGCTTTAAGTCTATTTAGCACTGTTTGTTGATGTTATCTGGATAATTTATGGCTTTAAAAGCACTACCTGCTTTTAAAGGCCTTTAATGCACAACAGCAGCATTAAATAAATGTTTTATTACTGCTGGTCAATGAATAATGCACTTTTATGTGTGTATATGTAGACCTAAAACAGGTTGTAGACCTATAATTTTGTTGTTCTGGAGTTATACACTATAGATCCTATACTCATTACTTTTATTTCCATCTTTAGTACCTTGCTGGAAACTCCTAAGATTGTGTTTATAGCCCATAATCCTCAAAGCAGGCTGTTCCAACAGTGGAGCTACAAGGTTTGATACGGGTTTTTACTTCTGGTCTCTTAAGTTGCGTTAATAAGAGTCGTTTCCTTTTAAACACATCAATAATATTAATGATATTGCTGACTAAAGGTGCTGAATGCAGACCAGTGTCCGAGGAGAGAAGAGGATGAGGAAGAAACCACAGAGAGTCTGGTTTGTTCTGTCCTGACGGCACTGCAAACACTGGGCAAACACCTTGAAATATCCAAGGAGGTGGGTTTGTTTTTCATTTTAATCATAGATAGAGGTGTAAAGGAGTTCTAACACCTACAGTAGGCGCCAGATAATAAATCAGATTGTCTCTTTCTATCTGAATGGACTCTAAGACTCTTCCTGGGTCATTGCTGGATGACGATCCAGAGCTGATCATTTCTCAGGAGGTTCTGCTCCAGCTCCTGGCTCAAGAAGAACTCCAGAGTCCACAGCAATACCTGCAGAGCTACGACTCGCCCTTAAACATCCGCATGGAGTTTGGTGAGAGGCAACTAATAGTGCATTTGGGCTTTTGAATGAATAAGGCAAGAAAGCTAAACAAATTCACACTTTCCTGTATGTCATTTGTTCTTTCTTACAAGGACACGTGTTTGGAAGCAGCTGTCTCACCACCGTTTAGTTTATTTTTTTTTTATTATTATTATAAAATGAGTCAAAGGTAAGGACTCGTCAAGCATGATTAATTTACCTGCACTGTGATTTTGCACGTGTCCTATGAATCATGTCACATTTTGATAATAAGAGCGTTTTTATGGTTTCTTGCAACTTTACCTTCTAAATTTAATCAAATATTCCATACCTTTGCAGAATGTGTTTTCTCGGTAAGCAAAGCAGCAGAGTGGAGAGAAATCAATGTGATTCCTGGTGGACAGTTTTATAACAACAGTAAAACATGCTACAGCTGTTTCCTTTTTTGATTTTGCTATTTGGATCCAAGGTGTCTGTAGCTGTTCCTTCTCATAAATGCATATGATTTGCATATTAAAGCTGAGTGATTGAACAAAACATCTGAAGGATTCCCTTTTTTCCACAATCCAAAAAAAAAAATCTTTCCTTCATAAAGAATTTCCAGAAAGCCCAAATAATATAAAAACATTTTAATAGTTTGAACATTCGGATGAGGATTTTTTTTTTCTATCTTACAGTACATACCACGTTCCACTTGGTCACTGGGAAAGAACATGTCCAAGTAAAAACATTTCCTCTTTACTCCAAGTTTTTAAGAGTATACAGCGTCACCACACTTTGACACTAAGAACCTTTAAGTCCAAAAGGATTTCTCAATCACTTTATTTGTTCCCTTTTTATTTTGGCCCAAATTACCTTAGAGTTAGGCTGAGAGAGAGAGAGAGAGAAAAAAAAGATGTTTGAAGATGTATTTGCAATGGCTACATGAGCCACAGTATAATCTACAAATTCTTAAATGGGTAAAACTCCTTATTTGCTGCAGGAAGTTCAATGTGCTTTTAGTAGAAAATCATCAGGTTTTAAGCCTTTTAACTGGAAAATATGCAAGCACAGTATTCCAAACCACATTTTCCTTGATGGTTGTGTTATTTGAATTGGATTTACTTCTCTTAATTGCTACAGATAACAAAGACAGTATGATAGTTGAAGAGATGCTGTACTAATGCAACAGAAGAAATATGGGGGAAATTATTATTGGTGAAAACAGACATCATGACAGATTTGGCAGAATAATCAGGGAATTTGATTAAATTATTCTTCTTGGTCTATTCACTTCTAAAAAAAAAACAAATATAAGCACATTTAGGACCAAAGATGAGACATATGATTAAAAAGCATGCTGCCATCCCCCCCCCCCNCGCCCCCCCCACCCGAAAACTGTTCACAACAAACGCAGTCCCTGTTTATTACAGCCTATGAGGTGAACATCATCTATCACCAATACATTCCACCTATTCTTAAAAAAAAAAAAGGCCGTCAGGTTTTAGTACTCACTTATAAAAGCTGTAATATTGGAAATCTCTCACCGACTGTCTTTGCTCGACAGGATTATTGTTAATAAAGTTGTGTCTGATGAATATTGTATGTACACGCCTTAATCTGAAAGTCTATTTGTACCAAACAAAGAGCAGCACATTGTAACACAGAAATCCAGACAAAGACAGAACAAACCATTCACCTCAGCACAGCCAAGTTTTGACAATAGCTTCTAAAAAAAATCGCTTTGTAAGCAGGACACTTTCTTTTTTTTTTTTTTTTTTTANTTTTTTTTTTTTTTTTTTTAAGATATTACAGTTATATACAGTATACCGGTGATAGCATTTCAAGCTGCATTCATTTAGGAAGCGATTTAATCCAGATAAATGTAATTTGAATGAATTGTAGCGACATCCAATAACTGTAATTAACAGCTTTTGATTTTTCAATTTTATGTTCTTGCACATGATGATTTTTCAATTATGAAAATTTGTCATTATGACATTATTATCTTTTATGTAATATGGCGGGCATTACAATCTCACTACTGGCCATAAAAAGGCAGTCTTGTTTTTGCTCCAACAGACCGAGACGTTTTGATGTCATACATTCAAAATGTGTTTCTTGTGTGGGAAAAACTGAGGAGATTCACTTTCAGTTCGTCAAAAGAAAAATCATGGATGCAGCAGTTTCCTGGCAGAGTTTCTCTTAGAGCTCCTGATGTGATGAACCATTAGCATTTCATATTTAGTAAATCAAGATAAATCACTGCCATTAGAGCTACATTATAAAGCTGCTGCTGCTTATATCTCTCCCCAGTCAGTATATACAGCACACATATGTACAGAAGCTGACTTACAATAGACCTGTGAATAATGTCACACTTTAAAAGAAAGAGAATGGTAAAGCAGCACAGTGACTTTGAGGCCATGTGACATGGATGCACAAATCTTCTAAAATTAAAATCGTACAAATCTGGATAGGTCGCAACAAACCCACCACAAGGCAACTAACAAACTGCTGCTGTCGTAAACAAACCTCGTTACTCCAGTTTCATTGATTTTCAAGTTTTACTTTGAGCTGAGTGCCAGTCAAAACCATTACTCTGTAATGACATGTAAAGTTTTGATGCATCAGCAGGGAATGCTTGTTTGAATGCTTTGTATTGAGTCTTAACATGTAGCAGAAGCAGTCACAGCTCTTCATACCTTGTAAAAAGTACTCAGAAATATATCCATATAAATACTCTCATCAAAATAAACATAGCAAAAATCTCCTCGCACTTGCTTCTGGTTTTCTAACGCAGACCAAAATATCACCAAACAGTGTTCATGTAGATTGTGGTCATTACTATTGGGAGATGATTGGAACAGTATTACCGTTGACACTGTCAGAGGAATTGTTTGCCACAGTTGCTGCAGCTTTTTCTCAAAAATAGCACATTTTTCTGGGAGTATATTTTTGGTTCTCAGTTTTAGGTTATTGTGATAAGATGTCATAACTCCTCAGCCCTCATGGCCGTACACTTTCTCTGAGAAGTTTCAAGAATTTCTCTCAAAAAGCTGACTTAGCACTCTAGCGACATCCAGGGACGATGCTCAAGATGCTCATTAAAGACGAAAGCGCTGGTTTGTCCAACCCCTGCACATCCCACTCCTCTCCCTTTTCTTTAAGTCTGAATTGTTGTCTCGTTGCCTGATGTGAAAAATGAAGAATCCCACACAATCATCGTGGAATCTTTCATTTTTGTACAACGCATCTATAGTCATCATATTTTCCTTTTGTATGCTTCATCTTGCATCCCATATAATTAATATCTCCAAGACAACATCAAGTATATTCTATATGGAGGAAATTATTTCTTTATAGCTCTGCTGTAGATAGAAAATATGTTTTGATTTTTAACATTAATCATATTATATACTCTGAAAATATACAGTATAAACAATAAATATTCAGTGCCTGATATCCTGATTGAAGATAGATTGAAAACTGTGATTGGGCATTTAACCTCTTTGCAACACGGTAGTGAAACATTCTTAACAACACCAACAGTGCAACGTCATATAGCACAAATACCAAACACATCACATATTAACCAACGCACACACATGCACGCACACAAATCACATAGCGTACTGGCACACTCACAGTGAACGCTCAGGTGGGCCAGAAATTTGAGGTGGTTGCCATCACACGCCAGAGCCGGACATCTGAACGGACATGCCTGAGGAACGAAGGAGGAACTTGAGATGGAAATGGTAAGAGAAAGATGTGTTGGCAGGCCAGAAGTTCCACATTGTGTGTTCTTTACATGAAAAGCAACAACAAAGAGCTCATTCCTCCCAGCAGCCTGTTTCCAGTCTTATACATAAAGTTAAAGGCAATATTGCAAGTGAATCAAATAAGGCAAAAAGAAACTTAAAACATATTAAATACAAATGCGATTCCTAAAAATCAATGCGCCACAGATCAAACCAAATGATCCAGCCAACGTAAAATATCAAATCGCGTGTCTGATCAGTCAGCCACTCTAGATCGCACAGAGGTGAGGATGAGATCCAGCTCAACTGTGAAAGCTGAATGAATGAGTCTGGAGTTTTTGGGTGATTCGGTGCAGCAGTAGCGTTGTGATACTTCGGTGTCGTCATAGCACTGTGCTCTCAGACTCTTCCTCTGACTCCGCCTTGCTGTTGCTGGAGTCGAGCAGTGCCACTGAGTTCCTGAAGGTGCAGATGTGGGGCACGTCAAAGATGCCGTCCAGTTCCATGTTAATGATGGGGATGTCCAAGTTGCAGAGAGAATCTGGTGGAGCAGAAACAGACGGGATGAGCAGAAACAAAACAGAACAATACAGCTAATCTGAGCAAAATTAAAGCTCGTTCATCGATGCTGTATGATGCTACACGCAGCCGTTTGGGTCATCGCAAATCCTGACCATAATTAAAGTGCGGATAAATAGGGAAAATATGTTTGCTAGGGTGCACAATATATCAGTCAGCCTCTTGTATCGAGCCATTTCTGTTTGACAATTAATAGCCAATGTGGATTTCCAGCAGGTTGTTTTTGCTTGAGGCTGCAACATGACCATCAGGATTTTGCAGGGAGATTTTCAAAGGTCCACCTGCTGCAAACATGTATGAGCAATTTGAAATGTTATCCAAAATTAAGTTGTCACATTTGTTGAATTTGAGTTGAAGTCATTTGTTGTCATCTCCTTCAACGATTGCAACCAATTGGAAACAGTATTTAGTGATAATAAGTACAGGTGCTATTAAAGAAGCACTTTTTAGACACCCAGACCTGTGTAATAATAGGGAATACCAGGAAATCAACAATGAAATTAAAACTAGCAGTTATCTATTATCTGTAATATAAGTATTTCAATATCGTGCATCCTCACTGACAGAGTTCAGATATGATCAGTGATCAATATTGTTAGCCCAGTGTCCTAAATCTGAAATCCAACACTGGTATACTATTATATCAGCTAATATATTGACCCAAATTTTACGCTCATCACAGGTTTTTGTTAGGTTTCAGCAGTGAGAATGATGGAATCCACAGTGTAACACGTGATGAACTGGGGAAGTGAAGAGGAAGAGTGTGCTGACTGAGGAAGAGCAGTGGGCAACTGGGCACAGCACTGTGGATTGGAGTGGAGTGTGGCAAGGGGTGGTGACGGGCTAAGCCAGGGGATACAAGAACAGGGCATTGTGGGTAGGAGATCTGAGGGGTTTGTTTTTTTTAGCAGAGCAAAATGGCATCTAACCTGAACCTGTTTATGATGGACGTCCTGTCCACCGAAGCATGCATCAGTCATAGCCACCATGCAAAGGCCAACAAAATGGGTTAGAGGTGGGCTGAGCATAGCAACTGTATGTAGGTACATACAAAATGAGAAGTCATGTATCGGTACATAAAGAGTGACGCTGCCATAGAGCAGTGACTTTGAATCAGCTCCTACATCTCCTTAGCTGACTGTCCTCAGTTTAATAGTAGCCATCGGCAAGGAAACTGTAATCCTGATCCAAAACCTGCATCTACTGGCAACTTCACCCATGAGCATCCGAGCAGACAGGATGTTTGGCTGAGATGGAGGAGGAGGGATTGGTGGGGTGGAGGGGGTGAGGAGGCTTCAGCACAGGAACTCCTGCTTACCCTAAAAGTCCCTCTCACAAACAGAATCACAATGAACCTCTCGCCTCATACCGCTGCAAGTCAGACAATAACAGTAGTCGACAGGAGGAAATAAATTGAGGAAAACATAATTAGAACCTACCAGTGATGTGGTGATAAATAAATAAACAGGCATATAAACTACTGCAGATTTATGTCTGCTATAATCTGCAAATAACCTTATTTTCACAACAACAAAAAATGAAGCTTAAATCCAAGTGTAGTGTTGTGAGTGTGTAGCACGTACCCGTAGACATGCTTTCTCCAGGAGACAAACCATCCAAGAGACCCAAGGAATGTTCTAGAGGCTGAGGACTGGTGCCGGGAGTGGAGGGGGGCTGAGGAGGAGGCAAGCTGGGCCTCTGCCGTGGTGGTTTGGAAGCCGGTCTGGCTTTGGTGAGAGTCCCAGCCAGTGAGGGTGGTGAGGAGAGAGACGGGGTGGTAGCAATCTGAGCTTGTCCCGGGGAGCCGATAGTGGCATATCCCTGTGGGTAACTGAAGCCGTATGGGGAGGGGGTACTAGGAGGAGTGGGTGACAGGCTGACAGGAGATGGCTGACCTGTAGACTGGTCAGACATGGCACCTGTCTGGGAGTAAGGCCCTTTAGGAGGGATTGGCGCCAGTTTCTTTGCTGTGGAAATGAAAATGAAAGTGAATGGTTGTCACTTATATGGTCAGACTAATGCCAAGATGGCCTTTCCATCAAATTATGGGCAGAGATGAAAAATAACTAAGTACACTTACTTGAATCCTAAAATTTCAAAAAGATGAAATACAAAGTTTTAATTTGTTTTTGTATGTTCAGTTTGGGGAATTTTGTTGTTCATTACTTACAGTTTTGAGTATGCTAAGGGACTTCTTCACAATAATCAACAATTCAACAATTTCCTTCGAGATAAAAAAGTTTTTTTCTTATCTTATCTTCTTAAGTACTTAGAGGCATTGGCTTGTACACTTTTACTTAAATAAAATTTGGAATGCACCACTTTCTTGTAACAGATTGTTTTTTTCACAGTGATATAAAGGATTTGACTCCTTTTTCCACCACTGATCATGGGAGCATGCCAGGATAAAAGCAAAGGGTATCCTAATACGGGATTATAGCTCCTAAACACTTTATCTAACAAGCAACGTTCCTTCATCAGGGGATTATTTTTGTTTTTATTTGCTTCATTAAGAGTCTGTTGGGTCAAAATGTTGCCAGTATGAATATCATACACACTAATGTCGAGTCAACACAGGCACACACATTCTATTACCTCTCCTCAGGCTGTGTGGGCTGTGCTCAGAGTGCTGTGACTGTCCACTAGAGGCCACTGTTCCCTGGATTCCCTTCTGTCCGATCACTGGAGACAGCTCCTTGTTCTTTAAAGTACTGAGGAAAGAGAAAAAATGTCATAAGTTGTCCCATTCATCACAACGCTTTAACATGTCAACCCTGTTTCTGTAAATCTCTTGGTAGATTAAAAGAAAAAGAGATCACCCATAGTTCAATGTCAAGTCGCCTGGGTGACCACTGACAGTCATTTAGTCTGTATTGCAGAGCAACAGAAGCAGTTCAAAAATCCCAAATAAACCCAGATGGCTTAATGGATTTTCTTTGATTTTTACATCGCAGTGCAGCCAGAATGCCAATGGGAAAAGGGCTTGAAGGTCAAAACATAACCAAATTATACTCGTGTCTGACTGACAGACCCCAGCTCCACATCAGCCCCTTCTCACCACCAACAGACAAGAGTCATGGATGGATGATTAAGACTGCAAAGGTTAAAAGTTTAGGTTGAGCATGGCAGATGAAGATCTTTGGGCTTTTAAACAATTGGTTTATGACTAATGTAGCTTTCTATGTTGTTTCACTTCAACATACATCATTGCATTTTCTTATTCAAGGTCTGATCCTGCATTCTACCACTCAGGGCTGACTGGGTCCGCTGGTATGACTCATTAACGCCCACTTTTATAATGGTATTCATTGGAAGCTTTGCATTTTCTTTGTTGCCTGGCAACCAGCTCCGGAATATCCTGGCAACATGGAAAGTTATGGATTGCATATGTGGCTATTAAATTAAAGATGTTCATGATAATGAAATGGCACTGTAGACAGGGCAGTTGCTGAGGAGCATTCATTTCCATGATTGAAGGATATCATCTTGATTAACAGACGAGTGGCAAAGTCAAAGAAATAATTAAGACAGAAAAATAGAGTCGCTCAATCTCACCCATCCCTGTATTTTTCCTGTATCCCTCTCACATGCCTCATTGTCCCTGCAGGGCCGTTCTGCATGTCATGTTAATTTTGCCGGAAGATTTGAGTACGAACAAGTTAAGCAGGGATCTGTATTTACCTAGTCGTCTTGGCTGCTCTCTCTTGGATACAGGCACAGGCTGCCCATGGAGGGGGAGCAGATAGGGGGGTGTAAAAGGGTTTAGATGAACCAAGGAACAGGTCGTGACGAGAAAGAACAAGGGGAGGTTTAATGTAAAGGGTGGAGCCATTTGTTTCGGATGGGGGTGCATGCGGAGAATTGGAGAGGGAGGCCTGTTTGTTGAGGTACAGGGACTTGGGTTTGGGGTTGGAATTGATGTCAAGCTGCTGAGGGGAGGGGCAATGGGAAGGGGTTGGGGGTGGGCTATAATCAGCTCTGTGGGGCGGAAGGGATGGGCCAGGAGGCACAGAATCAGGAGAGGGAGCAACAGGACGCATACCCGGAAGTGCTCGAGTGGAGAAATGGTGGTTAGGGAGCGAATACGAAAAAGAGGAAGGAGAAGAGGAAGACGAAGAAGAGGGGTAAAGAGAAGGTGGCCTCTCCTCCTCGGGGGAGGGGTAGGTGTAACAGGAGTCCGACCAATTGGAGGATGCATCATCCGAGCTGCAATGATAAAAATATGAGTGGTTTCATGGGGAAGTGAGCAGGTCTTCAGAGGCTGTAGTACTTTTACGCTGGATAAATTCATTAGAATATGAGGTAAAACTTTAGAAAGTGGGATATACTGATTTGTGGTTGTGAATTTGCTCCTTTGTGAAAGAGAAAATTAGGCACATATTTATTACTGTGCTAGGAAGAAGAAGAATCGAAGGCTCCAGGGGAAGAGTACATATGGAAAATAAAATAGATGCTAATGAAGATTTTTTTGGCTTTTGCAGTCCTATGACAACAAAATGACAAAAGTACAAAAAAGGCAAACATAGTTCATGCACATGCAGCGCTTAGTCATTTTCTACTGCACTATGTATGAACTTTTCCCAGCTTATTCTATATGATATTATTTCACAAAACTCAACCTAACAGAAATGAAAAGCTTACAGTGAACCAGTTCCAAACCTTCCACTGAGCTGTCACATGATGTACACCCACTCAAGTGAAAACTTACATAATTTTGAACAGCACCAAAGATCAAAAACTTAACGAAAAATTACAAATTAAATGTTGTTTAAAGTGACATGCTGCATCAGACACAAAGCACCTGTGTTCACAAGGAGATGGCGAGGTGAGGGGGGTGAGCATTTTGTAAGGGAGACAGCAGCGTATCACAAACAACAAAACGTGGGTAAGGCAGCAGTTCTGATGTCGGTTACAGGGTGTAGCACACGCGGCGGGGAGGCAGGGAGCAGTGGGCAGGGTCAAACAGGAGGGCGGGGCACAATCGCCTTACCTGGCTCGGTCGCTGCTAGTGGGAGGAGGGGTGGGGGAGGGGGACGCAGAGAATTCCCCCGGCTGCTCGGGGTTGAGCGCGTCAGTGGGCGGGGCAGGGGGCAGTAAGCCGGGTGGCGTGGAAGAAGTTTTACGCGTAGAAGACGAGCTCCTGCGTGACACCCAAGAAGTGTCCATCACCCTGACACCCATGCTGCAACGGGACAGAGATGCACAGCCAATCAAATCAAAGGAGGATGCGTGATAGGGGGTCAGGTTTCCACAGGTTGACACTGAATCTTGGGTGCTGTTAACTATGGGTGCTGATCAGGTCAGAGTTTAGGGTCAATGTCATTCTGCTCCACACAGAGAGCCTTGTATGGTTCCACAATCCATAGCATGCAACACCAAAAAAAAAAAAAAAAAAAAAAAAAAAATCAGCACAGTAGGGTTATTCCCATTTTTTCAGACACATTCAGAAGTGGTTTTCTCCATGGTAACAGTCTGTGGGTGAAAGATGAGATGCCTGGCTCTTGGTTATCAGATAAAGCTGCATTAATCAATCTTAGGTCAATCAATGGCAGGAAAACACTGAAACAAACTAGCAGACACACAGTCCTGACATATTCTGACTTGATGAAGGTTTTATGGTTTACATGTCAGCAAGCAGGTGTCCACTTACACATTTAGCAGATATGGAGCAACACTATCAACCCACTGGAGTCATGTTTCTGCCTATTATTCACTCTGAATTTAGCCGTTTTGATCTTCATTAACTCTGTCACCTCTATCTTGCTTGATGCTTTCTTCACCAGATAGTCATTTTTTTTTTTTTTTTTTTTTTTTGTCTGTCTGTGCTGGTGAGATAGTGTACAGTCACTACAGCAATACAATACTGTATGGCAAATGTGCAGCTGTAAAATACAATAAGTTAAAAGTAATTCAATCACTGTTAACATCAGAAATACTGATTAATGCAGATTTAGCTGCCAAACAAGAGCACTTTGGATGAAATGGGCAAGAACAGGATGCATTTTGTGGCTGCGATGATTTAAAAATTGCTGTTTTAATGTCAACGAGTCATGAAGATCACAGGAGCAATCAGCATTTATCCTGACTAAGATGAACTAACAAGAGGCTATTGTATTCACAGGCTGATGTGTATACTTTGCCAAAACGAGTCCATCCAGTGTCAGACACTCAAAGATGCCACTTAAGTAAACACAGAGAAAGGCCTGCTTTGTTCATACGGCACCATTCTGTCACCCCGCTCTGTTGGAGACATTGAACTATAGGAGTCCAAGTGTGTCACTTCAGGCAGACCTGCTGACTAGAGCATTAAACACAGAAAGGACAGATGAGGGACAGCTCTTTTCAATATGCAGTCGAGACGGAAAGATGAGGAATAGACCGATGAGAAGACAGCGAGAGTTAAAGGATCCATACTGTACCTTTGTATCTTCCTGATGCTGCATTGTTAAAATAGAGACAAACACAATGAGGACAAGGACAAAGATCACAAAAGACAGTCTCCCTTAGCTCATTATTAGCACCAATATCAAAGCGGCCGTGGAATGTTGGCAGGCTACGGTTTTTAAGAAATGAGCCAAATGTGGGAGCAGCGAGGTGAAATGGCGAGGCTGTGCTGGAAGGTGGCTGCCAGGGACACAAGTCATGCTGAGAGTAATGAGGCTGAGGGAGGAGGGATTTGTGGGGCAAAATGTGTCGCCCCTGAGGTTTCTCCACCATGTCAAACCCAGAGATGAAATTATCGCTCCATTTAGCCCTAATTAGGTCAGAATTTCCCTAATGGCTACAAGCAAATCCCCCAAAATAAGAGAAATATACTTCTTTTTTTTTTTTTGCAGAGCTTTTTTGCAGCTCTAGTGGGTTTTTCATAAGATTTTACATGGATCATGCTGACATTTTTGATTTGTAATAAGAGAGAGAGAGAGAGAGGGTCCAAAAAAACATAGCACTTTCATGCTGTACAATTACATTTTACTAGCCCATTTGCTAGTGGGTATGATTTTTTTTTTTTTTTTTNATTTTTTTTTTTTTTTTCATCAGAATGTTTAAAAAAACTGTGTAGGTTATCAGCCCTCGGTTAGGATCACTTTCTCCAGGCTGCCACTAAATTAGTCCCACTGACCACTGGCTCAATTAGCTGAGAGGTATGTGCACGAATAAAAATGAATTGAAATGTCATGTTACATTTCAAACCTACACACCTAAATCTGAAATCTTTTATAAGGTAAAAAAGTAAATCAACCTCTCTTCCAAAGACAGACAGAAGCCTTAGCCTGAGCCAGGTGTTTCTGAAGAGGTGTGTGTTTCTAATGAAGCCAAGCTCTGTTGAACAGACCCAGCACAGGCCGGGTTCAGGTCTAATTAGCTGGTTCCAGGGCTGCAGGGCTCAGCAGGGCCTGATAAGACTGAGGCTGTGTTAAAGCATTGGAGGCAGACAGAGAAGGAAAGTGATTTTCAGTTAATCCTCCTCCATGCGGCTTGTCAGATTCCTCTTTTCACACGCTAAACTTCTCTCCCTCTCCCTCTCTCCCTTCCTCCCTCACTCCCTCCACTGAGGTCACTTCTCCCATGAAACTGCCATATCTGTGGCAAATTCTCACTCTCTTACTTTGCACGCCTGTTCTGACCAAAAAGTTGCGATGTGGAAACTTTCTGTGCTGTACAGTGGCCATGGCTGAAAAAAAATCCAAAGCTAACGTGTCCGCTCAGCTGTCAGTTAGGATTCACTCTGATCGAAGCTACACGTTCATCACGAAGCTGCAGAAATGACAAACATGACTGCTGATTCAGTCAGTATGACATGACTGTGGGAGTGATCAGTGAGATGTTTTAGATTATTGAAGTTATAAATTTAATACAAAGATTGACATATTTTCTCCCCGAGCTTGTGTTTTTGAGCTCATGAAAAATGTATTCTAAGCACTGTAACATAAAACAATATTCTGTCATCAATTAATTTCTCCTCACAGCTTCATCAGCCTTCTAGATCTGTGTAGCTTTATGGAACTGTGGCTAATCCAAGGAGAGAGAGGTGAGTCGTACCCGTCCTTCTTGTAAAACTCCAGCATCATGTTGTCCGTGGCGACGCTGAGCGGCCGTCGGCTCTGATCGTTCTGTTTGCGGTCTGTCTGATCCATATCTGGAGACGGCATTGAACTGTAGTTGGCGTTGTGGTTTGTGTGGACCGGGCTGCCGTAGTTTCCTGTGACGTTGAACTCGATTTCTGAGGAAGATATGATGCAATAACAATGCAACCATATCAATTTTGTAACCTATGTTTTCCTTCAAACAGGTTATCCTCCACTGTAGAAAAACAATTAAATATACTGTATTAAGTCATTTCGATGTTAGATTTTCACAACTGTGTAACTTGTTACATATGAAGTTATTATTTATAAGCTCAAATAGTGTTTTCTACAACTTTCAAGAAGTCTTAAGACATTTTTTTTATTTACCCATTGGCAGAATTTTTACTTGGTATTTGAAATTTTCACTTGATTACAGATTATGTTTGTTTCTAGATTTTTTTCACCTCCAGGGAAGAACCAGTCGGCATGCTGGATGATGGGCTCGATGATGCCAACGATCTGCAGGGAGACTGTCGTCATCATCTCCGTGATATTCCTGAAGTGAAAGGCGCCCCAAAGGAGACAGAGAGTTATTGTGATGGGAAGGAGAGAAAAAGTCGTCAGCTCAATCATAAGAAAGTCAAATGTCGATTAACACATTTTCATAATACAGAAGCATTAAAATTTGAAAATTAAAGTCACTTCAAAACACAGGCTATTAAAATACTAATTAAAATTAGTGAGTGATAGTGTTTGGAAGATTTGTCCTTCAGGCTCAACAAACTGTTTAGTCATCATTGTGCATTTATGATAAGAATCCTCTTAGAGCTCCTCAACGCTCTGAGCACTAAAACAGGCTGAACTCTAAGCAGCATCAGGATTATCAGCAGCACAAACTTTCCATAGGGAAAAATATCAAAAGGGAGACAGAGCAAGAAGAAAACTCCATCTCTTTTATATGATCTTTTACGACCACTGATTAAAATTTACTGCAAGAAAAACAGATTTTTTTCATTTGAAATATGTGAAAACACTGTAAGCTTGGCTGTCTCTATCACTATCTCACTGTTGCTCAGAGACAGACCAAAACTGACACCATAAAAATCATCACTTAGAAGACAACTGTTCAACAGTTAAAACTGAAGATATATCATTTATTTTACTTTATTACATCACAAAAGACTCCACTTACTAAAATTTGTTATACCAAAAAAAGTATTTTACAACACTTTTTTGGGAGGTATTATCCAAGACTTAAAGTTGCTTGGAATACAAGCAGGAAAATAATTGAATGTTATTTTAGGCTAAATGCCTAAAATGTACATATTGAGTAAACTCTGAAATTAAAAGAATGCAGTTTCGCATCTTTCCTTGATTTACACTTCAGTGTTTTATCTCTAATGTGTCAGTATCTTCATGTATCTCTGCCATCTTACCCTTCGTTGTGAGTCCACAGCAGGTTGGGTCCGAGAACAATAGCGATGTTTCCAGGGGTCATCTTGTTCACATCCTGGTATTCAGTCAGTTTGGAGAGGAATTTGATTAAATACCTGTTCATGTAGATAAAAGGTCAGTCAGTGAAAACAGCTAAGAAAGTTTGCCATTGCCATTTGAACTGCCCAGAATAAATGTAATATACTGTAATATATAGATAATGCAAATGTCAAGTTATCTCAGCACAGGAGTGAGGACTTCAAAAGACAGATCAAAGACTTGACAAGCAGTGAGATATTTCTGGAAGAACAATCACAAACACTGCCTCAATGTAGCAGGAATGTTGTTTAGCCAAAGGCTACATTTGCTTCCAGTATGTCTGATTTTTTTATTTTTTTTTAGCTCATATTCAATATCTGCACTTACACAGTTTAAACCTGAAATAACCCACATGTTTCGTTTATGAGACCGACGTAAACAAAATGCTGCATTGGATGCAATTGAGATGGAAATAGTTATCCAAGTTATTGCTTTGCAGCGTAGGAGTGTGCAGCAATGATCGCTGCTATGTCATTCATATGTGGTCAAAGTATGTCACATGGCAGGGAAATTGTGATATGTGTGTTTAGGTAACAGTTGCATTGGCAGATATCTGAAACTGTGTGGCCCAAAACTGATCTGAAAATATCTGATTTCATTTACTTTTTTTGCTGCGAGCAAAAAAATTAAATTGGGTCACTTGTAGACAGCGTAAGATTCTGGCTTGTTACTCAGGCGAGAATATGGCAGCTACTGATACTGGACAAAGTATATTCACATTTTAACCATATTTCTGCCGATTATAGGTTAACATATTCCTATTTTTCAGTGTTGTCTGTGAAATGAGAAATGTGGGAAGTAACAGGACAATAAAGGGCTGTACATGCTTACCCAGGTCATGTTCCTACCCTGAGTTCCTTAAGTTTAAATAAGGACAGTTTTTAACAATCGACTTGTAGTTTAAGAGTTGTGGTTAGGAGAAGAATACACCATGCTTCTTCATCACTTGCCTAAATTTTTTTTCTGCAGTATTTTTCATTGGACTCTTTAAAAAAAATAAAAAAATAAAAAAATAATGGGCTCGTGAGTTTGTGTGGATCCTACAAGCAGCTGAGCTGAATGACTCATCCTGAGCTGAACCATAGTTGAGTGAACATCAGGCGGCTCATTCCAGTGAGCAGCGATCATCGGGACAGGCAGGTCTGACAGGTCTTCTCAGAAGGAGGACCATCTAAAAATAAGCCCTGTTTGTGCAATTCAATGACGACACTGACAAGTGCTGCAGAATCTCTTCCTCTCATCTGTCACTCTTTCTTCATACCCCTCCTCCTCTATCTTTTGATCACAAGAGAAGCCCTACAACAAATACCCCACACTAACCTTAACTGAAAAGTAAATAGAGAAACACCTACACTAAAGCACTTTTCTCAGCACCGTTTCACATATGTCATTATTTTTGGGGGGCAGGTGTCAATTAGAAGCACAATATCTGGTGTCGTGCAGTTTAGTGCTGCACGTACAGAGGAGGAGGAGAAGTAGATGGAGGAAGAGAGGAGGAGAATGCCACAAAAACATGAAAAGTTGGTACAGTGACTCACTTAAAGTTGTTGCTGTTCGCTGAGGGAAGTTTCTCACAGGCGGTGAGGAGAGCCTGGAGCCTCTTGTCTTGATCTTGAATGCTGCAGAATCACACAAAATATTAGATTCCTATTAGTGCAGAGGACATGTGGATGGTGCATTTAAAGTACTGACATTTTTATTTTTTTTTTTTTAGGAAAAAAGAACACGCACATACAGNAAAAAAAAAAAAAAAAAAAAAGATGGTTGGCATTATGCTTAAAGATACAGACTTGGAAGCCTGGATCCATTCATTGTAGAGTTCAAACGTCATTAATGGCTCAGGGAGCTCTCGCAGGTAGGACTTCAAGGCACCTGGTGAGAACAAAATAAAAACAACCTTAATGCTATACCTTAATTCTATATATCTGTGCAATACAATATATATAATACGGTTGAGCCTGCATGTGCAATTAGTATCTGTATGATGTCCATTATGGGAGGAAAAAAGGAAGAAAGCTGGAAAGAGTAACCAGTGGGAGTAGTGGGAGTAACCAGCTGTGACCTTATTAGCACTTCAGCAGTTCAATGTAGAATCAAATCAATAGAATATATGTTTCATTCATTCCTCTGGCTTTTACTATGGATTTAACTTCATATCACCGTGGAAAGAACAAAGCTCTGCAGGAGTTGTGCTCAATGGACTGATGTGGGCATGAAAGCAGCCTGTGGTGTCAATTGTACGGTACAAGGCTGGTTCAGGATAATCCAGAAAGTACTACAGAGCAATACATAGATTTTTCTCTCAAGCAATCTATGTTTTCAAAAGGTATCCCTCTGTTTTACAAGGCTGACCCCACCCATCTGGTGCAACAAGCAAATTAAAATAAACAGAGATCTATTTCCAAACAGTATCTGACCCAGGACAGGACAGGAGTGGGTGGCAGTATAATTTTCCAGAGTTGGTGAGGAAGGTGAAGGCTGGCTGGGCTTGTCTTCTTCTCTCTCTCTGGTCTGCTGCATTCATTTCCCTCAGGGATGCGTGGGATGGATGACAAACAATGAAGTCAGGACTTCCCTCACTAGCAGACAGCTCAGAGGCTGCTGTGTGTGTGTCTGTGTGTGTGTCTGCATGTCTGTATCATTGTATGTATAGGCATTGTGACAGCTCCTGCTCTGTCTTGAGTGGATGAGTGCATGTTAATCCCATGTGCTGATTGAAAGGCTGAGGGGCTGATGTGGACCATCTGGGCCCAGTGGTCCTGGCTCATAAAAGGCCCTGCCAGTGGGGCTCTCTGCTGCACATGCTGGACCCAGTTTGCTCTTTGTTTGGCATTTTGGTGTATTTGTCTGCATCTTAACAACACCCTTCACATCCTTCTACATCCTTCACTCATGCACACACGCACGTTATTGATATTACTGTCTTCCACACCTCATACTTTTCATGTTCTTGTGTTGGTTTCTTTATTTTTAAATAAATTTAATTCCCTTCCTGGCATTGCGCGTCCCTCCCAGTTATTTGTTATGGCCTTTGAACCGGGTTATGACAGCATTTTCTGCGTGTTTTAAGCATAACTGGTTTCAGGTAAATGAATTGTAGCCTGGACTTCAGAGGACAGATGCTCCCCTAATTAGCTATTAGACAAGGGCCTGTTGCTTTTTACTGCATCAGGCTGATGAAATATGAATCATGAACTGCAGATGCACAAACATACCAATGGGAGATGGTCACAAATGAGATGTTCTCTCTGAGCTGTCCCAGTTTCATATTGGATCATTATAAACAGCCTCCATTTCTGCTCCATTCACATGCTCCACTGACCTCAGCTGAATGACTAATTTGATCTGATATTTAATAATGGAACATACTGTTTCTGATGGGTGAGAACCATGTTCTTTGTGAATTTTCAGAATTAAACTTCATGTAAGACATTACCTGCTTCTCTACGCTCCAAAAGACATAAAAAGTTTCATACATTTTCTAAAGTTTTATCAAGGTAATGATAAAGTTTGTATAATAAAGTGTCATGTTGGAGGTTTTCACCTGACAACAGCATTAATCAGCAGCTGTATCATTGTTCTGATTTTAAAATGGATCAGTGAGCAGCAATGAGAACAACCAAGAAAAGAGACATATTTAATGTTTTTGTTCTTTGCTGCAATCTGTGCAGCAGATGAGCAATCTCAGTTCTTTTCCAGTTGTAATTGGAATTTTGGGAGAGTTTATCAAGTCTGGATTAATCTTCAAACCCTTATCTGTGTCTATTCCATACAGCCTACAAATGAACCAATCATTACTGAGGCTGGCAGGAAAGACTGGAGTAGATCAGTAATATGTTCAGATTTATGCAGAAATAAACACAAACAATAAAAAAGGGCAAAGAATGAAAAACTTAGATGTCAGAGTAAACCAGTGAGCCTTCATTTTTTTTGTTTTTTGTTTTTTTTTTCCCCTTTTCACCTGACTGTGAGGTGAAAGTGAGGCCTTCTTTGAGGGTTGGCATCTCATCTGGCAGCTCAGTTATGACCTTAATTTACAAGATTGGCTTTCCTCTGCGTGTGGAACAGATGGTGTGAGAACAGATGTCCCAGTAATACACAGACATAGGTCTGCATGCCAGGAATTTACAGAAATTAGTTTCCTAATGAGCATTGGGTGCCAAATCATAAATCTATGCTGGAGGGCAACTTTCACATTCCAGATCATGGTTATCAGTTGTCATAGCAACAGATAGGTCCAATTAGCAGGTTGTATGAGGTGAGGAAGTTGATGATTGCTTACCTGCAATGGCATGTGGGTCTGCAGAGTATTCCTGAATGTCTAACACCCCGCAGTCTAAAGACGCCTTTAGTTTCTTCAGTTTGGAGGCTGAGGGAGCGACTCTGAACAGACCCTGAGACAAAACACGACACAAGACGTTTATTACTGACAGTCAGTTCTTGTTTGTATGTTTGTATGGATGTGAACTTTGGATGAAAAATCGCAATCTTTCCTTAAACTATTCCATACAGTATGGCAAAATACTGTCCAATATATGCAACAAATCTCATATTATGATCATATTTTTGTTTAAAATGGAAGCCAAGTTATTCCTTAGGATATATTTTTTATTGAGTAGGGCTAGCGCAAGGAAACTGGACTTACTGTTTAGTTTTGAAGACATTTTACCAGACATCCAAGTTGCTGCTTCAGTTATGAATAAGTAGCGATACTGGCATTTAAGTTACATGTGACATCATCATGTGACCCAAGGAGTCACCTGGCCAAAGGTGTGAAAGGTTCTCAGAGGACAAATGCTGGTTTGTCACTGAAGAACTACTTGGATGAGTCTTCGAGACTTTGTTATTTTTCTTTCAATTTCATAATATCAAGAATTTAGTGCAGTTTTAATATTTCTCCATGAAATAATCATCACATGCTGAGCAATTAAAGCTAAACTGGTTCCAGTGAACAGTTCGCCAGCCTAACAAAACAACATTTAGCCACTTTCTAAAATTAGACATTAATGTATTTGTTTCAGGCTTTAAGCATAACTGTTTTCAGGTAAGTGAATTGTAGTCTGGACTTCAGCTCCAATTTATTATCCTATCAGTAATTAAAAGCAACGCCATCCTGCTCATGACTTCTGCAGCATTTGCCACCAGTATGTTTCATTTCATTACTGTCTCCGTGTGTCATTTATCTCCGGTGTAAGAGCATGAAGACAGATAGAGTGACGTGAAGGATCTGACCTCCTCCTGCATGCCGCACTCCAGCAGCATGGTGACGCAGGCCTCTATGGGAAAGGCAATATCTCTCCCGCTGATAGCTAAGTGCTCCTCTAATGGTTTGCCATAGCACGGTTTCTCCACCCAGGACTCTGTCCAATACACACAGAGTGTCAGAAAACACGACACACACAGACACACAAAATAAAGCACAAGGTGTGTGAGTTTCCCAGACTCACCCTGATGAGCTTTGATTTGGGGCAAAACACTCTGGAGCAGCTCTAATGACTTCCTGTGGTACTCTGCCTGGATTTCTATCAGCTATAACGAGAGAGAGAGAGAGAGAGAGAGAGAGAGAGAGAATTCTTACAGTTTTTTTTATGTCTTTTGACTCATGTTACAGTGTATTAGATGAGGTACTTACTGTCTGGAAGTAGCTTGCATAGTCAATTTCTTTGGCCACAAAACTGTACATGTCTGCTGATAACTGATCCTGAGGAAGAAAGGGGGAATGACAAAATACACAGCAAATGTTTAAACATGTTTGGATCATGATCAGAAAATGAAGAATACACAAGATTCTTATCCAGTACATAGTAAAACAATGACAATAAACTGTGCAGAAGCCAAGGATCATTTACTGCTTTCTTCAGAACATTTACATATTAACATAGCTAAATAATAAAGAAAAGATACTATGAATGGAAATAAACTGTTCAGTTATTATAAGCAATGGGGAGCACTAACTCGACAGATCTCCATCCGATTGGCTGCCTCCTCCATCTCTTCCCTGAGGTGGTCGGCCTTGGCTCCTGTTGGCTGCAGGTTGCTGGACAGTCCTGAAGACTTGGTGGACTGGTAGTACCTAGAAGAGATTTTTTTTTTTTTTTTTTCNTTTTTTTTTTTTTTTTTTAACCACTTTCTCAATCTTACTAGAGGCAAGAGACTGGCATATTAAACTGCAATGAACACTTTAAATGCAGATGGATTTTCTTTTTTCATATGTGGCTTCAATAGCTTAAGATGTGATAGCTGCTCTTACAAAACATAACAAACCCCGATGAACTTCTTTTGAAAACGGGATTAATTTAATCTTTGGCCTCCAACAAAGACTATCAACATTTCTTTACTTCCTCATTCATTCAACTTAAGCCGTTTTCTTAAACTCTTCTTTCATTCACATTTGTAGTACACGTTAAAGATACAGGCGGTTGTATTTTTCCAGCCTTTATTTTCCCCCTTTATACTCCACAGTACAATATCTAAAGTGAACCATAATGCACCAACAATCGATTAAATTCTCATTTTTCTGCCCTCTGTCTGAGTTGTGTTTGTGTGTCTGCGAGTCTGCGAGTGGGGATAATGTGCAGTGCTGCCAGAGGAGCTTGGCACACAGCAAGATGATGGGAAAACCTGGTTCACGTTTGGGTCAGAGCAAAATCCTTATAGACTGAACTATTGTGAGGAAAATCACATTTCCCCATGTCACAGCTCATAAACGGACTATAAATGACTGAGTGGGCACAAAGAAAATGGGATCATGATGACAGTTTCACTAGCTGGGAGATAAATCTGGACTGATGTTATTCTGCAGCAAGTTTTAACACCTGTCATAAGTAAAGTTCAGTAAAGGATGCATCATGTGAAGATGTCATCTCTAATTGTTTTATCTAGTTATAGTATATACGTAAATAATTACACACCTAAAAAAAAAAAGTGGCTCTCTCAAACCTAAAATCAGCCATTAATGTCAGCACGTCACTGTAAAATGTGACAAGTTGATCTTACTTAAAAAAAATCTAGGAAACCGATTGCCTTGAAAAGGGTAAGTAAATATAGCTATATAGTCTTAAGTTCAAGTAGACATAAAGTAAACATAACTTTTGTTTAAGCAAGATCGATTTGTCATATTTTACAGTGTATCAGCACACGTGATTTCCTTTGCATGAAGCAGTTACACCCTTAGTTGAGAATCCAGAATTGATAGTACTGGAAAGTGGAATTCAAATAAATATAAATATAGAAGTTGTTGCCTTTTAAATCATAATTAAAAGTTAGACCTATACTTTGAATGACTCCAGAAGTTCCTAAAGTCAGTGAAGGTTTCACGCCAAAGCAGCAGGTCATGCAGTGAAGACTGTTTTTGTGCAATTAAATCCCAGTGACATTCAGTGAGAAGCTTTGAAAGCAGACCATTCACAGGGGATGGTGTTTCTCAGACCACAGCCAGGTCCTTTTCTTACACAGAGAGAGAGAGAGAGAGAGAGAGAGAGAGAGAGAGAGAGAGAGAGAGCCATTTACCGTGTGCGTGCAGAGTCCATGTCCAGTACCAGTTTCGCTAAATGTTTCCTTTGTTTCTGGATATTTGGGATTTCCACCTGAGAGGACACAGCAAAGAGGTTTAGTCAAGTTGTCGTCTCTTGGTGTGAAAGAGAAACAGACTCTGTATTGTCAGAGGTTTTGCACCTGTTGCAGCCAAACTCACAAATACACCAGTTTCAATGGCCACTGTTCTCATGAAGATTAATTTACTGGCTAATTTACAGAGAGTAATGAGAATGAGTCGTGTGTATTCCATATTATCCACTCAGAGTTATCATACACTACTGGCCACAAGTTTGAGGCCACCCCCAGATTTAAAAAAAAAAAAATAATCATCAATAAACTGTTTGTTTTACAATTTATTGCACAGGAAAAGACAAAAATACATAAAAATAAATCTAACTAATTAGTTTTCAAGAAGAATTTGTCAACAAGAGCACATCATGCCCAGTCTGTATTAGTGCACTGGCACTCCAGTTGTGTTCCAACTCCCTTGCCCAAACACCCTTCCTTATGTTTTTACATTCTATTCAATAGTTGCTGTCTGCCTTCTCCCACATCATTTTAGGAATAAGTTGCTACACAGTCTGGTCATGCTATTGCTCTGCAACCACCCCCATGTAAACCTGGGGGGGNGGGGGGGGGGGGTCAGTAATGCTGTGGGGGTGTTTTGGGGGAGAGAGAGAGATCTGGAGACTCGGTCCAAGTTAAAGGAATTATGAAGAAAGAGAATTACCTTTCATCCTTCAAAGACATGCGATTCCATCCAGTTTACAAGTAATTGGTCAAAATTTCATTCTTCAACAGAACAACGATCCAAACATTCATCCAAATTATGCCAAAATTACATCCATTCAAAAGAGAAGCAAAAGGTTTTGAGAATTATGACTTGGCCACCCCAGTCTCCAGATCTTTCTCCCATCGAGCTGGCATGGGATGAGCTTGATAGGCAAGTTTGGAGGGAAAGCCCAGGCAATGAAAAAGAACTGCTTGAGTGCTTGAAAAGTGCTTGGAAATCATTGCCAGGAACCGACTTCCAAAAATGACTGCAGCGTATGCCTAGAATTATGCAGCAGTTATTAAGGCCACGGGGTTATTTTGACAAAACCAAAGTCTGAGCCTGAAATGACTTCAAAGTGCTTTTATGTTGACAAATTCTTCTCGAAAACCAATTAGTTACATTTATTTTATGTATTTTTGTAATTTCCTGTGTAATAAATTGTAAAACAAACAGTGTNAATTAGTTACATTTATTTTATGTATTTTTGTAATTTCCTGTGTAATAAATTGTAAAACAAACAGTGTATTGATAATTTTATTTTAAAATCTGGGAGTGACCTCAAACTTCTGGCCTGCATAGCTAACATACATCTCTTGATACATCTATAGCCCCTATATAACAGACATATGTCTTAGTCATACATGTTGATATAAGAAAATACAGTAATCCAAAATATATATTCATGTCCATGCTAGATTTATAAGATTTCAAATACATGATGGGACATATAGTATATCTGTAGGGAAAAGGAGATAACCCACAAATAAATTTATCAAAGCTAATTACTGAAGCAAGTGTCTGGCATGACAAAGAACTTGCTGGTCAAAATGTTGTTTTAAAAACTGTAAGAACAAACTTGGATGTGAACGCTCCTAGTTTTTCTATCTTACATACATTATATGCCAATATATGTTATATTTCTCCAGTTCTCAGCTCAAATTTAGGATCACAGATAAGCAATGTTTGTCCATATTTTCTTATCTGTTTTTATCACTCTGTGTTCAAAAGATTTATTACATGGATACATATCCAAAAGCTTCCAGCTTGCAAAAACTTTTCTAATCAGAAATTATACTATGTCGTTGCAGTTGATTTATCTGGAGTCTTCACAGTGTCATTTCAGTACCTCTGCAAGGTCGTACAGTGGCTCGACCACGTCTCTCTCGACGGTGAGCTCGAACAAGATCAACNCCTCTGCAAGGTCGTACAGTGGCTCGACCACGTCTCTCTCGACGGTGAGCTCGAACAAGATCAACTCCTGAGCAAGTCTGTCCTGTGTCTCTCCACAGAGCTTCAGCATCTTCCTGCAAAAGCCAACAGGAACAAGATACATCAGCCAAAGCAGGAGAATGCGCAAAGTACAGGCCTCACGCTGTCAAATGAATTGTGATTTTCAGAGGCTAGATCTCCAAGGTAATAACATTTTGTTTGTTGTTTTGGTTTTCTTTCTTAAACATGAGCATCATTATCGCCTGTCAACCACATGCAAACAAGAAAAGTTGTATTCTAAAATGGCTCTGGCAGTTGTTAAGGGATTTCTTAATGTAACGCGGGATGTTTTGACACTTTTGCAATCACTATGTATTTTAATGCAGATCCACACTGTTTTACTCTAGAAATCATATCGTTTATATCATCGTGAAATGAAATCCCTTCCATTAGCATTCAGTTTGTCCTCTTCTATACCGATGTGTTAGTTTATTTCTGAGCATGAATAGAGAATCAGCTGTGGGTCACTGGGTTATAAAAACAGTCCTTTCCATGTCAGTGATTTCTGAAAAATGCTGCCAATGTTACAATTACAGAAACCATTGTGTCACATGTACTGTACGTGCATGTGCTCACCCGAGTAGAGACTCGTCCCCAAGCACTGCAGCTCCCTCCACCATACATTGTGCGAGCGTTGTGAGGGGAAGCTTTTTCTAAACACAAAGACATTTCTCATTATAAAGGAAAAAAATGGAAACAAAATAAACAGGAAGAATTGCACAGAAGCTGTAATACACTTGTGCATGCAGACAGAGAAACTGTTCATTCATGCAGGACAACTGTGTAGCAATATTTTAAATGATTATATTTTGAACTATATTCAGAAAATGATAATTAACTCTTTCTATCCAGGAAACGCAGAATTCACACTCCAAACACAGCAACATTTTAAGGCTGCAGTGCATTCTGGTTTATGAGGATAGTTTTTTTCTTTAATCTCTGCTGCTTTTATGATGTGTCCATCCATGTATGAGCATAGAACATCAAAACCCTAAGAGATACTGCTTTTTTCTTTTTTTTTTTTTTTTGCAGTTTTAAAATAGCTTTAGGGTGATAGGGTGGGAATATTCTCACCGAGGGTGATCTGACAGACTTCTTGTCCACATCCACGCCCTGCTGGCCCTGGAGACAGGCGGTCAACTTCTTATGTGTGCTGTGGGAAACCTGCTTGACCAACTCCAGACGCTTCTCCACCTGACAAACGCACGCACGCACGCACGCAAGCATGCACGCACACACACACACACACACAGGGAAACACAGGCCTCAGTGGGCACACACATACATAATGCATATACATTCTCAGTTTCAGTTTCACACATATCTCAGGTGCGACTGATGTGCTGTGGTTGGGACAACCTCATTGGCAGGTAAAGACGTGCACAGACAGGCAGGCTAAACCACAAATAAAACCACGTCTGATTAAAAATACAGGCCAAGCAGCTGTCTGTCTCTAAAAATACTTGCCATGATGAAATAATGCCTCATTGGCTGAAGCAAATAAGAGGCCATTACCTGCCTAACGCAAATGCCTCTCATTTCATTATTAAATGAACTCAGTGTAACTGATGTCACTGCCACTGATGGCTTCATTAATCTGATCAATTACAGGGCTGCACCCAAGTCAATCAGCAGGGACGTTCAGCCTAACTCTGTTGTTTGCTTATTAACTTTGCCTGAAGGTAATTCAGGAAGTCATTTCAAAAAGTCATTTTATGTGCACTGACTACTTTGTACCAGTAATGATTCCTCCCGTAAGAGGCAGCAAATGTGACATGCACATCCTGCAATACTGTACACACAAACACACATCCACACACACACACACACACACACACACAAATACCTGTAATAGGTCGTCACTTAATACTTCTGTTTTTTCAGCCCTGTGAGGAAAGAAGAGAAAAAAATAGGACTATTAGGGCAAAGAAGGGAATTGCTTAATTACATAACTTGTTGCTGTGGAAACTGGACAACATTCATACCTACTCATTCAATGTAATTGCATAATTTGGGTGAATTTTTATGCACATGATTAATATTGCTGTTGCTGCCTGGAGCCATTCATGTTGCAAGAACATGAAGATTAGATTATTACAGGCCAAAAATCGAAATACGACAGCTTCTGCATGGATGTAATTAAACATATTAGCATGTCAGTACCCACAGGTCAAGAAACCAAAACCTCCCTCGACACTCAAAAGTCAATCTTACCTCACTCCCTTCACACACAGACACACAACACATGCCCTCTGTTTAAGCAGTTCCTGACATACGCACTTTCCTAAATGAGAGCAGCATGAGGGAGTCCTGCATCCTGCACTTTCTTGCTGTTAGGACTTACAGAGCAGCGCTGCTCCTGCGTGAGGCTCGAGTCCTGCTGATCTGCACCTTTCTCTTCCACATCCCCCCTGCTAACAGGAGGGAAACTTTCAGCCAGCAGCAGAGTTACCAGAAAAGAGAGAGCAAAGGGGGGAGAGAATGACTGAAGGAGGAGGAAGAGAGTGAGGGGGAGGGCATCCCAAAGAATGAGACCTGACTATCTAGTCCTTTCACTCTCTCCTGTCAACAGGTAGGAGTGTAATAAAGAGCAGATTGTAAGTCTCTCTCTCTCTCCCCCTCTTCCCCCCTCTCTCTCTCTCCCTCTCTCTCTCTCCAAGAGATTGTAAGTTAAACCATATCAGTGTGCACGCACTGACACGTACACACACAAGGGCAGGTTTGGCACATTTCTTGGCTAAGCTTCCTCACTCAAATGCAATGGAGAACAGGACGTGGATGCAAAGAAAACAGAAGACACAAATGGCAGCGGTCTACAATTTTCCCTTTGTCTTTCCTTTTTCACCTTCACTTCTTCCCTCCTGGCAAAAACACATTTCCATACTTTTATTTATGTTCACATCAGACAGAAAAACAAAAGAGATGAAGCAGGATCTTAGCCTTTTATGGGTATCCGATGCGTATAAAATATACCACAAAACACAGGATTGAAGACATGTTCCGTGGGTCATCAGCCACCATTAGATACACACACATGCACACACTTGTGCCCACACACACCTTTACTCTCATCTGCAAGGCTGGGTTATTAATGATCTGGGTGATGAGGAACAGCAGGACAAAAAAAGGAAAGACCTTTTCTTTAATTCATCTATGGAGTCTGTGCTGCTGCGTCTGTCTGCACTCTCCAGCACTTAGTTAATGCAGCTACTTGTGTGCACAAGTGTGTGTACTTTTGTGCTATTATTGAAGCCCGAATGTGCAGTAGCTTCAGCAGTGGTTCTGTTAGCATAGTAAGTGCCTCCGTGTCTCTGTGTGTATTGACTTAACATCTGTTTAGGGATTTTTCCTGAGGTTTGGCATGTGGTAAATCACCCAGCTTCTTTCTCTCTGGATTCTGCAGTGACGACAAGGAACCCTGAGAGAGATTTACCATCTCAGTCAATCTAGCGAGATAACGATCCTCATGCTAACACACACACACACTTTCTAATGAGCATATCAGCAATTAATCAATGCTCTGCAATGCTGCCTGTCTGACACAAACACGCACAATACCACGCACACACGAAACACACGCAAACCCACACACAATGCAAAGGAGCATTTCCCACTCCCCCACCCCCAACCCCCCTTCAGTAAGGTGTCACACACACAACACACACTTCATCTCAAACTGCTGTAACTCTTGCAGCATGTAGGAGTGTTTTCACATTTTTATTTCTTGCTCTCTGACCTTTGCTTGACCTTTCATGCTGAAAGAGTCTGAATTATTCCTGAATTATTCCTGAATTGAAAACCTGAATAATAGATGAAACCAACATCTAGACCGACAACAAATAAATCAAATGTCGTTAAAGTTTGAACTGTCATCTTCTCAATTGCCAGCAGGAGGAAAGATTTAGTAATGCTTAATGCATAACGCTTCGCCGCACATCTGCCAGTGGAAAATTAACTTATTACTGTAAGTGAAACCTATAGCTTCAGCATATTATACTCATAATGCTGCTGGATAAATGTTTAAGAACAGAATACTAAACAATGTGTGTTTTTGATGCCTGTTCAAGATGGAGAACACAACTTCTATGCATTTATTTATATTTGTTTTGCTTGTTTATTAAAGGCCAAATCTAGAAATTCACAAAAGAGTCAGCTCAAAACCACAACAGGAGAATCTGCTATCACAGGTTTCTTTTCATATATGGACTAATGCTAGATAACAAGAAATTTGATTTATTAATATTTTATTTAAGAAAAACTGGAGCATTTTTATAATCGCAAAATAGATGTTTGAGGTTATTGATTATTGGAAATTTGAATAAGGCATAAATCTGTACACCACTAACTCATTCCTGTGTGTGATTGTGCCTCTGTGTGCTATAAGGAGAGGAGAGGAGAGGAGAGGAGAGGATGGTTACGTTTCCACTAAGGGGATTTAGTCATTGTAACAGAGCGATGGGGGATACATCTGAAGAAGGGAGAGGCTGAAAAACACACATGGCTCATATTACAAAACACATCATCACATCCTCTCACGGCTTTTCTCTCGCTCGCTCTCTGTTAATTGTTTGCCACAGTAAAGGCTTCAAAGCATCCTCAAGCAAACCCTCACTTTACTGCAGCATCAGCTTCTGTCGCCGCACATGGGATTCCCACTGGCACAAAGAAAAGCAAGGGGAGGTGAAGGGCTGCTGTGTGGTGAACAATACAAAAGCAATGAAAAGGAAGAAAGCAGAAAAGATAAAAAAAAAAGATTTGTTTAAAAACACGTGCAGAGCGGCAACCCATAAATCGTTTGAGAGATTACAAAAAGGAGTTGGAGCCACAAAGAGAGAGAGATGACAGGTTTTCTCTACTGTAATGACTTATGCCATTGATTCCTGCGTTTCCATCTCTGGTCCAGGATGTTCAGATTTTAATCTTGCCACTTTGAGAAAAACGGTTTTGAGGACAAACACTCCTGCCTGTATCTCTGCAACAATGATGGCGAGTACAACGTTAATGTTTAGCCAGAAGGAATGAAAATAAGAACTGCCACAAAATGTAGGAATTTCCCTTTAGAATCTGTCTGAAACTGCAGAATGCAGGCTGGTAATGTAATGGCACTAAATAAAATTGTTCAGTTGTTCCATTTTCCTCCTTCCTGCCACAAGCATCCAATCAATACACCAGCAATCAAGTGTGGCTGGAATCAGCTGGACAAGCAGCACGAGACGACAGACCAGAAACTCTGCTGGAAGGAAGTCATTCTGTTCAGATACCTTTATATTCATTACATGTTGGCAGAATACATGTCAGAGCCAGATGGTGTGAAGGAACAGCAAGGAAATAAGTGATGTGTCATTATCTCTAAACCAGCAGGATATGATACGCTTTCACTGGATTATGTAATATATTCCATGAAGCAAGTAGATTACCGAATATTTAATTTAATTCATTTTATGCAGGGAAATCTGTATATCATGAAGGAAATCCTTCAAGGACATAATGCAATCCAAGGAGAAATGTTTCAGGTGAAATCAGATTACCCAGCATGCTTCTGTCTATCAGTAACTTTGGGGGGGGGNGGGGTGTTGCTATGGCAGCATATATAGATGGATCAAATGCTAAAGTGGAGAAGGAGTGAGAAGATTAATGGAGCGCTGGAGTAAACAGGAATCCTTCTTTTAATGTGAAGGGAGCTGTGCTGGTGGCTGAGCTTTCATTTGTCACTACAGAGCAACACCACCCAAGATGAGATTGTATCTGTCTCACACACACGCATACACACACTTTTGCTTTCAAGGTCATCTACTCCACTTCAGTGACTTCAATGTGGGAGTGAGGGTGGAATAAGAAATTATGGAAGCTTCAAACACGATCTACATATCCTTGTGAACTGATGTCTCTGTAAAATGTATATTGGGAATAAGAATCCAAGCACATGTATGTGCAACTGAGTAATAAACTTGGTTCTGTGCTTAAAGAAAAGATGTTCTTTATATTATTATTTCTTTTTCATGTCTTTTACCAATGCAAAAAACAAACAACACATGTTTTGTCTGAGTATTACATGTGGAGGAAGTGAACCTCCATACATCCAAATTGTTCAACAAACATAATAAACAGATGTAATAACTACAGCCTGACTCTAGCAGACTTTTCATACAGATCTAAAGTAGACATTTCTGGGTAATAAAATGTTTGGCACTGCATCAAAAGTCTGATTTTACCTACAAAATAACATTTCATCCCACACTGCCTGTTTGGTAGTCCATTCCCACACTTCACATGCATGAAGATAACCTTGTGATAAGTAATACTGAGTCCACTTTGATTCTGATGTCATTGCATGGTCACACATTGCAGAGTTAGCAGCCACATCACGAGACAGCAAAACACTAGAAAAGCCTGAAAGTTTCTCCAAAGCCACAGGCAATCAAAATGCTGCTCACAGCCAAATGCTTGAGGAGGCCAGGTCCTGCTCTCTGGAGAGTTTGCCATTTTCACAAGGAGCACTAAATCCCTCAGCCTTTCTCAGCCTGACTGAATGAAACAGCCTGACTCAGTCAAGATTCATCCAGAGTATCTGGGCCCACTGGCCTTCGCTATTGACAAAGCAACAAAACACCTCGAAGACTTGAATTAAAAAAAAAAAAAAAAAAAAANAAAAAAAAAAAAAAAAAAACAACCATAGAAGGTTGCACCCATTTAAATCCTCCAGTGATTCATTTTTCACTGCCTGGTGCCAAACGTTGTTGCTTGAAATGGCACAAAATACTACTTATAGCTGGAAATAAATGTTGTACAAAACTTTAACAACACTAATACAAATTCAATGAAGCATCCATCCATTCTCTATACCTGCTTTTCCTGTTCAGAGTTCCAGGATGCTGGAGTCTATCCATCAGTGAGGAAGCTAAAAACTTTTTAGAGCCATTTTCCAACCAAAAGGAGGTAAATATTTGCTATTGAGATTTTAAGTAATATTTTGGGCAGAGGACCAGTGACGTTCCCAAATCCTGGGATCTGCTCAAGCATCCATGCAGCTGCGAGAAGAGTAATGCTGAAGCATTAATGCTCCATGCTTTGGTGGGTCAATATTTCAGCACAGCTAAATATATGACATAATGTGAGATTGGGCAGACTGAGAGCTTTGAAGTCAATAAATGTTCATTATGCGGAAGGCATTAGCAAGTGAATGTTCTTTTGTAAGTCGTGGTGGTGGTGCTACAGCCGGTCTAACACACACACACACACACACACACACACACACACACACACACACACACTCACATACAGGATGCCTCTCTAAAAGAAAGAGGTTCACCATGGAGAGCCTGGTAGTTTGCAAATACAGTGCTGTGAAAAAGTATTTGCCCCCTTACAGATTTCTTCTGTTTTTGCTTTTTTGTTACACTTACATGTTTCAGATCATCAAACAAATTTTAATATCAGACAAAGATAACCTGAGTAAATACAAAATGCAGTTTTTAAATGATGATTTCATTTATTAAGGGAAAAAAGCTATCCAAACCAACCTGGCCCTATGTGAAAAAGTAATTGCCCCCCCTTGTTAAATGATGAATTAACTGTGATTAACCACATTTTTTGGAAAGCTGAGTTCAATTTCACTAGCCACGCCCAGGCCTGATTACTGCCAGACCTGTAGAATCAAGAAATCACTTAAATAGAACCTGTCTGACAACAATGAAGTAGGCTAAAAAAAATCTGAAAAAGCAACACGTCATGCCCCGATCTGAAGAAATTCAAGAACAGATGAGAAATGAAGTCATTGACATCTATCAGTCTGGAAAGGGTTACAAAGCCATTTCTAAGGCTTTGGGACTCCAGCGAACCACAGTGAGAGCCATTATCCACAAATGGAGAAAACATGGAACAGTGGTGAACCTTCCCAGGAGTGGCCGGCCTACCAAAATTACTCCAAGAGCGCATCGACGACTCATCCAGGAGGTCACAAAAGAACCCAGAACAACATCTAAAGCACTGCAGGCCTCACTTGCCTCAGTTAAGGTCAGTGTTCATGATTCAACAATAAGAAAGAGACTGGGCAAAAATGGCATCCATGGGAGAGTTCCAAGGCGAAAACCACTGCTGACCAAGAAGAACACAAAGGCCCGTCTCACATTTGCCAAAAAACATCTTGATGATCCCCAAGACTTTTGGGAAAATATTCTGTGGACTGACGAGACAAAAGTGGAACTTTTTGGAAGGTGTGCGTCCCGTTACATCTGGCGTAAAACTAACACAGCATTTCAGAAAAAGAACATCATACCGACAGTCAAACATGGTGGTGGTAGTGTGATGGTCTGGGGCTGCTTTGCTGCTTCAGGACCTGGACGACTTGCCGTAATTGATGGAACCATGAATTCTGCTCTCTACCAGAAAATCCTGAAGGAGAATGTCCGGCCATCAGTTCGTGACCTTAAGCTCAAGCGCACTTGGGTTATGCAGCAGGACAATGATCCGAAGCACACCAGCAAGTCCACCTCTGAATGGCTCAAAAAAAACAAAATGAAGGTTTTGGAGTGGCCTAGTCAAAGTCCGGACTTAAATCCGATTGAGATGCTGTGGCATGACCTTAAACAGGCCGTTCATGCTCGCAAACCCTCCAATGTGGCTGAATTAAAACAATTCTGCAAAGAAGAGTGGGCCAAAATTACTCCACAGCGATGTGAAAGACTCATTGCCAGTTATCGCAAACGCTTGATTGCAGTTGTTGCCGCCAAGGGTGGCACAACCAGTTATTAGGTTTAGGGGGCAATTACTTTTTCACATAGGGCCAGGTTGGTTTGGATAGCTTTTTTCCCTTAATAAATGAAATCATCATTTAAAAACTGCATTTTGTATTTACTCAGGTTATCTTTGTCTGATATTAAAATTTGTTTGATGATCTGAAACATGTAAGTGTGACAAAAAAGCAAAAACAGAAGAAATCTGTAAGGGGGCAAATACTTTTTCACAGCACTGTACATGCACCCACACATGCATATGAGATGCTGCAGTTACCAGCCTTGTTTCACGTCTGAATGAACTCATTTAACCTGCTGACTGTCTGCTTACACATCAGCTCACACAGACAACCCTCCTCAGACACGCGATCCGACCCCGTGGCTTTATGTTCACGTTTTTACACAGTCGGCCTGAACAGGAATGATGGTGCTGCTTCTTCTTGACCAACAAGCTAATGGGCAAAGAATGATAAGCCTGATTTGTTGCATCAGAGATACAAGTCCTACTCGTTTCAATCAAGATATCTGACCTTTAGGTATCAGCCACAGTCGGGCCATATGTCCCTGTTCGTCACCTGTAGTTTTTTCTGGCTCTGATCAGCTATGTCGACTCATGGCAGAGACAGTCAGGAGAGAGAGAGAGCTCTGTGATTGGCTGTTCATCGTCATTATGAATCAGTAATTTGGTGCATTTTTTTTTTTTTTTCCTCTGTCTTTTCTTTACCTCTTCCACAAGCACAGATAAACCCTTACTCTGCAATTATCTGCTTTTATTTGCCGATACATGAAAAATACATTAAAAAGTGTGCAGGTGCTTTCTTCATCCAGCTTCAGCAATGTTTATTCATCCTGTAAAGGCCACCATTCTCCCCCCAACACTTCAATCTTCTCTCCCCAGCAGGAGCTGAATCAGAGCCAGTAATGAGCTGTACGAGGGTCTCACATTTTTTTTTGGCAAGCACTCAAGCACTCTCCGATGCCGAGCATTTCTCCTATTTATTCTCCCTCTGCCATCTTTTCCTTTATCTCCCTCCAGCTCCATTTCTCTCTCCCTCCTCCTTACAACCAACCTAAATTTTGCTGCTTCTATCTGAGTCTCACAGTCAACCATCCTGGCTCAGCGCGGCAGTGTTTTGAGGAAACACCGAGTGTTCTGGCTGAGGACAGCTCATTGGACTCTTCTCCACAGGAGGACAGGGAGACTTGTCTCCTGCCAAGTGTTCGTCATACTCCACTATTACAGAGAATGACTAATAACTGTGAGAAGAGGAGACAGAAAGAGGGAGAGAAGACAAACAACCTGAAAGCTGTTCCAAAGTTAGAAAACACACCAAGGGTGAGAAATTCTTTCCAAACAAAAACGCCTTTATATTCATGCTGGCATTGAAGGAGCCGTGAAATAACTCAAGCAGGTGACAGGCGGGAGGAGACAATACGGTGCAGCACCCTGGAGCTGTGACAGAATCGTCAAACTGACACGGGGTTTGCAGTTTTAAATGAAGAGTGTTGGTTGTTTATCCTAGTAAGGCTAAGACACTCAGCTTGTCTCATTTCTCTGCCTTTTCTATGCTTCTCTCCCTCGTCTCATCAGACATCACCTCTGCATTTCTACTTCTGCTCCATCTCTAAACGAAGGATACGACCGTGATCTTTAGGAAGGGGGGGTCAGGCTGTCATCGTGTCGCTGACTGTTGAACTTTCTTTTTTTTCTCTCCAGTCAGGCAGCCGGCGATTCACTGCTCACATCACAGCTTCATCCTTTGTCCTTTCACATTTGTTGGTTTGGCTGAACAACTAGAGCAGGGCTCCCCAACTAGTTTTCCCCAAGGGCCAAATTATGTCAAGCATGCCAAGCCAAGGGCCACTNCCCCCCCCCCATCTAATTTTTATTTATTTTTAAACGTAACCCTTTACAGCCGGCACTTCTGATGTAGAGTTTGTGGTGTTTTAAAAATCACCATTTCTTAATATAATGGAGATATATGAATATCTATGGAAAGCTTAGATTCTCACAAACAAAATGAGCCCAAGTATGACATTTTACGAACACGCAATCCTGAGATAAATTTAACTAAAGCACAAGATAGCCTCCGAGCTAAAACCTAGCTTCGTCGCTTCTCAATGATGTAACTTCCGAGGGCAGTCTAAATTTTAAAATCCCTCTCTGTGATTTGATAGTAGACTAGAAGAGGATTTGATTGATGGGTCAGTGGTCCTATCAGCTTTTATGTAGCCATGGCAATAGGCATGCATTCCCCGTGCGTAATATATGCATAATATTCCACTGACAGACCGAAGACCGCGTGCTTATCCCTATGTGGCGTTCACAATGTTTTATAATTGCCATATCTCAATAAAATAGACATATCAGAATATCTATGGAAAGCTTAGCTTCTTCTGAACAAAATGAGCCCAAGCATGACATTTTATGACAATGCAATCCCAAGATAAATGCAACTAAAGTACAAGATTTTTATTTATTTTTTATTTTTTTTGGAGAAGTCATCTGAAGGCCTGATAGATAGGCCCAGGCCGCCAGTTGGGGATCCCTGAACTAGGGACACTCAGACATGCACGCAGAAAAATTCACATCAGCAAAGGTCAGAGTCAGGATTAAGAAAAAAAACTACAAGGGATTAAAGTAGAATTCATTCTTTTTATAACATGGATCTTATTTTTGTATTTTCGGCCATCATTTCTATCATTTAGGATATTTTGATTGAGCCAGGACAGAAATGGCAGGCAAAGCCACATGAGCTGTCTGATAATCACAGGTTTTCACTTCCAGTTACCTCACGTAGATTACATGGTTGGGACTTTCTTTATAACCCGTCTTAATCCTGCTATGGTGATATTCCATGCTCATGTCAGAAGTGAAGTTGGCTGGTATAATTTCATCCTAAAAATTACAAAAGATAACCATGAAGCGTTACTCCTTTTACACACACACACACACACACACACACACACACACACACACACACACACACACACAAAAAACATGTCACTCTCCCACACTGAGGAGGTGACAGCAACCAAGAATCCAGGGATTACCGCAACAACGATGTCACATTTAATTTAAATTAATGTGTCCACAGCTGTTTCCTCTTCAGACAGAATTGTCACCCAGAGGAAGTTCGAACAAAGACGTACATGTGCAGAGTCACAGCACACACACACACTCAGACATGAATGCATGTGCACACAGTTTACACAGTGCCACACACACCCAGCACCTCCCCTCTGACAGAGCAAGTAACTGAAGTATGTTTCAGATGTGTCCTCGTCTCATCAGACTAATGGTCATCTGGGGAAATCACACACACACACACACACACACACACACACACACACACACACACACAAGCTGGACCAGCACTCTACCAGGCCCAGAATTCACACCCATTGGGATCTAAAATCAGGCTAGTGGGCAGATTCATAAGAGCTCTTCAATTGACTTCTGCCAATTCTTAATATGATTTTTATGGTATTTTGGCTTATGATGCAGCTGCATTAGTATGTGCCCATCATAGCTTTTACCAAGGCTGCAGAATAATTAAACAGGCCGAGTTTAACTCATTTTATCACACGACTTAAAGAGGAAATAGAACAGATATACTGAAACATTGTACTGAACCAGTTCCTTGTTTACAATGGCAAAATATTATGGATTATTATAATCAGACTAATATTTCTCTCAGAATAATAAATCTATAGTATCTGCTATGATACCTGAAGAGCCACAACAACAGTTTTACATACTCGCCAGGTATTATACCTCAAATATCTCAAAGAGTTACTCAATAAAAATCAAAGGGATTAAATTCCACAATTCCAGAATGCTACATGAAACAGTCTCCAGTACTATAATATTCTCACAGTGGGCATTTTGACTTATGAAAGCAGGTTTATTTAATATCAATGTTGGACGTGTTCCATTCAAGTATGCCAGGAATCAAATATGCACAATATCAGAGCCCTGGCACTGGTTCACCTAAATGGAATGCAGCCACTAATATCATAGATTAATTAAGTTTCATGTCTGCAACAGTAACAGCAACACTGGAAATATGAGCATTGAGTAATGACTAAAACGAGTCACTTATTTATTAAGTGCAACAAGTGTCAACATGAGCATCAACAGTGAGTGTGTCATAGGTTGTGGTGTGTTATAGCAGCATCTTTGTGCAAGTTATGAGGTGAAGTGTGAGGCTGTTTGAAAATGCATCTATCAGAAAAAAGTGACAACATGGTGACAGGAGAGAGTGACACAGTGTGAGACGACAACCGGGCAACATTTCTGCAGAGGAATGTAGTTTTACATCCTGTGCTGACAAGAAAGCTACATGCCAAAGCGCATGACGGCTATGATGCATGGTTATGTGTGTAATCGCAGGTCTTAGTTTTATTGCAGCTTTTGCTAATTTAGCTGCACTTTTGCACCAAACAGCAGGTGGTACTCTTCTCTCACATCTTCATCCCCAACAGACCAATACTCCTGAAGCTCCATGACCGTATTTAAGTTACAAACTATCACTCATGCTACTGATTTATTTACAGTGTGTTGCATTTTAAAGGGGCAGATACTTACATATTGATATTTTTCACTAAACAGACTAATTCTACCTATTATAGCATTTACAGCCTAAATAACATCCCTAAAGTACGAAATAAAATCCCTAGATGGCTTTAAAAAAAAAAAACAAATTGTACAATTTCATTACATTTAAGATCATTTAACTAACTGGATTTAAAAAGAAAAGACACAGCTGCATAAATCATAAATAGAGTATTTGGGCAAACCATTTTTTTTTTTTTTTAATGTTTCAGGGCTAAAATAGATTTTATGTCCTGTTATATACTCCTCATAATCAAAAAAGTAGCCTTTTTTGTATTGCCAACTTGCTAGTGGAGGTTATGATAAATGCTGCATAAATAAAATCATGACTCATGGAATTATGACTATGACCTTGATACACCATCACCGGACACTACATGCATGCAGCCATGGCATTTATCACTTTTTTCCTCTTTTTTTTTATGTGTTTGTTGTTTTGCAAAGACACATACACAGATTCATTATCTAGGTTTTGGACCCACAAAGCCTGATAAAGACTCCAAAGACTACAGATGAAGCAACACCTTCCCTCAAGCTCTTCTAAACTCCTTTGGGTTTTCTTGGATGGACACACACACACACACACACACACACAGAGTCCTAATAAAGCGTAACCATTAATACTGAGGAGATATTTATGGCACTCCCCTCAAGACCTGCCTTCCTCATTGCGACCCACATTCTTGTCTGTAATGGTGAAATATTCATCACTGCTGATCAGGATGCAACACAAACAGCACTGTATGTTGTGTTTGGTGATGCTGCTGCATCAGGCAATGTTGCATCTGAATATTTTAACAGATAGAAAACAACATGTCACGTCATCTTGCTTTACCATAGTCACTCTGAGCACTGCAGCATCAAACGTGCATTTTTGCATTGACACACAAAAGGTCACATAACTCATCAAAGGAATGACAATGGCTTTCAGCAGAGGTTGATTGTCATTCACTCAGGATCATTTCCTCATCGTGAATGCAAGAGGAGAAGATCAGGATGTGAAGGAAGGAGGGGAGGAAGCTGTCAAAATCCAATGAACCCAAATGTATTCATTCTGTTGGTGCATCTCCAGTGCATGGTGCTTCCTGCGTTTCAAAATGTCAGCAGTGATTTCATCAGACTTCATAAAGTTCTGTGACTAGATGCCTTGAAAGGAGAGGTGAGGCGATCATCTGCCTTCAAACATGTGTGAACACACACATTGGGAGCAGCATGCAATAACATGAGATAAAGGCGGAGGAGAGGATCAGCTCCACTGCTACCATTTTGCAGTTTAGCAAAAACACAGAGCTGAAGAGGAGAGCTACAAAAGACACTCTACAATACTATTCTGGGAGGAAGACTTTCAAGACTAACACACTCCATAAAAAGTCTGCTTGGCTGCACGCACTGCAAAGAACACCTGCTATCTTATTAAGCAGTATGTGCTGCTCGTCTCAGCTAAAACTTGTTCAAGGAGCTTAGTGATGGGAGGAAACAAGAAGTGACGCATTTCAAAGCAAAAAAAACAAAAAACAAAAAGACATTGATCTTTTCAAAAAGGCATCTGGTTTGTAAAGGCTGCTACTACTTTTAAACACTAAAAGCTCTAATAGATGAGAGATGTTGCAGCTATTTATTTTTCATCTTAATCTCCTTCCAACTTGACACACAGCCAGTTTTTCTTGGCTTTTCATAAAATCCTCCACAGCTGTTATGATGTCATCATCTCAGACAAAGAGGGATCTAGAAGAGGTGAAAGTCTGAGGGGCCAAATCTGATGCGGTAACGGTTCAAAGTCATAGAGCGAGTACGTAATCACTGCATATTTATCATGTTTGCCCATCCATGAGCATAAAACATTGGCCATGAGAGTTAAATAAACCAGAACTGTTCCTCTGAAAATAAAGGCTGATATGTGACCTGCATGTTAGATCTACTCACAGCTTTAAAAACAGAGAGTAAATTTCTTGTAAAGAGGTATGGAGCTAATTGCTATTTACAGTGTTACATAAATGATGTTTTTCCATCATCTGTGTTTATCACAGCTCCAGTCGGCTGCGTGGGATGTTGCAGCTCTGAACACACTGCAGACCCATCCAGAGCTGTTACTCCAAGCCAAGAGGAGATGGAAGGAGGGAAGCCTGCTGTGAGTCATCAGCATGGTACTGAGTTCCTCCAGGCTGCTGGGACATTGACAGTCTGAGTCTGCTGGCTGATGAGTTACCAGTTTATTAGCTACAATATCATACTAGAAAAGAAAGTTTCAAGACTGAAAAACCCACAGATCCCCTAAGAGTCACGCTGTAATAAACAGTAGCACCAAATAGTCTGCTGATAAGTGCCAACATCCACCTCAATCATCAAAAGCACCAACTTCAGGGTCGTCCTCCATCAATAATGACTGCATGAGACCAACTGTGTCTCAGTGAGGCAGCCATCACGTCAAAAAAGACCTTGAATCTGACTTCAGGTATGATGACACAAGAAAATAAATCAGCTCAACGGCCTCTGGTGTGGGTAAAAATGGTAGCTGGAAAGCTGTATGTTATGATGATAAACAGATGTATCAACATCCTAACAGCAATGAACCAGAGATTTATGGTGAGGATAACAGCGCGGCAAAGTGAGCACATGTGAATGTGTCCCATATTCTGATGCAAAGTGTTCTCATTCCTGAAAGCGGAGGAGGGGTGAGGGTCTGTATAATGAATCTCATTATAAGTCAGGTTTTAATAATTTGGGTTTATACGTTTATTTAAGAACAAGGCTGCAAACAAAATGTCCTGAATGAGATGACAGTCCCCCGCTTTCTCTCCGTCCAGCTGGACAAAGTTCAATCAGACTGAACTCTGCGCCAGATGAACAAGGAGGGATCGATTCGTGTCAGGAAGCAAATGTGTGTCACATCCATCGTCACACAGACAGAGAAATCCAGTGTGGCCATGATTAAATAATGTAATAATCATGTAGTGCTTGTTGCTAATAGGCACAACAAAGGTCACAGATGCAGTATGTCAAACACTTACATCATCCTGAGAAGAGGTCTAATCAGCTCACATAATTGAAAAAAAATGTGTTCTGTGGGTGTGTAGGACCTTAAATATAAAAATGAAATGAGTACCCGTAATGTTAAAGAGTTTCTAGTATTGCTTTTCAGAGTCAAAAAAACATAAATTTACAGAAGATGCAGCATCCCTCATCTATCCCCCCCNCCCCCCCCCGTGACACAAAGATATTCATCTGCCTATAAGTAGCATGAGAATGAGGGAACAATCTTTCCTCACTCGCATCAGATGTCACTATCAGTGGTTTATGTCCTCGTTTCCCAAACTGACTTCTTCCATGTCCCGTAAATGACAGAGACACAGAGTCAAGCTGATTAGACTGAAAAAGATCCAGAACAGGGGCTAACTGCACCTCTGTTGTGCGGCGGCTCATTACAGAGGCATCATTTTATCAGCTGTGACATCTTTATGTGCCACTAAGCATCACATCAAAGAGCTGCTGTGCTGATTAAGTTTCTCCTCGCTGACAAAACCGGGAACTTGGTTTTGAAGAGGGGGGCAGGCAGAGTGCATATAGCTAAAATAAGAAACGGCGTGTCAACACTAGAAACGCAAACAAATTCATAGAGAGGGGAGTCAGAGAGGATGCTGCTGAGCCTGAGCGCCGTCTCAGGTTTCCTGTCTGTAAAAGCGCGTTTGCTCCTGAGAGCATGATCGAGGGCGTGCTGTCAGGTATTTGACACTTACAGGGTGCAGGAGTCCCAGCAGGAATCGAGATCAAGTTCAGTACTTGTATGAGGCTATGCGGAAGTATTTTTGAGCAGAATGGTATTAAGATATGTAATTTATCACTATCTAACACCCTCCAAGTAACCATAGTCTTCAAATTCACTATTTTGTCACCATGTTTCTTTCACAATTCATTGATGTGCAGCTGGTTGAAAATTTACTTGTAATTTACTTGTGGTGGTGGGCAGGCATCCAAATCCCCCCCCCCCCNTTTAACATGGCTATTTGGCTTTAAAAGTGCAAAGAAAAAGCAAAAAACACTCAGATCTAGTTGAAAACGGTCACTACCAGGCTGTGTGCTACTGGTTGCTAGGCAACCACAGTAACACAACGAGCGCATTTTCATTCAACCTCAGTGAGGTTTTAAAGGAAAACTAAAGAAACTAATTAACTATAACACAACAGAGGGAAACTTTGGTGAGAAACATGGAGGTTACATATATTTTAAAATTAGAAATAATGAGCTGGCCGGAATAAAAGCCTGGTTCTTTCTGCAGTTGAAGTAAAAAAAAAAAAAAAAAAAAAANAAAAGGACCCGCCACTATTTGAGCATTTATGGTATGCTCATAAGGAAGGAGACAGATGCCGCTTCATGGAATTTTGCTGAAAATGGATTAATGGTGACAAAACCTAATCATGAGATGTTTTTAGGACACTTTTACCTTCGAAATGACGGTAAGATTACAAATTTATTCCATATTGTAGCAATGTTTTGGTCAGCAGTTTGAAGACATTATTAAATGTGTATGTTTTTTAAGGCTGGGTCATCCTGCAAAACCTGGGCGGGTTTTCATGGGCAGGCCGCCCAAGTTTTGCCAATGTATGGGAAACACTGCAATAAAAGAATGTCAAAAGCTGATTAGTTTTTTAAAGCAGAACAGTGTTTTATGTTTTATCTGTTAGTATTAAATGAAGAACCTCAGAGATGTATGAAGAGGTATGAATGACCACACACATGTCATCATTGCAATGGGATGTCTCCGACATCATTGGTATCTTTACTTCATCAGCTCCCTGAACAAATGACTCAACTGTTGCCATGGAAATGAGGCCATGTGGGCTGAGGCCTGTTAAAGTGATGTACGACTGAGGAGAAGCCACAGCTCCCGGAAGGAGTTAAAGCCGGGAGGAGAAACACAGACTGTGAAGTGAAGGAAAGAGATGAATGGAAGGTTTCTCCAGCTCTCCACCCTGTCCTCAGGCAAACCCAAAACATCTCTCTCATCCATCCTCTGGGTCGTGATAAACACTCGCTCTATCTGCCAAAGAGTCATCATCAGAAAGCCCTCTGTGTCAGAGTCTTGCTTTTCCAGAATTATTGCTTTTCTCGAGGTCATACTGGCTAAACTGCCCTCTCTCGCCACCTCTTTCTCTCCGTTATCAGACAGACTTTCAAGGGAAATACTCAGCTCGTAACTGAGATTACTCAACATTTTTAGTTGTCAAATAAGCATTTATCAAGTAAAACTGCCAAAGATCTGGATGTTAAGGTTTTAAATAAATTAAATAATCAATAATAATAAGCAACACAGACTAATGAGATGCAGGTTTTACTCTCTGTGAGCTTCCTGATAAATTTCTCAGAGGAAATATTGATCACCCTGTTAGCATCCAGTGCTTCATCTGGACTCTTCTCTGACACCGAGGAACACACACTCATAACAAGATCATGTCCCACCTCTGGTTCATGCGACTTCCACACTAAATAAAATTTAATCTAACCGCAAATTAAACATTAACATTTCTACATGTTGGTGGAAGACATCAGCTCAACCTCATAGTCTAGTTTTTTCTTATGTAATGCAGTAACTGGACAAATGCAGACCAGAATCCCGCCTCCTGTATGTCACGTTCGCCCTGTCCCTCGTCTCACAGCAGTGACAGCGACACCTGAGCTCTGAGGGTTTGACTTCCCATTAAAGTTTAACAGACAGCTACAGTAGCAGCAGCAACGCAACAGGTACAGTAGAAGGTAACATGGCTGCTTTCTGGCCACGCCCCCTCAGCTGCTGGGCATGGCAAAGCCAGCATGTGTTTTTCCTCTGATTCTCAAATAGCCAAACAAAGCTTAGAAAACAAACAGAAGACTTTTGCATTGAACACTAACAAATAAAAAACCCAATCATTGTGTTGCATCAGGTGATGTAGGAAATGTTTGTGACAGTTTAAAGGACCATACCAGCCATTTTGCATGTTTGAGCCTAATATGTTCAATTTTCATACGTTATGTTATTGACAGTCATCTCCCAAAGGATGAAACTATATTTCAGCTTTCATGATATTTTGCAAAATCTCTTAATCTTTCAAAATCAAATATTCAAGTGATACACCCACCTTAAAAATCCATGTTTCACCTGCTAATAGTTATGCAGCCTTATGAAGTCATGGTCATTTAAATTTTTCCATAAACACAGGTCTTCTTTTGGGACTATATTCCCCTGTGGAGACACACATTCACTCCATGCTTTTTATTGCGCTTAAACGCTAAAATTAACTTAAAAAAAAAAAAACCTGAATACACATCTTGTTGGCGATGATGGATTACCTATCCCAAGAATGTCTCAAGTATCAACAAGTTGATTTTAATAGCGTACCAGAATGAACTGAAACCAANCAAGAATGTCTCAAGTATCAACAAGTTGATTTTAATAGCGTACCAGAATGAACTGAAACCAATGGCAGTCAAAGTAGGAAAAAAATAAATAATTCACCATTCCAGTAGTATGCTTTGGGAAATGATTGTTATTACTGTTATGTATATGAAAATTGAATACATTAGGCTCAAACATGCAAAATGGCCAGTATGGTCCTTTAAATGTAAAAATAAGGAGGCTGTATGTGATCACTGTTGTTTGCTCTGAACTAAGTTAAGCTATCCAAATACAAAAGTACACACACCAACCTACTAACTTTACATAGACACACACAAAGAAATTAGATGTGGTTAAAACAAACTGTAAATGCAAATTGCGTTTGTTAAAATAAATTATTACTTTTTCCCCTGAATTGTCCATTCAACCGATCAGTTGACTGAAATAATAAAACTACAAAATGATGATTTTATCCACTCCAGACACTCCACTGAGAAGTAGCACTTATGAAGCCAAAGTCACTCACCAGAGAATGAAAAACCTCTCTGAAGACAGATACGCTGAGTGCTGAGGCAGGAGGACGGAACAACAGAGTAAAAAAGTCTTTCCCATTAGAGTGGGAAATGAGTCTGGCTCGTTCTGAGAGAGCTACCCAAGATAATGCAGAAATAACAAGGGAGACTCCTCTACTCCATCAACCCAACTCATAATTCCAGATGTTCCGCTCAGAAGTTCATCATTTCAAACTTTCCAGATTCTGGTTTTCAACTTTTAAACAATGCTTAAATGTAAGACTTGTCCCTTACTGGCTATTTTTGGGGTGTTCAGAGACCCACTTCCTCGTTGCCCCTTTAAGACTGATATTATTGCCTTTCTGCTGCTTTTGGCCAGAAGAAACTACTACTCTCTTGGAAATCTCCTGATCCTCCCTCACACCCCATGTGGATTAAAGACATTTTATTCTTTCTTCAACTCAAGAAAATTAAGTTCTCCCTTAGAGAATCTATGGATGTGTTCTATAAGAGGCCTTCAGGACATACATCCCCTTTCTATACTCCCTCCTTACTAGTTGGCAATGGTTTGCAATTTTGTAAGGATACCCAGGGTTTTTTTTTTTTTTTTTTTTTNTTTTTTTTTTTTTTTTTTTCTCTCCAGATCAGACAGATGGGTTTTGGGAGGATGGGAGGTCCATATATAGATGTATATCGTAGAAAAATTGGTGAATTATCTGTTACAGTTTATATGATTTGTATATCCTGATCTTTCCTTCACCTACTAAAGCGTTGTTTATAAAAGAAGTTCAGCATTTGATGTGAGCACAGCTGAGAGGGAAATTTTAACCATGTTGTCTCCAGTGGCTAATGTGTGCTTGACAACAGAGGAGAGTTCAAACAGATCAACAGCATCTCATGAAGCCGCATCATCACGGTTTAAAAATGTTTACTCATGGACGCCTCAGATTGTCCCTCATCTATGTGAGCATTCCCATTTGTATGACAGGATGTTGATGTGATGTGTTTTCTCTGGAATCTCATCTGGCGTTGAAGCAGCAGTTGACCTCGGCTCCACTCAGCCCGACAGCTCTGAAGGAGACATCGACGTACCAGCATGAGATGCAGTCACTTGAGTGGAATTCATTTTCCATAGCACACTCCAATTAGTGTCTATTACAACAGCGAAAATACTGCAGGAGCTCTGGGAGTGTTATTCCCCTCATGATGTCATTTCCTGTCCTGCTCAAGCTGTGCTTTGGATGCATGCTGATGAAGCACTCGGGGTTCAGCTGAGGGTATTTAATAGTTTGTTTTTGTGTGAGGTGGGGCTCTGTCACTGCTGAGATAATGTTTCCAGTCAGTGGAGGTATATATGTGACACACAGGATAGGTGGAGTAAAGTTGTGATGCCACTGACTGGGTGGGTCAGTGTCAGTAGAACTCTGGGACCCTGGTTGCTATGCTAACGTGGGTGTGTCATATGGGTTACAACCAATATACATTCATCCATGTCAACATTACAAAGTACACATATACTGTATTATACATCTTTCATGGTTTTGGATTCAGAACCTCCAGGACGACAAACACACACATTATGAACAACTGTTACTGCAGCATTTGCCCTGAGTTTACGGCACAAGAAGCATGAATGTCAACACGGCTGCGACAATGATGTGATAATATGGGTTTAGGTAATGAGGTCATAATTTAGTACATGGTTGAAAAAAAATTGTTTAAGAGTTGTGGACCATTTCAGTAAGTTTTCATAATGACTACATCTATCTCCTGCAGGCTCTTTTTTCTCTCAGCTACACTGACGATGGATGTCGCTACTGAGGAGTAAATCTGCTGCAATACTCTGGCCAGCACCCTCAAGCGTGAATCATACCAGTGGAAAAAACACCTACAACTTAAAGGACCATACCAGCCACTTTGCATGTTTGAGCCTAATATATTCAATTTTCATACATGTAATGTTACTGACAACCATTTCCCAAAACAAACTACAGGAATGGTGAATTTAAAAAAAATTTCACCTTCCAGACTACCATTTTTCAGTTCATTCTGGTAGGCAGTTAAAATCTACTTGTTGATAATTGAAATGTTCTTGGAATAGGTAATCCACCATTGCGAACAAGATGTCTATTCAGGGTTTTTTTAGAAGTTACATAATTTTAGCGTTTCACTGTAATAAAAAATATGGAGTGAATGTATGTCTCCACTGGGGAATATAGTCCCAAAAGAAGACCTTGTTTATGGAAAAATTTAAAGGACTGTGACTTCATAAGGCTGCATAACTATTAGCAGGTGAAACATCGATTTTTAAGATGGGCGTATGACCTGAGTATTTGATTTTGAAAGATTAAGAGATTTTGCAAAATATCAGGAAAGCTGAAATACAGTTTTATCCTTTGGGAAATGGTTGTCAGTAACATAACATGTATGAAAATTGAATATATTAGGCTCAAACATGCAAAATGGACAGAATGGTCCTTTAAGAGGCCTGATTCTGACTTTTTTGCCACTGTGCCTCTGTAAGGAAAGCCAAAGATTTAAGAGTTTTCCCACAACTGTCCTTCAAACTTTGCTTAGATGAAGTGCTATGAAGTATGAACAACTAAAGGTATCTACTCCCAAATTACTCAATTGCAGCCCTTCAGGACTCTAACAGAACAGCAGCACCTGTTGGTTGGTTTCCTAACTTCTTGTATGACCCAAACTTTGTTCTAAATCTCTTCTCATCATTATCAGCAGCGTAGCTGACAAGGTTGGTGTGATATTTGTCTGTGCAGTCCGCAGAGACGCAGGAATAACCTATGGAATTATCTCCATCACCCGTGACTAACACTCCAGTGGAAATGATAACTGCATTTGTAATGCTCTTGGTTTTACCCAAAATCCTATACATGACGTCCAAACAAAACATCAACCTCACAGAATCTGCGATGCTTTTTTATTCCTCTGTTATGCATGAGCCCTTCTGCAGCTCTGTTCCAGGATTACAAACTACGGGCCCATTAGTAATTAAAATGGAAACATGATCCAGTTTAAGCCTCCGTGTAGCATAGTGTGAATTTAATCATACACCTCAGCTGCTGTCAGAGGAGGCTATTTTTGTCAAGGGAGGCAACATCAACAATCATTTCCTCTTTCTATGCTCATTACATTTGAAGCATTGCTGTCAGAGCATTATTTCACAAAGCAAGCAGTTTATGCTGGAGGACAGAGGCTGGGAGGAAAGCAGAGACAGTGTGAGTCGGTTTATGAGGAGAAGTATGTGAGAAATATGGAAGAAGGAAAATGGCTCGTTTTTAGATGGTTTTTGCCTATAAGTGTGTGCAGTTAAGTGTGTAAACCTATAATTGTGTGCTCCTGCAGGCTGCTACCATTGCTTCTGTTGTAATTAGAACAGAAGCAATGGTAGCAGTTGGAGCTTGACCCTTTCTGCCCTGCAGAAAGGGTCGAGCTCCAACTGCTTCCAAGAATTTATCATTAACACCCTATTGTCATGATTAACGAGGAACACTCCGATGTTGGGTAAGCACAACAGCACACTCAAATACACATCCATGCATAACACACTCACGCACAGCTTACATATTCACAGGAAGACTGCAATAGTTATGATGAAAAGAGAATGTCTCTATGCCAACACCTCATAGCTCCTGGAGATATACAATTCTTTTCCCACTGTAAACATAATGTCATCCATGTCAAGTCCATTTCCTTGTGACCTTTAAATGTAAGCAGCTTGTGAAAGTCAAGCAGTCCAGGCTAGCTCTACTATTAACCTAAAATGATTTCCCTTTTCTCCCAGGATAGTGAATTCCCACTGTATTCCATGTCTAAAGTAGCCTGCCCATGAATACTAATTATGTTCCAAATATAGGACAATCAATTCTCACGTCTGAGAATAATGTTGGAATGAAAACACACACATACACAATGCACAATACAGGCAATAATACACACAGCATGTTTGACAAATAGGTTGATTATCTTTCAACTTGGCCCTGCAGCCAAAGAGGATGTAAAACAGATTAGCATAATTTATGTTCACCTCTATCGAGCCATTTGTACTAATCTAAATTACGTATATACAAGATAAATCTCTTTATTTATACCAACAAAAAAAAGGAGAATATAACTTCAGAAAAAAACAAAATGCAGGAAGCAGTACAGACTGTGTGTGGACAGGGTCAGGACAACAGTGTGTCTATATGTCGAGGTCCAGCAGATCAGGGATGGGTGAAAAAACCCACCCATCCAAACGCGCCAGCACAGACAAACTGATGTGATGCCAATAGATTCACAGAGGTCTGTCAGTGTGAAAGAAACTGTCACAAATCAGCAGAATCATAAATGCTTTCCTGAGGACAACACATGAATGAAATATCTACAGCCATGCTAGCAGCCCCGTGCGACCGCAGTTCCCGGCATAAAAGACAGAATTGCTAGATGAATGAAAAATGCAGTAAAAACATATTATTCTTAGATCCTTAACTGCTACAGTTTATCTTTTTTGCATTGCGTATGAATATCTGAACCAAAGTTAATGGAAATCCATCTAATAGTGAGGTATTTTATTATGCCCCAAAGTATTCTTATGGAACCCACTATAGTTCTGAGCAATGAACCTTTACCTAATATGAAACTATCTCTAATCTTAACCATTCTCAACTTAATACCTAAACTAAGCATCTCAGGGTTTTGTGGCTCAATCACAGTATTTCTCCTCTGGAGCAACAGGCCAACCGGAAAACAGACAAATGCCATCCCTAGAGCTAAAAAAAAAATTAACGCAGTATTTGCACTTTGTTGCTTCTTCCATAAATCTTTGTGCTCCAAACAGCATCTACTTGCTGACAGATTAAACTGTGGCACAGACAGAAGCAGAGGCCTGTGAGCATGTCAGGGGCTCTGCGGGGAATGTCTGGAGGGCAACACATCCCATCGTTCTCCCCTCCTGCTGTCATGATGTCAAATGAAGCCACGAGCATGACTGCTTACACAAGTTCTTCCTCAGGTTTCAGTGTGGGGAGTAACAATCGTACACAGCCATCTGCAGCATGCTGCTCAGATGGCTGTCGTCAGGGTCCACGGGAAAACAGCGGCCAACATGCCAGCAAAGTTGCAAGAATCATTAGTCACAGGTCCATCAATAAATCAAACAGCCACTTTCTGTCCCTGCATGGGTACACGTCAGTCTACATGAGTGTGGTAGGGGAAAGAACAATAATGCATGAAATGAATAACTAAAAATAATGAAGCCATTAAGGGCATGGCTACGTTTTTTTTTTCATGATGAAACATGCAATTTACTGAGCTCTCTTCACTCATCAAAGCTACAGGACTGGCAATCGATAATGGTGTTAGGACCAAAATGGAGCGTATGCAAACAATACGCCTGCAGCCTGAATGCTATATGCTGACAATAAAAATGAATTTCCTGGTCTCTCGTTGGAGATTAAAAAACCATTTTCTAACATCACAAAAATACATTATTTATATTTTCAGTACTGTCTCACCTCGACGCTTTAGCTTCCTTTGCTGACCTCCTACCTCCACCCACATGCTAGAACTCAATGTTCTGCTGTCCCAGAGGACACAAGTTTTTATTAAGTCACTTTTTTGTCCACAAACTACAAGATACAAATACTGTAATATATGGGATGGAGCTAAAAAAAAAAAAAAAAAAAAAANAAAAAAGAGGATTATGTCTGTCCTCTTCCTGCCATAACCTCACACATTTTCATTGTCACACAGTTTACACAGAATTATGCAGGATTAATGATGCAGGCTGAGGTTTTTGGAGATGAATTTAGCTGAACTTCTCTTGACCTATATCCTTAACTGGAGCAGTGCAGCAATATGGCTCTAAGGGGAAACGCTTCATTAGTTGGAAAATGCTCATATGTGTCTGTTTGCTTCAGGGAGTAAAGCCAGAAATACATTTTCAAAGCTCCAAATGTCATCCTAATCGAAGAAAAACTGAGATATTATGTATGTGAATATTCTTCATCTTGTATTTCCTTCAACATAAGGAAATCATAGGGCCAAATGGGAAAATATGAATAGAGCAAATGAATGAATAAAGCTTTCATCAATGTCAGCGACTACTGTTGATGTGCTCCTGAGCAAGACATTCAACTCCAAGTCCTCCAGCAGAGTGTGACTGTGGCTGGACCGCATCACTCCCCCCACNAAAAAAAAAAAAAAAAAAAAAAATCAAATTCTTATTCTTTATCTCCATCTCAACTTCCTGTCTGAAAATGCATTTCAAGCATTCTAAAATGTATCAATGTGCCTGAAATGTAGAAAAGTATCTAGCCTGAAATGTATTTGTTATATATTCTGTACATTTGACTGAAGCATCTTGATTTCAGCGATTTCATTTTTTTCTTCAAATCTGAGGCTGTGCAATTTCTCTGCTCAAAATCTGACGAGGCCACAATTATTTGGTGTCTGCAAACCCGCAAAACACACCAGGTGATACAGGCTGCCAAGGTCATGGAAGAAACATCCAAATTACCTGTGTCCAGCAGTCAGGAGTCGTGTTAGAGGCTCTCACCTCTGCATATGACTAATTGCTCCTGATGTTCTGCTTTTTAGCATACAGGTTAGAACTCATTACTGAGATGTTACGCTTCAGTGGGCCATAATACAGCTCTAAGGCAGATGAGGATCATAAACAACCACCTGACACACATTTCCCATTTATATATCCATCAATAATTATAATTTATGTTAAACCTTATTGCATCCTCTGAGTGCCAGTAAGGCACAATTCCAGTAATCTTTCAGAAATGGGTAAATGGCCTTCAGGTTTTTCTGTTTTCTCTGCCAGGTCCACTCTGTTGTGTATTAGCAGCATTAATACTTTTTTTATTGATCAAGGCCTGTATCAGCTTCTCTGCCTGCAGTCTCAGTGTGTGTGTGTGTGTGTGTGTGTGTGTGAGCAAGGTACAAGATACTTTAACACAAAACCTGCCTGGTCTCAGTGTTGTCAGTTATTCTTGTCAGGCAAACAAAACAAACCTGGTTATAGCATACATCATCACAGCAATATAAGCCTTATAATAAAACTTTTTCAATCACGCTACATTCACACTCCAAATCAACCTGATTTCTGATGACATTTGTAGACTTTGCTTGAGCTGAAAAAAAAACATGATTGTATTCTGCTTTGAGGCTATGCAGCAATCACAAAGGGTACAACAACATTTGATCCAAATTGCTGAGGGCGCGGTGTTGACATATGACATTGACTTTCAGTTACGAGGTAAGGGTGTGGCTGGCAAATAGACGCAGAGACAAAGATGAAACACCTATTGAGAACCGTACTGCGGCTACAAATTTTCAACTGGAATTCATCTCTGGATTCCTCCAGACACAACCCTTTAAGGCTTAAAAGCTTATGTGACACTTGAGCCCTGAAACAAAATGGACACAACTCTTCACCTGACTGTATTCCTGTAGTAAAGGCACAGAGATTGAGTTACACTTTTCTGTCTAAAAAAAAGGGAAGCATAACAAATTATTTGAAACTTTAAGTGCAAAAACAGGTCATGTATGTTTTTCCAGCGGCTACTAACAAGATAATAGCAGAGAGATTAATTATCTTGACATTTGGTTGTCTGGCTGAAAAAACAGCAGCAACAAGCCTCACAGGAAACGATAAGAAAATAACTATGAAATAAGTACATTAATCTTAAATATCTTTGTGTTTGCATAGATGTTCCACTTCAGTTTGTATCATCCAGCCTAATGTAGTTAAGACTTACAATAATTTATTACTCCTGCATTCATTATATCACAAAACTCAACGGCTCATTCAATGTAAAGCACTGAAGTGGAACTTGGTCGACAATACTAAATTACAGGATTAAAAGCTTTTCTGAAGCTTGACGCCAAATAGAAAATCCAAGCATTTCATGGACTATTATAATCAGATACAGCTGGCTATTCCAGGGATTCTCTACTTACATATCTCCGAGAACCAAAGGGCCAGCAGTGCTGTATTGTGTGTCACTTTTTTCTTTTGATCAAAGGATAAAGACACACAAAGGGGTCATTATTTTCTGTTTTTATTTTTCAAAATATAAAAAAGCTGATGGTTTAAGATGGAAGGAAGTGGACTCTTGATGATTTAAGGTGAAAAGCAGTTGATCCTAGATTTTTAGGGTAGGAATCAATTGATTCTTGATTGTTTAAGGTGGAAATCAGTTGGAAATCAATAGAGTCTAAATGAGTTAACGTGGAAATCTACTCACTCTTGATGGTTTAAATGACAAACACTGGTTGCTTGAGGGTTTAAATTGTGCCCTATCCACTCTTTATCCATGTTTTGTCCCTTCAGACCATTTATTCACTGACAAAAAACAAAAAATAAAATATAAAATAAAAATCTGTATTTAATCACAACTCAACACTTTCATTCATTTACTGAGCAATTATCACACAACTTGAAAGTGAGAGGGAAGTAACTGGTATCCTTATTGCCCACACCTAGGTTGCCTCATTCGAGTTTGGATGGTACTCTGATGCGTGGGTACCACCTTCTCTTATCTGTGTGCAGAAATACTCTCCCCTGCGGAGCTTACCCACTCACACAGCGTTGATAATGAAGCATTTCATGTTTTGTAGGCATCAAACCACTGAGCAGCAGCAAAAGCCCATCGAGTCGAAGGCTGAACGTAGAGGCGACACATTCATTCATTCAGAGCCACGCAGGACGCATTCCACCTCCCTGACATGAAAACACACAATACACACACGTGATTGAATTCTCCCTGCTCTTACCTGCCCACTGTTTGGTTGGCGAGCTGTCTCATTCGGTTGAACTGCTTCTTCATCTTGCGTTTTTCTGCGTTAACACCGAGCCGTAGAGCCGCTCCACATATCTCATTGAGAGAACCAAGTCAGATCTCCGCACAGATCGATGGCAGATCAGAGGGTTCACTCTTTAAACATCCGATTTCTCCTCATTTTTCCCGGTGAGGCTGTGTTTCTGTCATTCGCCACTCCACGGATGCTGCTGGACCAATTTCTCTCCCCACGACCGCTGACAGCTCGCTGCCTGAGCGACTGACGCTCTCCAGGTGCATTATGGGAAATGAAGTTTAAGTTGCGTTTACGCCCAGAACTTAAAAGTAACGCAACATCAAAAAAAAAACAAAAAACAAAAAAAAAAAAAAAAAAAAAAAATTAATGACTCAATTAAAAAAAAAAAACATGACTCAACTAAAATTTAGAGACAATAAACGTAAATTGAGAGCTTTTGCTGTAAGAAATGGTAGGGGGCGCAGGGTGGGCGTGGGGAAGCAAAATCTACATTTGTGAATAAAACCTTTTGCTATTAAAACAAGCCAGTTGGAAATAAAATGAAAACAATATTTTCGTGATGAAATTAAAAATAATTCTATATTTTATATCAACAGTGCGAGCAGTTACTAAAAATAAAAATTTGAGGAACAACTTTAAAAAAATATTCTACAATGTCAATGAAAAAGTTGAAGAATTACAAAAGGTGCAAAGATCTGCCAAAGAAAAGACAAAAGAAGAGAAGATTAGCTTATCACGGTCCTGATACCAACCGCAAATTACATTCTGATGTGGCTCAGACTTGGTGCAGCTACGGTGCTTTTCCCTGTCTGAGAAGGTAAACAGCATCATCTTGTGGCAGTTTAGTGCTCCATGAAATTAAAATGTGTTGTTTTAGTATCACTTTCACTATTATTTTATACTTATGAACTTCTTGGAAAAAAGTAAGAAAGGATAGTGCCGAGGATGATCCCATTATCCACGATACACTCTCTGTCCTGTCGTTTAAACCTATCTGTGCGTCTTTGAGACAACATTTATGCTTTTGACACAATAAAAACATGTCAAAATGTCAGTCCCATATTGTGCGGACATTTATCCCAACACCAACAAAGACGTTATTCCAAATAATTCACATGACTATGTGGAAAAAGACACATGCTATATAATAAACTATTTATTCATTTATAATTACACATAGGGATGCAAACTCAATTGTCGAATTGCAGCTAGTCTGTGTATTTACCCTTCACTCCAGCAGAGGGCGTCCACGTGTTACAGGGAAATGTTTCCATGTTACCTGCAGCTGACGAAGAAGTGTTGCTGTTGTAGTTCACTTCGTGAATGACACAAGAACGAACTTTACCATTTATGCAGTTTCAAGCTGCCAGTTTGTTTGGTGCTTGAATATATTTTCTCAAACTTTTGCATTCAATCACAGATTTTTGGATATTTGGAATCTGCTTCCTTGGGAAGATGCGGGATCGAACAAAAGAATTAGGAAATGTGAGTTCCGAGGAAAATGGCTAACGTTAGCAGTAGCGCGCTAGCCTGCTAATTTGTCTAAAGTTCATTTCTTCAGTCACGTAACTTCAGCTAACTTCAGTGTTTTATCCTGACAGCTTTGACTAAAAAAACTAACTGGTCTGTTGGTTTAAATAGAAGTGTTTGCCAGTTGTTTTGTGTTTAATCTGACTTTATTTCCATGACATCTGTAACTTCCGTTTCTGGCTTCTCTGCTGAAAGGATGTGCCAGGCCAGAGTAGGGCTGGGCTGCGGCCACTTTTAGCGGTAAAGTGAAATAAAATATCTTAAATTTTCCACCGCGCTTACCTTTTCTCCTCCATGTGAACCTGACAGCAGAACGCGGAGTGCTCAGACGAGGATGAGGAAGGCAAAGCTCTGATGATCAAACCTGGAACCTCCTCAGCCAAGGAGGAGAAGGAGAATGATGCCTTCTTCAAAAAGGTAAACATCAACAACACTCAGCTCACAGATGCCTTCAGACTAAACACTTATGAAGCTGCAAATCATTTCCAGTTACCTTTTTGTCTTCACAAATACAATAAACCTAAAACAGGTTTCTGATTATCTTCAGGCTTCTCACTGCAGTGTTTGTTTTTGTTGTTGTTTTTAAAAATCTAGACCTGAATTTATCTGCTTTTATGTCAGTCGTTCTTAACTCAGCTCCTGGGAACCACAGCAATGCATATTTTCCATCTGTCCCTGATCCACCCATACCTAATTAGCTAAATCAGGTGTGCTTTACCAATCAAGATGCAGAGGTACCAGGTGGTCTCGATCAAGTGAACACCTAGTTTAGAAAATCAGACATTGGTGGAGCCAGGAGAAATGGGAAATATGTGAGCTTTGGGTCCACAGGAGCAGGATTAAGTCTTATGAGAGGCACAATCAAATAAATCACACTTTTCTCTGTCTTTGCAATAGAGATAAAAATCTCACAATCCTGAAATGTTAAAACTGTCATTGGCTCTAAATGTTAATCTCGTCCAGGTTAGACTAGTGTAATTACAGCATGTTTTGATGTAGATATTTTGATGTTAGGGGGTGTGCACAGAAAAAAGCCCCCAGTTAAATCATAGCTTTCAACGGCGTCACAAGCCTTCCTTGTTCAATTGTAGGCATTTTCATTGTTACACAGACGAAAAGGGTAATGCTAAAGCTGTAGGTAGAAGAAATGTTCACATCGACAATCTTGTTTTGTTTTGTTTTTTTGTTTTGTTTTGTCAGCCTCTACTCATCCTAGTCTCTGTGTAATGGTTGAATAATGCTCTCAGGTTATGGTCATACTTGAGTCATGGGCATCATAAAGGCACATTTCATATATCTTTGTTGTGTATGATGTTGCAAATTACAGCTTTTTACACTCCTTAGGTTCAAGAAATTCATGAGGGGCTGCAGACTTTGAAGAAAATGGTGTCTGACCTTGAGAACAAACAGAAAACTGTGCTGGGTGTGGCACTGCCAGAGGAGAGTAAGTGGCTGATTACAGGATGTTAGCACAGTCAGGTTATTATCAAGTCAGAATTCAGGTACCAGTATTATTCATCTTAGTCCATCCAAAACTTCAGTGCTTTAAGTCATTAGATAATTAAAAGGATGTGAATTATTTAAGTCTCATGAAGTTGTTTTTCTCTTAGCCTTGTATTCATGATTTACAGAATCCCTGATCTACAGTTCCAGCTATGTGCCGCATAAAAGCTTTAGTTTTTTCCCCTCAGCAAAGTTATTTCTAAGGATTGGCATCTCACACACAAAGGGCAGACACATGGTCTCATACATGGTATTTGGTTGCTGAATATGCAGTTTTCTTATTGGATTAGGCATGAAGAAAGAGCTCCAGACTCTTCGAGAGGATATAAAAAATATGGCGAGCCAGATCCAGAGAAAATTGAAGGGTAAGTATGAAGAGGCTACAGTGGAAACAAGTGTTATCCAGTATGATGAATAAAACAATGAATAGTGTTGCAATTTTTTTTGTTTGTTTTAACGCTTTTCACAGGCATTGAACCGAAGAAGGGAGAGGATGATGGCAGATACATACCCATAAGTATTAGGATGCAGCGGATACAGGTTGAGCCTTCACAAGCTGATTTTGCATTGTCCTAGTTTGTTTTCCAACTTTTCAAAAATGTATCATCTCTTCATAATTTATCAGAAGTTAAGACATTTGGTTGACAGATATCATCTTCTGTTTGTAGCACGGCGTTTTGTCAAAGGAGTTTGTGGAGTTGATGGGTTACTGTAACACCATTCAGGCCCAGTACAGAGACCGTAATGTGGAGAGAATACAAAGACAAATCAAAATCAGTGAGTACAAAACAGGGATGCAGTTGATTCATTTTCTATGGTTAGCCAGTATCTTTTATACTGAATTGTTAATGGCTCTTCTTTCACTTTCTACTTTATCTTTTTTTAATACCAGTGTGGCACACCAACAGAATATATGCTTGTCACCCACTTTGATGACAAAATTGCAAAGAGATGTCATAAACAAGCATTTGAGTCATTAAATTCACATAACTTAATGACTTCCATTGAGAATTGACATATTTGTGAAACTCACAGGGAAGATTAGTTTGATAATCACTTGAAGGAAAATAAACCACTTATTAGAATTTGGCCTCTTTCTACTGGAAATCCTCCAAAAATGAACTTCCTTTATCCAAAGCATTTATGTAATGCTTTTCCCTTTCAGCTGGGGCCAGTGTAACAGATGAGGAGCTGGATGTGATGCTCGAAAGTGGGCAGACGGATGTTTTCACACAAAATGTGAGTACACATTTATTTTCTCAAATGTGAAAAACATTTTGACTGTCAGGAAATAACCACAACATAACCTACATACAGCAGAAGAGTGTTTTTCCATCAGCAGTGACTTTAAATGGCCTGTATGAAATGATCACAGATTTGCCTTATTGTAGCTGCTCTAACTGCTCAAAGTGGACACCAGATTGGTAAGCATATGACCAAAAACAGAATGAAGCCCTTAGATAGATCTTTGTTTAGTGTCACTAGCGCCATTAGTGTTAATTCCAGCGGTGGAAGAAGTGCCCCTGTCCTTAAAAGACCGTACTGGCCATTTTGGATATTTGAGCTTAATATATTCAATTTTCACACTCGTAATGTTACTGACAGTCATTTCCCAAAGCATACTACTGAAACGGTGAATTAAAAAAAAATTTCCTACCTTCCAGACCGCCATTGGTTTCAGTTCATTCTGGTATGTTTTATTAAAATCAACTTGCTGATACTTGAAACGTTCTTGGGATAGGTAATCCATCATCGCTTCCTGTTGACAGTTCTTTACTACAGCACTTGAATGCACCTCTAGGAAGCATTTTCAGATCACTCTGCACTTTTTGTTGCACTTAAATGCTAAAATTACGTAACTTCGAAAAAAAACCTGAATACATGTCTCGTTCGCGATGATGGATTACCTATCCCAAGAACGTTTCAAATATCAATAAGTCGATTTTAATAGCGTACCAGAATAAACTGAAAACAATGGTAGTCTGGAAAGTAGGGGGAAAAAAATTAATTCACTGTTCCAGTATTCCAGTAGTATGCTTTGGGAAATGATTGTCAGTAATGTTACATGTATGAAAATTGAATATATTANCAGTAGTATGCTTTGGGAAATGATTGTCAGTAATGTTACATGTATGAAAATTGAATATATTAGGTTTAAACATGCAAAATGGCCAGTATGGTCCTTTAAGCAAAAGTAGCAATACTACAATAGAAGAATGCTATAGTATACCTAAAAGTCTCTCATTCAGTTAAGCAGGTATTCGCAGTAAAATGTAATCAAGCATGAAAAGTGTTAAATTGTAATCAGCATGGTAATCCTCAAAATTTGTATCTCACCAGACAACAGCCATATCTAGGTCATGTTTAATGTAAAATCTGAATTTGCAAAGTAACATGTAGCTACAGCCATTAGATAAATGTAGTAGAGTAACAGCATAAACCTCTCAAAATAAAAATCCAAGACCGATGAATCATGTTTGCTGTTGCTGTTAATCGATTTTTCTGTAGCCCTTGATTGGTGTATACTACATTACAGCTAATAAACATGGTATCTGTACAGATCCTGATTGACGCTAAAGCCACAAAGCAGGCACTGAACGAGATCGAGTCCAGACACGATGAGATCCTGAAACTGGAGAGGAGCATCAGAGACCTGCACTACATGTTCCAGTACCTGGCCACGGAGGTGGAGGCTCAGGTAATGACACTGTGAGAAGTCTTGTTAGCTTGTTTGTGATTTAAAGGACCATTTTGCATTTTGCATGTTTGAGCCTAATATATTCAATTTTCATACACATAACATTATCGACAGTCATTTCCTAAAGCATGCTACTGGAATGGTGAATTTAAAAAACTTTTTTCTTACCTTCCAGACCGCCATTGGTTTCAGTTCATTCTGGTACGCTATTAAAGTCAACTTGTTGCTACTTGAAACGTTCTTGGGATAGGTAATCCATCATCCCGAACAAAACGTGTATTCATGTTTTTTCAAAGTTATGTAATTTTAGCGTTTAAGCATAATAAAAAGCGCAGAGTGAGGAGAAACATCAATTTTTAAGGTGGGCGTATCGCTTGAATATTTGATTTTGAAAGATTAAGAGATTTTGCGAAATATTCGGAAAGCTGAAATACGGTTTTATCCTTCAGGAAATGGTTGTCAGTAACATAACGTGTGAAAGTTGAATATATTAGGCTCAAATATGCAAAATGGCCAGTATGGTCCTTTAAGAGCATCTGATTCTGACGTTTGTCTCCCGTAGGGTGAGATGGTTAACCGGATTGAAGCAAACATCGTGCAATCTTCTAACTATGTGGTAAAAGCAAAGGCAGACACGGAGAAGGCCGTCACATATCAGCAGAAAGCACGCAAGGTACAACGCAATTTTTACAGAAAACTTTTCAGGCACGTCCACTTGATTGTGGTTGTATGTTATTTAACCCGTTTCTCTCTCTATCTTCTATCACAGAAAAAAGTCTGGATTGCGATATGTTTGGCCATCCTCATCCTCATCCTGGTCATCTCAATTGTCACTATCTTCAGTGGCTGATTCCAAGCAGTGTGAGTTGGCTCTGAACTGGGTTTGCTGAAGCACATTATGAGTTTAAAATCCTCTTTTGTTTATATATTTTCAGCCCACAGGATGTACAGGGGGTATTCATACTTTCATCGTGTTCCACATCTTCTTCCACTAACTCCCCCATCCTGTTAATGGACCTTATTTTTAAGAAGAGGCGTCCTCTCTGTGGATATTTTAACCTGCACCCACTCATATACAGCATGCAAGCACACATTTGCAGACACGCTTAGCTGCAGTCTTGTCCACACATCCTCTTGTCGTGACGATGCTGGCTGATGGGATCTCCCCGTCAAAAGTTTTGGTCTGCACGACAAAGACCAGGACAAGTTTCAACTGTTACATCAGTGCCTCCTCCCCTCTCCCATTAAAAGAAAAAAGTATTTGTGGCAAAGGAGAATGCAGTATTGTAAACTGACACTGGCGCTGATCATACTGTACTCAGGAAAAAAAAAACGTGCTTTGAGTCTTGTTATTGTTTATAAATGAATTGGAGAAGCAAATAATTTTATAGAGTAGGGCTTATTTTATAGGCGTATATATAGACTAATATAATTGTACATAACCTGTATTATTTGGTGATTACTTTGTGCAGATGATTTAAAAACTTGAAAGGTGTCTCAAACTGCATACATGTAAATACAGAAGCTTGTGAAAATAGTCCCTCTTTTTTTGATTTTGGACTCCTGAAAAGCTGTGTGAGCACTGCAATGACTGGCCCAAGGCCCACTTATTAATCCTGATCCTACAAGTACCTTATTTATAATTATTATTTCAATATTGTTGTGTAAGCTGCTATTCGAAGAGTCCTGCCACGACAATATGTAATGAAATCCCTTTTGAAGAGATTTCACATGCCTTCTCTTGTAATTATCGTCTCTTGTATGTAGACGGACAGTTCAAAGGGCTGAGTTGAGACCATGATGTTGTGCACTAGTATTGCCAAGAAGGGATGGAGTGTGTGTTTTATTCTTTTTTTCTTTGTTTGACATGTTTAACAGAAAGATTTCAGCCATGATGCTGAGTCCTGGGCTTAGCCTGACATTTCAAAGTTATCTTTTCTTCTCCAGTTTGTCGCAGTGTGCCATGTCTCCAATTGCCCTTCAGCATTTCTGCTGAGAAATCTTGGGGCAGTACCAGAGCTAAACAGAACAAATTTAAGGAGACGTAATAGTGACTCTGCACCGCAATATGACAAATGTTAAGAAAAATAAACCTGAATTGTAAATGTTATGGAATCCTTAGTTTTCTTTGGAGGCAGAAAAATGGCTGCAGAGAGAGGGAAGGCAAACTTTTTTTCTTAATTGTATAATATTATGGCTGTTGAATTTTGTATCAAACACATTTATTTTAATATAGATTTGTTTTAAAATAAAATGCTGTCATGTTCTATTATGTTGTTGTGTTCTTTTATCGGTGTAATCCTGAGGCAAGAATCCAAACTTCAGTTTGGTCATGCTGGCCATTATTAAGCAGAAAGAGGAAAATATTTGATTTTCCATAAGCTAGTGGCAACATATTGTTGCTGTCCACTCCAGTGACACCAGTTTAAGTAAGACTGAGTTTTACACTTTTAGGTTGAAGCATTACATCATGTTGAAAAAAAATTCTCTAGGCTAAAAAAAAATAAATAACATTTTGGCATAAGCCAAACTCAAAAACAACATTGGATTTTAATTCCTGAAAAGTTGGAAACGTGATCTTCATTAACTACCAAAATGAGTAAGGTGGAAGCTACTGTAACTACAGGTACTCTTGCGCAATTGAGTACATTTTAAAATTGGTAATTCTGCTAACACCAAAGTATATTTTTTATGATGTATTCCATTCAAACTTGTCCTTTGTAGGTCAATATTTGATAAAAGTATAAAAAAAAGTCAACAATGGAGAGGGAAAGCATCACTGAATTTAATTTTGAAATAAGTAGTCCTACTTTTACTTGAGCAATATTTAAGTAAAAGTACTTCTACTTATGATATTCTACTACTCAGTTTATTCCGGGTTATGTGTAATAACGGAGAAAACTACTTGGATGATGATTTATATAGACCAACTTACTCATACAAACCTATGTGATCCACTATGAAAAAAATCAACACATTGAGAAATGACAAGTAATTTTTGGTCTTTTTATTAAACTGTAATTTGTCTTAATTTTTCAATTTCAAGTAAAACAACATGGAATTAACAAGGGAACAAAGGAATGTAACAAATGAAAAGAGACAAATCAAAAATAAGACCATCACCATAAACTACACATCCCCTCACATATGCTCAAAGTAGCTTTGACAAATCCAAAGTCCAAAAGCAAATCGACAATTTAAAGTCATCTGGAACTGTACCAGTATTTTTTTTATTCACATATTTTGCCCAAGTATTTTACAGGAACGAAGAGCAATGAAGTGATGGGGACAAAAATTCAATTGAGGAAAAAAAAAAAACAAACTTAGCAATGATGATAGCATGTAAAGGGTGCTTTCTTTTAACTTTAATGGAGAAGAATGTTTAAATCTATTTTTGTCAACAATGCAAAAGGCTCCGCACCCCTGCTTCAGGTGCTTCACAAGGCAATCTGAGCTTCAAACCCATTTAGCCCACAGGCACTCTTATTTTCAATAACAATAATTAATTGCCCTTTTAATATAAATACTTGACCAAGCGGACCATAACGACAACTGCCTTTGGGGAAGATTAGGAAAAACAAATTATATTTTTGCTGCTCCCAAGTCTGGTGTCAGCGAGCAAAAGATTTGAGGACAATTTACAAGCTCAATTAACACATCTGGAACTGCAGAGATACACTGAGAAATATTCTGAACCGATGAATTGATCAAAGTAGATGTTCTACACTCAGAAACTGAGGGCCTCATAGCAGATGTGCAAATGAGAAACAAAAGGCTGGGTTAAAAGGAGTCCAAGGGACAGAAAATGATGTGAAAAAAGGGGACCAAGCAAAGACCAGATCCAGCATAGTGCAGCAAAGATCACACTGACAGAACTGTTATCTTCCTAATACCCTGGAAGAAATTAAAAAAAAAAAAAAAAAAANAAAAAAAAAAAAAAAAAATATGCATAACTTATCAACTGACTACAAGAAACAGTCAGGACAGCCGACAGAATGAGCAAAATGAAACTTTCTAAAAACCTTCAACTTTCAATACAACTGGTCACTCAAATGTATTGTTTTTTTCTGTCACACAAATGACTTTTCATTATAACCCTAATAGAGGGTGCAGCTTAATCTCATCTTAAACACATAAGATCTGAGTATTCCAGTCATTTGTAGATTACAGTACATAATGTGAAATAACAAATTGCCTTTATTACCTCTTGCACCTTTTCCCTCTACGGTCCCTGTGGTGCATTTAATCATCGCTTTGTTTCAAAACTCAACTCGCTAGCCGGTCACAGGGCACAACGATGATGCCACATTTTCATCCTCTCAGTCCAGCATCCCTGAGCCTTCTCCCAGCTGACAATGGCTGAGCTGGCGATGGAACCAGCTCCAGTCAGTGAGGGAGAGGGCCCAAGAGGCACGGAGGTCCTGGGCTTGTGCAGCACGGTTCTCTTGCATTTGTTGAGAGTGCAGACAAAGCAGCAACTGTGGAGATCATGACATGCTCTCCTATCGTGCTCTGTCGCAGCACTCTCTCTCTCTCTTCCATTTTTTCCCCATTTACCACTCCAATCATGTCTTGTTGTGACGTTGTTGAGTAGAGGAGGAGCGGGTGCTTGCTGCCGGTGACCGAGCCTGCGCCGCCGCAAGTGCTGTGACGCTGCGCAGCACCCTGTCCCGTGTCCCCTCTGCGCCAGAACTACTGCTCACTTCCTGTATGAGTTTTTGAGACCTCCTGTCCTTCCGGCTCTCCCTCGCCTGGCCCTGCTTCTCTTTTCTGTCTCTGGGCTTTGCCTGCCCCAAGCCGCGGTCCTGCTCGCGTTCGCTGCCAGAGGAAGCGGCACGGGAACGGGACTCTCTGGGCTCCGTGCTCTGAGAGCTTACACTGGGGGTGCGTCGGCTGCTGTTGCTGCTACTGCGGCTTCTGCTGCTTTGTCCGCCACCCTCACCATCGCTGCTCATACTGCTGCAGGCACTGTGGCCCTGGGAGGATGACTGTGCTTCACCCTCACCTTCTTTTACCTCTAAGGACTTTCTACTACTCTCCTTTTCCTCTGGTTTAGACCTCTTGTATTCCATTTCCAGGGGTGGAACAAGGGAACCAGGGCACTGTCTGGTGGAGCGGGAAGCTGAGCGGCTTGACTGATTAGGTGTCGAGGATTTGCCGCCGGTGGTTTTATTAGAAAGACTTGTAGAGTTACTGTGGGCGGAAGCTGGTACACTATTATTTTTAGTCTTTTGATTCTTCTCAGAAGAGGAGGCAGAAGAAGTCCCAGTAGCTTTAGCCGCCGGGTCTTTCCTAGTGGTGTGTCCAGGGGTGTCCACTCTGCCTTTCATTGCTAGGAGCTTGGCTGCTGCATTGAGTGCTGAACACCGCTTCCCCAGAACCTCGGGCTCAGGAGGCAAAGATGGCACACTGTTTGTCTGAACTTTACTTTCCTGTACAGACTGAGATCCTGCAGACTTCCTGGTAATTCTGACGGAAGATGTATCACTGCCAGACTCTCCACCTGTGGATGTGGTGGTATTGTTTGATGCATTTCTCTCAGAGTTGTGCGCAGGTCTCTTCCCTTGTCGGTTGTTTCCACTATCCTTGTTCTGATCCTGTAGCCTGCGCTTGGCTGAGCGAGTCATCCGATGCTCTTTCCTGCTCTCACTGTTGTCAGAGTCAGAGGACGAAGAGGAAGATCTGGAGCGTCTTTGAGAGGGAGCAGTGAGATCCTTCTCGCTGACTTCCTCTCTCTTTCCCCCATCCCCTTCCCCTTTCACCTCTTTTGCTACCTCAGAGGTGACATCCATTCGTCTCCTCTTGGCAGCATGTCTGTTCTCATAAGTCTTCTTGTGGTGAGCATGACGAGTGAGGGTTGATGTAGAGCACCCAGATGATGGTGAAGAGGACCGAGTAGACTCCTGACTACTCTGGCGACTTAGGGACCTTTTCTGAATTGGACTTCTCTGATCTAAGATGGTTTCTTCCACTGTCTCTTGCTTAGGTTTTTCTTTGTGAGAGTCAGTTACGGCCTTTGTTTCTCCCCCTGCTCTCTCCTTCTCTGCCTCAAAGTCTTTGGCCTCAGGACAACTCTCCATCTTCCTCTTTTTGGGCTGAGACATGGCGATCTCCTGCTTTTTGTCAATCCTTGCATCAGCTTCTACAGCATCTATCTCCATATCTGTTACACTGACTGGGTCACTGTTGGATGCTGATTGTTTCTGTGTTGACTCTGAAGGCTGCCCCTCTGAGCCAGTGAAGATAGATGAAACACTGGAAGGAGCAGATTCCGGTAAGTGGGGATGGGCCTGTGTTTGAGCTGACATGGACAGCTCTAGGGAAACACCTGTGGATGGTGAGTTTTGTACTGGAGAGGAGATAACTGCAGATGTGTGGGTGGTGCATGCAAGAGTATCTGCCTCGGTTTTGGCAGCTGTGATTGCTGCTACTGAGGATGATGATACAGGGGTGGTAGTTACTGTGACAATGTTTGTGTTATCAGCTGTAGTTGGCTTTGCTGGAGCTGATGTGGCAGCACTGACTGTTGTCGATGAAGCTTGTGTAGCACCTGTGGAAGTTATTCCTGGGTTGACAGTCTTTGCTGCAGTCATGGCAGGGGTAGAATTGGATTGTTCTTCCGAGGGAAATGCTGCAGTCATGGTAGGGGTTGCAGTTGCTTGTTCATCTGCTGCAACTTCTAGGGCCAGAGTTGTTGCTGATTTGCATCCCTCTTTTTGGAGTGATGTAGTTTCTGTAACTGTCTGAGCCTCAGCTGTGGTAGTTACAATGGCAGATGATGTTGCTGAAAGAGTGCAAACTGCAGCAGGAGATGTTGCTGAAGGTGCATCAGCCACTGTAACAGTTGTTACCGATGTGGCAGCTTCATCAGATTTTACAGTTGGTGAAGCTGAGACTGAATGTACAGAAACTTCGGTAGTTGTCACATTAGTTGTTGTTAGGGCCATGAGTGGTGTGACTGCTGTTACTAGTGCTGGCATAACAGCGCTGACTGACATGATTGGGGTTGTGATGGGGTCTGTGTCAGACCTTGTTATAGCTGAAGGACTTGGTTGAACCATTTTCATTGAAGTTGCTGTCGTGACCGTGTCTGCAGAGGGGGAAGATGTTGAGGCTTTAGTCAGGATTGATAAAGAAGTTGAAACTGTCTGAGTGACAGCTGGGGTTGATGTGACAGTAACTGGGGTAGAGGTTATGGGTGGCGGAGCAGGGGGTCGTGGCAAGTTTTCCTCAAGAGCAGTTGCAGGTGTTGTGACTGATTTCACTGTAGTGGCGGCTGCTGGTGTAAGGCTAGCTGTTTTTGACAATATGGGAGCAGCTGCTGTTATCGCTGTGACAGAGACTGATGTTGGAACTGCTGTGACAGTGATGGCAGAAGATGACACAGGAGATGGTCTGGTAAGCTTAGTAGTAGTGGCAGCTGTAGTGGTTTTGGAAGGAACTGGTCCTATTGTTTTCGTTGTTGAAGTAGCTGTAAGGTTTGGCTCCACAGGAACATCAGAAGCTGTGGAAACCCCAGGTGATGGTTTGATATCTGGTAGAGTTGTTGAGGCAGTGCTTGCAGGTATAACTGGAGCTATAGTAGTGAGAGTAGTAGTGGTAGTAGAAGAAGGGATGGGAAGTGTAACAGGGTGTGCACAGGAAGTTTGGGTTGATGCTGTGTCTTGGTCTGGAGCTCTAGCTGGAGCTGAATTCACAACTTGGACTGAGGCTGATGTGGAAACAGCCACAAGAGGGGGTGAGGTTGAGGTCACCTGCATTGCAGCTGCAGTGGCTGCTTGGACTGTTGCTGAGATTGGTGTGGGAGCTTGATCTGTGCGTGATGTGGAGGCTAAGGCTGGATTTGGACCAGGGGTTGGTACTGGTGTCAGTACCTCAGTCTTACTCTCGGATTTCTCAGCTTTGGTAGACTGGGCTTCCTGACTTGTGCTGACAACAGTAGCTGTGGTGGTGTGGGGTTCATGGGGAAACAGGATATGTGACTCTGTGCTAATATCAGTTTTTGATATTGGGTCAGATACAACTGGAGTGACTGTCTCTTTTTTAGAGTTCTGTCCTTCACACACAGTGTCTGCCCCCGATGTGGAGTCTTTACGAGGACGACCCCTCTTGCGTTTTGGAGAACGAGGGGGATTGTCCTCCTCGATTGGTGAAGTGGGTGGATGGGCANCCCCTCTTGCGTTTTGGAGAACGAGGGGGATTGTCCTCCTCGATTGGTGAAGTGGGTGGATGGGCAGAGCCGACCATGTCAGGATCAGGTACTCTAGGGGGAGTCTTAGGGGGCCGGCCCCGCTTTCGTTTCACTGTTGCTATACTGGCATTCACGCTGGTATCTGTGGAGGTTGAAGAAGCATCTTTGTCTGGTGGTATGTCTGTTTTTCTTGCTTGGTTTCCCCCTCGGCCTCTACCTAGATGCTGCTGTTGCTCTCCCAGCTGGGCGGCCATGCGAGATTCAGTTTCCAACCTGCGCCGCACAGGAAGATTTCTCAGGACAGGCATGTCAGGAGAGAAATGGGGAGGGGAATATGGGGGATAACTTCTGACAGGCTGTGGATGTACAGATGGGTTGGGAGTAGAGTCTTGGTCCTGATCTGATTTGGTAACAGTGCCTTTAGCCTTGCTGTCAGGGCTCTGCGATGTGTTGTCTTTGCTCGGTTCATTGACAAACACGGCAGTGTGCTCCTCCACTGCTGTATCTTCTGTAGAACCTCCACCTCCAGTGTCGCTTACTCTCCTCCTTCTCCTCTTTGGTTCCTTCTCCTCCACTACAGTGACCAGTCTCCCTGGAAGCTTCCGCAGGACTTTAGCTGATGGGGAATCTTCAACCAGGCCCCGCAGGACTTCACCATCTGCTGACTGACGCTTGCGAGGTGAACGTACAATGGCAGATACAGGAGATAGGATGCTTTGGTTTTTGCTGTCGTCATCTTTTGCCTGATGGTCCACCGAGCAGCTGGACTCTGGAGGTGACTCTGAAACCCTAGTTTCCTTCTCACTTCCACCCTCCTCCTTTTCTATTCCTGCTTTGTTCTTGCTGTCTGTTTCTGCAACATTGCGCAATTTCACTCCAGGGAGAGAAGTTATAGCAGGGGAAGGAACTAGATTGGGATGAGAGCGGTTTGGAAGAGTCCTGGTTTTGCTGGTCTGATGATCTCTGGCAGGAGATGAGGCTTTTGAGGATTTGGAGGAATCTTGGAGCCTGGTTGATGAGGTTTTGTGATGGTCCATGCGAATTTGGGCGTTAGACACAGTACCAGTGTCTCTGGCGGATGCTCGTTCTCTCAGACCAAAGCGGAGTCTTTCAGGCACTTCTCTGGGGGTAGGAGAGTCAGACTCAGGTTCGGGAGAGGCTCCACGCAGTCTACCACTGGTCCTCGTAGAGGTGACATTTCTGTCCTTGGGCTTGCGGCCACGGCGGGCAGGAGTTGGCTGAACAGGCTCCACAGAAGCTGGTGTTGATAAAAAGTCATCATCATCATCATCTGATGAAGCATGGAGTTTCAGGCCCTCCTCCTTGGCCTGGTCCAGGCCCTTTCTGGCAGCCTCCACCTGCTCCTAAACACACACAAATCCAGAAGATTTTTCATGATGCTTATTCAATTATACACATCTGGTTCCACAAAACTGATGTTCACATTTTAATTCTACAAGACAACAAGAGTAGACAGAGTACAAAAATCATTCAGTAAATACACATGACGAGTTTCACCAACTTCAACACCGCAGGTAGCATTACTTTGGATACTCCCAGTAGATCTCTGTTAAGGATGGCGATTATGAGAAACTTTACTTTCAAAATTATGCTGATTTTAAGTCCACTGAAAAGCTGAGTTGATATTCCGTTGCACCTAAGCCAAAGAGAAGATGTGGCCTTACCTCAGCTTGCTTCAGCTCTTCTTTGCATACATCTTCTAGTGAGGCTTCCAGGAAGTTCATGGCGTAGCGCTCAATGGGAGTGAGCTAGAGGTAGACAGAGAATGTGGTGTTTTAATGTAGAGATAACATAACTCAGAGTAAATTAACTGTACAGGAATTAAGCAGATTTTTGGGCAAGACCTTAATACATTTCAGTTACTGCTGAAATATACCAATCTTGGCTGGCAACACAAGCAATCATTCCTGTAACTGTTCTCCCTGTCAAACTTTTTAGCCTGTTTTCTGCAAACAGTGCCTCTGTTCACACCGCTAACCTGTTCTCACAAGCCAGTATTAAGATAACATATGTGAATATTACGGAAATGTATATATAATCTACTCATACAAGAATTCAAAATTAATGTCCTATTCTGGATTTCAATTAATCATTTACCTGCTCCACCAAAGCAGCTATTTCCTGCTCAGCCTTTGAGAGCTCCTCCACTTCTTCCTGTTCTCCTCCGTCATCCAGTGGTATGTTCTCATTGAACTCTGCCAGTTCTGCTACCTGCTCTGCCTTAGCCTGGGAGGCTGCAACAATGTCCTCCTCATCTTCTGCACGACACAGTGCCTGCAACATTGGTTTCAACATGATCACAAAATTTCATAGAACGCTGTCTGATTCAGTTTATAAATATAGCGTTCAAAGAAAACTGCAAAAGATTCCAAAATACCTTAATATACACAACCAAAACACATAACAGAAAAAAGTTAGATTACTTGTGCACTGCAATTATTACCAAACTGTATGAATGTTAAATACACACCATAGGAGTTTTGCTACTGTTCTGGAATGTCTAACCTGCTCTAGGATTGTAGTGCTCTGTTTGTTGACAGCCTCCTCCTCCTCAGCCTGGGGCACTGATAGCTCTACTGCCACCTCTCTCTTCTCCCCTTCATTCATATCAAACAGCTCTCGGATGGTTTGCTGTGAGAGAAAGAAAATAAGACACATTCAACAAAGGGCAGTGGTTCTGTGACCTTTACAAAAAAATAAAATCAAGAACCATTTGAAATGCTTAATGTCCTTGTATTACCAACACAATATGCCCAACATGAACAATATACTAACAGGGCCATTTATGTAAAGAACAAAATAGAAAATGATGCACAGTCAGCACACTTCATAGAACACGTCAACTAAAACTTAAGTTACATTATGAAAAGATTAGTACCAATTTAATTTAGAGAGGAAGATTGCAGAAGCATAAGAACTTATGCTTCTGCAATGAGAGAACTTATGCTTCTGCAATAAAAGCATTTCTTCAAGAGCAACTAGTGGCAATAAGTGAACAGGCATCTCAGCCAAGCAAGCACCAGTTTGTATATCTTTGAATAAAAGATATGATCCATCTTCACATGGAGAGGGCATGCAAGTCTAATATATCACTCCAACTGAATTTTATAGGAGCATATGCTTGCTGTGCATTTTTATATTATGTGTAACTGTTGACACAAAGAGTAAGTACAATCCAGTGGCTAGAGATCAGGCAAAAAATTTCAAAACAAAAAATGAGTTTCTGCAAATAGGCTCCCTGAAAACTCCTACCTGTTTGAAAAATGCGGTCGTAAAATTTCCTCCTTCAATAGCCATATCTCCTAGCATCCTCTTCTGATTGGCTTTCTTTAGAATGTTCTCTTCCACAGTACGCTCACTGATCAGCCTGAAGAAGAGCAGAAAAAAAAATCTCATTAAATCACATTTTTGCTTTATGGGGCACTGTGATTGCTCAATAGGTTGAAGCACATATTATGTTCTCAAAACCACTTGGGTACAAATTGATTGACAACAGATAAAAACACGTTCCATTTCCTCCTTCTCTTAGTCCCATATTTTCAAATAAATAATATAAAATTCTATGTTGGATCTTAGTGGGATATAATGTCGAGACCAAGTACATGTTTCATGAAATTAGAGTAATTTTCCAAGATTCTCAAGACTTAATACCCGAATTTTTGCACAACTCTTCAACTAACGGCCCCCGGGCCAATCTGTCCCCTGACTATATTTTATCTGGCCCTTCGATTGATTTTGAACATTAAATTTGATATATTAAAAAAAAAAAAAAAAAAAAAAATATCACAAAAACTCTTTTTGGCCAAGAATGTGCTTCGTATTTACTCCTCTTTATGCCATTGTTATGCACTTTATTCAGTATGTTTCAAAAATGATTTTTTTCACATTTTGATATGTGAATTGACATGATACTTCGATACACACGATATTAAGTGTTGTTTTCCATGTTCATATAACTAAGATCAGATCATTTCTCTGAAAAATGATTGGCTCCCGTCAGGGTCAGCTTGGCCATCGGGAGAGGGGCCGGTTGGTGGCCTTTGCACTGCACAATATAATATTACTTAAAACTAGTGCAGTGCCTGTTATGATAACGTGCCTGAACAGACTGGGCCAGACTTTATGTGTGCGCCGCAGCCTGCTATGAGTGCCCGTGGAGTGGAGCATATGCTGTTGCACCTGGAGCATATCCGGGCGTGTGGACTACTTTTTACCGGCACAGCTCAATTTGAGAACCACTCATCCAAACAACTCCACAAGCGACAATGCACTTGTTTGGGTCCTGAGCATAACCTGCTGAATTTCAACTTCACACAGTGCAGGGTTCTAGAGACAGAACCCGGCCACAGACAGATGGACAGAGAAACTGTCATTATAGATAGATTAACTTAAACTAAGCAAACCTAATTGTTTTTCTTTCATAATTTTCTGGGCACAGAGAAACAGCAAACTTATTCACCCTACCTCTGGCATCATTGGCATTTTCATTTGACTTCGTCTGACACCCCCCCCGTTAAAGAGTTGCTAGTNGACACTTAAGGTCCCAGTAAAAATTATAACCCCAATCCAACCCTGGCCCCCATACATTTTTACATTTGGAGAATCTGGCCCTCATAATAAAATAGTACATATACAAGACCTGTGTTACATCTACATGACACTGGATCTACATTAGCTTAGCTAAGTCAATCAACCAATGCAAATATGTTGCTTATGTAAATACAGTGGTGTGGTCAGTATAAATTAAGAGGGTAAGGCAGCGATGTCACAGTACCTGTAGATGTGGACATCTCGAGTTTGGCCAATGCGATGACAGCGATCCTGTGCCTGGGCGTCCATGGTGGGGTTCCAGTCGCTGTCGTAGAACACTACAGTATCAGCCCCAGTCAGGTTCACACCTACACCTCCACTGCGAGTTGATAAAATGAAGCAGAAGATACGTCGATCGGCATTGAACCGCTCCATGAGGGCCTAGTGAATGACGGAATGAAGGACAAGTAAGAGAATCAGCTATATCAGGTCAAGTATATCAGCAACTGCATAGTAGTAATGTGTCCCAAATAACTTTAAAAAAAACTATTCCTATTTTCCACATTGATTTTCTAAAATGCTATCAGTACTAACCTGTCTCTGCTCCACACGAGTACTGCCATCCAGGCGGAGGTATATGTGGCCATGGTAGTTGAGGAACTGTTCCAGGACATCTAGCATACGTGTCATCTGAGTGAAGATCAACACCCGGTGACCTCCAGTCTTCAACTTTCGCAGTAAAGTGTGGAGTGTCTGTAGTTTACCTACAAGTGTGCACAAACAATTTAAACAAGTGGCTGGTGAAAAGAGTCAAACATCTACCATGTCAAACAGCTTTTAGGACTGATATTGCCCACGGACACTGGAAAAATTAATTTGTCAGTAAATTTTGGACTTACATCATCAGATGGCAAGAAAAAAACTCCAACGTATTTTGCACAGTCTGCTGAATGTGTCAACAGACAAGTAATAGCCAACACCTGAAAAGCTGAAATCAATGCTCATTGCTATGAATTTCTGTTGGAGTCTTTCTGACTACTAGTGGTCAAAAGCTGCTTATTGCAGCTTTAAGCATTTCAATAACTTACCACAATCATACTGGATGAGCCTCAGGTCTGGGAACTGGGTCCTCATGTAACACTGAATTCGGTGGAGACTGCGAGTGAGCGGAGCAAGTGAGGCTGACAGCGCAGAGGAGAAAATGGCCTGCTTGTGGGTCAGAGAAGGAGGAGGATGGCAGCAGTGTATGGAGATGGGAGGAGCCTCCACTGGAGGGATCACAAATGTAAACCTAAAATGGAACAGAGTAAAATAAGTGACCTAATGACACTACCCCTTCATTGAATGTTGTGAACTTTGAATCTATGAATCTTAATGTGGGACAATAAACTGCACATGCTTATCTGAACACTTATATTTTAATCTACCTAAACTTATGCTAAGTGACTGGGGCATGTGGACGTACTTAAAAGTGTCAGACATCATTTCTGAGACCTGCTTTCTTTCAAAAAAGTACTTGCTAGCTGCTTTGCAGCAAGATGATTTTTCCACCAGTGACCAGTGACCATTTAAAATTGTCCACTGGGAGGCATCAAATTAATTAAATATCAAATATTCATATATACCAGTCTTGATTACTACATAATAATTACTACAAGAGGTCAAATAACAATCCAAAATGTAATATCTGAGCACAAACAGATACACTTTCTTCTAAAAGAGGTTATTTTCCACCACACCCACCAGGCACAATGAAGACCACGGTAAAACAACTGGTACTGCTTCATATCCTGAGTCATGTACCATGGAAGCAAACCAATCAAATGACTCAATTAATCAATTATGTACCTGTCTATGATGTCATTGAGAAGCTCCAGCCTTTGCTCAATGCTGCGAATGGCCTCTCTCCCTCTGTGACTCTGAAGCCAGTAGTCAGTTGTGTTTTGGTGCTGTGCAAACAGACAGCTACTGTGGCCTGATCGTCCCCACTCTCCCAGACACCTCAGGGGAGCCGGAGAGGGATTGGAACCCGGAAGAAATGTCAGAAAGTCCAAAACCTCATGGCCATACACAGGTTTTGCCCCACAGCGGCGCTCGTTGACACGAAAGATGAAATCCAACTTGCCATTGCATTGCTGTTTATGGATATCTGCTAGCCATGACTGATGCATAAAAGGAAAATAACACTTAGGTGAACAGCTGTGTTACAACTGGCAAAAGAAGTAGTTATCAAGTTTCTCATTTTTGATTGAAGAGCTTAATTTAGGTGTTTTGAAAAGAATACAATGCTGCTCATGTGTGACCTGGTAAATTGCTTACCAAGTAAAAAGGCGAGCGAGGAGGTGGTCGGGGCACTATCCTGGCTTGACGGGAGAATTTGGCACTTGTGCTGGTCTTTGACTTTGGAGGCAATGCTGTCTGACTGCTGCTGCTGTCTCGCGGTACTGCTGAAGACTTTGAGGTAGAGGACGAGGAAGTCACCTGAACAGGAGCTGAGGAAAGGATAGAGAACAACGCTACTTTAAGTACTAAATGAATGACCATCAGTGTAATTCAGATGGTGTCAAGTTGTCAACCACAGAAAGTTGTAAACATATTAAACTGACTTGAAAATTTACCTATGATTGCCTAAAAATCCATTTCATTTTATACATCATAAGCATGCTTTATCTTACATAACATACCGCACAAATCTGGCAATCAGTTTTTAAAAAATGGGTGTGGTGGAAGAAAAATACTCAAGATTGGTTGCAAAATGCAACTGATCTAGTTTAGCTTGCCATGCATGCACAATTACAGCTGAGAGAGAATAACAGCTTAAGCTCCTACTCTCACCTGGCTGCTCTGTACTTGGTGGAGGAGGTTGCACTACTTTCAGGACAGGGTGAGGGGCTGGGGTTGAGCTAGGGTTTCTGGGTGGAGCTATAGTGTAGTGAGCAGTAGCAGGACCAGGCGTGCGCAGGGGAACTTGCATCGGAGCAGTGCTTCTGAAAGGGGGTGTGTTGCTATGGTGGTGCGGGGAAGGGGCTGCTTGTGGAGCAACACGAGGAGAAGGGGCCACTGCCAGGGTGGGCACAGGCCCACCCTCCTTGCCTGCTGACTGACGCACAACGATCTTCACAACCCCAGGGCTGCTCACCAGAGAAGGGGGCACTACAGAAAAATAAAGTATAAGAACTTTAAGGAAAAAGACTGCTTAAGGGTTTCGAACAAACAAATTTCAAAATAAGTAACTGTAATTTGATTTTCTGACAGAGGATCTCAGAGATTTGGATGTCAAAAAAATATTAGGCAAAAAAATTTTTTTCATCAATGCAAAGTTTTTGTATGAGATACATAAATTCTTGTTTTCTTTACTTAAACAGAGGATAGTTTAAAATTATATGGCTCATTCAGATACAGGCATTTACCCAGTTTAACCAACTGAAAAAATCCATTAAAGATAAAGAATGGCTTTGTTTAAAATTTGGAACAATGTAGAACTGATTTTGTCCCTATCTGTTAAGAAGCATATCATAAGACAGAGGGTGAAAACCTTGCGTGGAAGCATTGTGAGGCAACTGATTCACAGAAGCAACAGGCGATGTTGTGTTTGCAGTGTGCGGGACAGCAATCTGAGCAGATTGGCTAATCAGGTGGTGCTGCACCCCACTTGATACCAAATGCATCACATTACCTGTGGGTTGACAATGAGAGAATAAGACAAACCTTCCCAGTTCAATAACCACATTATCATAATATCATACACAATCATTTATAATGACTTCAATCATTCCTTCATTGAAATATACATTCTCAGTTTGCTTATACTAACCTTGAACTGGGTGTGTAGGAGCTGCTGGGACTTGGTGAATCTGGGCTCCAGACAGAGTCAGCTTGTTGCCCTGAAGCTGGAAGGTGACGGGTTTACTGCCCTGGCAGGATGACACAGGTCGTCCTGCCAAGGAAGCAAGCTGGGCTATGCTCACTACCTCACCAGCTTAGGAAGGCACAAAGTAAAATGACATGGATTAGACACATTATGAAATTCAGAGACTGTATAAATTTCATCATGTTAAAGTGTATGTGTGTGTGTGTTTGTGTGATAATTTTCTGCTAGCAATATGAACTAGTAATCAAAACAATAATACATTTTAACAATATACTCACAAAATAATAAAGCTAACTGCCAGCTATCCTTTAGGTTATTTCTAGATTAATGTGAGGACTTTAACCTCTCTGTCTGTGATCAAAGGCCATTAAAGAGGGCTATTGCTTTTGCTATGCAGAAAGCCACCACCAACACCCAAGAGCAATTTCAATCTGACATTAGCTAGTGCTTTTATTCAAAGTACCTCAGAGAAGCAACAACAGAACAAGACCAGAATAAACCAGTTATTTAGTTAATTAAAACAGTTCTATGTGATTCTTGAGGCTCTGTATAACTTTGATAGTGATTCCTGCAGTCTAATTAACACTGATTTCACAACAACTGAAAGACTGACATGTAGCTCTGAAATGAATGAACCAATTCAAAAAGCAGCTGCACTTACAAGGCAACCTGGCCTGCATATCTGGACTGAGTAAAACCCTCTGAGGCATGATACTGCTGGGGTTTGGACTTGGATGAGCTGGAACGCTGGCTGTGCAGGGAGCAGTGGGAGGCCGTACGGTAAGCATTGGCTTGGGAGTGCTAGACCTCAGTGCAGTTTGAGCAGTAGGATGCATGGATGGGCGAGGAGGGGGCGAGGGTGCCACTGAACACACCACTGCAGGAAAAAGCATAAGGAGAAAATGTAAAGGAAAAGATGGTCAGAAATTTTGGATGCAGAAAGAAGGGCAGCCAGATCATGAAAGACCCTGAACTAAACCCTGAACTAAAGCAAAACCTACCCAAGTGAGTTTTCTCGTATATCATGTCTCCTATCTTTTGTTTACAAGTCGATGTTTTTCTGAGAGTACATGTCTGTGTATTTCACTTGCCTTGTTGAACTACGGGAGCAGGTGCAGGAGCTGAGGTAACTTCAGCTACTGGGGGAGGTTTGGGGGTCTGAGCCGCAGGCGGCACAGAGCAGGTAGGTTTATTCATCAGCAAGACTGGTCGATTATCACCTTTAGGAGGGGGCTGGAACATCCTAACATGAACAGATACATATGAGAAATTACACATTGCATTACAGGTTTAGATGTATTTTGTCCAGTATAACTTAAGATTACAAAGCCTCAAATGAATAAGTATCTGTAGCATTTACCTGTTGACCTTCATGCGGACTGGTTTGGGTCTTGGAGCAGGTTCAGGAGACTCCACAATCTCCTGGATGAGTTGATGGCTGACCTTGTGAGTGGGCAGGAAGACATCTGCCTGGTACCGGGACACCCGGCTCTCCAAACCAACCAGGTCAAACATAGAGAGGTCACAGCGCTGAGGGTACAAATACATAAAACATTTTTGGTGTGTACATCAGAATCAGCTGAATGACTTTCAACATGGGCAAAAACATATACACACTTTTTCAGATTTTTCTCTCCATCTGAAAAAATTAAAGCTCCCTTTCCATTAATGTTGCTGACCTTGAAAGGAGAGATCTCCAGGGCGTCCTGCACCAAGGAGGCTGTGTAGAAAACAATGGGCCGGGTGATGAAGGGTGACTGAATGGGTCGAGGATCAAACAGGTTGGGGTGATTGCACACTTTGCGGAGCTGCATTAGGATATTAATCACAGACATGAAGTGCCCACTGGCCAACGTTTCCCGGGTCCTAGGAATCCAAGATAAAAGGTGATGAATGGAGAAAAGAAGATATTAATCATTTCTCAATTAAATATCTGTATTTTATTCTGAACTCAATCGTTAAATAACTTACGAGGCCTGAGCCATGAAGTCATCGTAGAGGAATCGCTGTCTCTTAGACAGGCGACAGCGTACCACATGCTCATATTTCTTGGGCATCTGCTTCTCCACATCAGCCTTGATTCTCCTGAGCAGAAATGGCCTGAGCACCTTGTGAAGCCTTTTGACCAGACCTTCATTGTACTCCTGACTGCCCTCAATCATTCCTGTCAGTGGGTTTGAGAACCATTCTTTGAACTCACGGTGGGACTGGAAAACATGGGGCATGAGGAAGTGCATCAGAGACCAAAGCTCCATCAGGCTGTTCTGCAGAGGCGTTCCCGTTAGCAGCAGTCGCCTGTGGCTGTAAATTGGAAGAGGTCAGAGAAGCATTTAATAAATGTGCCAGAATTTTTATAATTTAGGAAGACAGATGATTAAGGAGAAGGTAATTAGGCTTTAAATAGACAATTTCAGTCAAATGAATTTCAAACATCATAATTTTCTTTTTTTTTTAAGCAAGATCTACATACTTGAAAACACCAGCGTTTCCTATATTTTTCTACAACCAATTGCATAATCCTGGGTTACATACCATGTAGCCTACGTAGTATCTAGTAATGCCCTAGTGTACCTGAACAACAAGCTGAGCTTATTTACCTAAAACATGTCTTTAATTGTATAAAATGCTCTCCCTTACTGTAACCTTAACCTTGATGATTTCTATCACAGAGAGCTTTTGCTGATGGTCCAGCTAGTCTGTTCTGAAAATGAAAATGAAACTTATGCTTCTATGCTCAGGCATAGATGTAATGTATCAAATCTTTTGCATCATTTATCTGTTAACAAACTTGATTTTAAAAAATTCAAAATAAAATAAAATAAAATAAAAATACAGAACTTATTTTATTTAGAAGGGGTGTCCATAAATTCTTTGTGGTGCTCTTTAGGGTTGTGAGTTTGAAGCACCAGTGCTATTATGATCAAAGTTCATTCAGAGCCCTGCCTACCGTTTGTACATTTAAAAAGAGGACAAGATCCAAGCTCTACAGACCTGTTGAAGTTAAGGAGGCTCTGCCAGCGTTGGGACTTAAAGTTCTTGATATTCTGGGCCTCGTCTAGGATCAAGTATCGCCAAGATTTGCGCCGGAATGCTTGATGATCCTGCAGCACCAACTTGTACGAAGTGATGCATACATGGAAAGCGTTAGGCTTGGTCCAGCCCTACCAATAGATAGAAGATATGGTTCAACAAACTGTTATGGCATCTGTCACAGATAGCTTTTGCTCTTATGTCAGGATCACAATCACAATATAAAGAACACAACAACACAGGAAACAACAGCTGTCCACTGGAAACTGACAGCAGGGGGAAGAAAATAGTAAAACAGTAAAAATAAATAAATAAAAATCTGATCTGTGCTATGCTTAAGATTTCAAACCAATTCACCCATTACCTGTCTCTTCAGCTTTCTCTCCTTTTGACTGCCAAAGTAGGTGAGGATTTTAAACCCAGGACACCAGCGCTTCAGCTCCATCTCCCAGTTTAACATAACACTGGTGGGGACAATGATGAGATGAGGCCCCCAGTTGCCTAAACATAACAAGTTTAATTATAAATTATCCCAATACTGAACATACAAGAGGAAACATCCAAGTTCTATCAAATCTCATAAGTATCACTCCAAAAGGTAGAGCTCTGGTAGTACAGAATATGCAGACACAACAACTCTAACCCTAATGCTCATTTTTCCACCATTATAAAGTGTTAATACTAAGAAAATTGTAAATAAGCAGAGTAAAATATGATTTTCGAATTTTACTCTCGACTCAAAATGTGATTCATGAGAAGAGATGACTCTCACCACATGAAGCATCATGAAAGCATTATGGATATATGAGCAGAATTGAGCGTTGAACACTTGGCTTAGCTGGAACATACTCCTAACTGAATTGACCTGTTGATAATTAATAAATGGCACTAAAAGCATAGCAGCCCTTTGGTTACCTTTTTCACATGCAAGGTGAGCTAGCAGAGCAATGGTCTGGATGGTCTTGCCCAAACCCATCTCATCAGCTAGAATGCCATTGAGCTTCTTCTCATACATGGTCACCAACCAGTCCAGTCCAATGTGCTGGTATTCTCGTAGCGTACCATGGAGCAGGAATGGGATAGGGGTCTTGACCTTTTATTGGAAAGAATGATGAGAAAATTCGGTTTCAGCACTAAATTATATTTTTGCACACAAAGGCAAATTAAGTTTCTGTTTTTAAACTATGACTTGGATCCAAGATGACAAAAATATAACTCCCTCAAATGAACGTTTATTTTTTTCTAAATTTTCTTATGTAAGAACTCCAAATTAAGACAATTCAGATGAGAATTTGAGATTTTGAGACTGACCTTAGTTGTGGCCAAAGTGTAGCCTTTAGGCTGCAGGCTCTCTGCAGTAGCAGCAATATGGCTGATCTCCTTCTTTGGCCGTGAGCCAGGTGAAGTTGGGCTGTGGTCTCCCTCCTTTAGCAAAAGTTCCATCCCTTCATCTCCACAGTCATCCTCCTCCTCCTCATTGTCCTCTTCTTCCTTTTCACTTACATCATCTTCTTCACTGGTTCCTGGTGATTCTGAGAGCAAAAAAAATGAAACAACAAATAATTTTAAGGCCCAGTGTTTGAGTTAAGTGTATTAAAAATAACCCTCCTCAAAACGCCTGAAGACTTCTGCAAAGTAGTGCTGCGGCAGATAAATAATTTACTTGGATCTACATGGATTTCCTTAGTACTGGTTTATACCTGAGGAGGAAGGGTTGCTTTCCACATCACTCTCATCTTCATCAGTCTCCTCCTCTTCATCCCCAGACATCTCAGAGTCAGAGCTTGCTTTAGAAGCAGACATAGAGGGTGCCTCAAAGTCTGAAGCATATGCTCCTTTGTACTTCTCCAGCAACTCTTCGATGCTCATATCACCTACATGGGGAGCAGAGATTTGTCAGGGTTGACATTTATTTCCCTTGTCTGTAAACTGGGTGCTGCTTGATAGGAAAGAAACATTGTCTAACCTTCTCTGGTCAAGTCATCCAGTTCCTCTGCATGATCTACGTTTCCTTCTACCTTTTCCTGTGCAGCTATGGTATCCTCCTCATCCTCGGCTAAAATGGGAACCAGGGGAAAATAATGAATACATTTTTAATGGACATTGTCCATTAAAATTTGCATTCCAAGATCTCCAACAAAATATTTAATCACATGAGCTTCAGTAGGCATCATTTTGTGGCAGTTTTTAACTTTCTTTAAAATTTAGGCCAAAAATGGTTTGACTCAAGACAATGCATATTGTATACTGAGAACAAACTTACCATCCTCTTCATTGGCATTAAATTCCCCATCTTCCTCCTCCACCGATGAAGAGGCCTCATCAGAGCACTCTTCATCTGAGCCCAATTCCTACAATAATTCATTCATTCAGTGATTCAATGAAATGCAAACATCTGTTGTTTGGATGAAAAATACTCAGTAATTATTTGTACTTGACAAATGTAGCACTACTTCATTTTAAAGTTTAATCATTACATGCACTAATTACTATTACGAAACACAAATCTGTGGCCTAATTGGGAAAAAAATACTACAGAATCTAGTATCTTGCCAGTGAAATGAATTAAGTTTTTTTTTTTTTCATGCAGCTCTAAATGTGTTTGCTAAGTTTTTAACAGTGGCAATATATATATATATATAAATTTTTACATCCACAATGTTTACAGTGACAGATGTAAAATCATCTCATATTCTGAGTTGTGATTTGTCATGACATAAAGCAATTAGTGAGGTTTTGAAAGGCTCCAGTTTAACCATAGTTTTCAAGAAGTGAAATGTATGTAATGATTTGATCTTGATAAATTTATTTCATCATTTATGTTTCTGAATATGCTATGCAGTTGGTAATGAGCTACAGAACTCTGTAGTTATACATATAGAAGTGTAAATAAAAGTCTATTTTGTTTAAGTACCGATGGCAGTTTGAGGGTGTTAAGCAATTGGTCCAGGGGCAGCGTGCTCTCCTCTTTCAGCAGCTCAATCTCCTTCCGACGGGTCTCAGCATCATTGCCATCCTGCTGCTCTTCTACCTCTATGGTTGCCTCATCATCCTCCTCCTCACATGGAGGTTCAAAGTCTCTGTCTGCATAAAACAAGAGAATATGTATGTATGTATGTATATATATATATGTGTGTGTGTGTGTATAGAAATTACTTTAATGGAAGAAAACAAGTTATGGCAGGCAATTGAAGAACATGTGTACACTGCAATAACCTGATACAAAAGGCCAGTAACTAGAGTTCACAAGAATTCTCTCCTAACCTGGTCATATATGAAGTTGCAGCTTTTCTTATTTGGCACTGATGGCACAATGAGGGTGAATGTACACAGATTTTCCTTACGATATTCTTGTATTTGTATTTAATAAATAGCTAACTGTTCAACTATGAAAACCTACTTTAGCAACTGCAATTTAACTTTTAAAGTTGGACCACCTTGGACTGAATTATTACAGTGACGCTCAGCCATGGGTAGTAACATTTCCATTCATCCTGCCACAGAGATACTTCCCTGTCATGAATATACGCAAAAAAAAAAAAAAAAAAAAAAAAAAAAAACACACATTACAAACCCCATTCCTTATGTGGATCAAGGCACGACACAGACTCATTACAGCTGTGAAGACTGTCATTGCACTTCCACACCTCAGATTGAGAAAATAATAAGAAGGTGAGACTAGTGTCCTGACACATGGCAGTGAACCATTGCCTAGTTTGTCCTTCCTCTGATTAAGTAAATTCTTACACTGAAAGGAACCACTTTTGGAATTAATCGTCAGTGTTAACTTAGACAGCAGGCTTGCCTGACAGGTTTTGCAAGTCTCAGTCTAGCACTGCTAGGTTCCCTGATAGTATTGTGCCAAGAAATGTTTTATCCCATTGATGATTGATTAGACTTAAGACCATTCATGAGTTTAGCAAAGAAGCATGAGATATCCATCTCAGGTCATCAGGGAGGATCAGCATAAATTATATGATTAAATCTATGGAAGATGCAATAACCTTGGCAATAATAAAACAGTCTGTTGATTCCATAAAACATTTCACATCTTTTTAAGCTTAAGTCATGTGTAGCTATGACAGCGTCCTTGTCTGCACTACTGATTCAGATTTAAAGGCAATCTCAACACAAAGACATTAAGCCCCATTTTACAGTGCACATTTTATTTAAAAAAAATGACTTCTTACCATCTTCATCAACAGGAGATGGCACAGATTTTCTGGGAGGTTGATCAACAGGTTCAGCAGGCCTGGTGGGTGCAAGGGACTGGCTGAGGAGGTCAGAGTATTTTTCTGTCTGGCCAACAATGAAGTCCAGCTGAAGGTCCAAAGCCTTCTTCCTCTTCTCCTCCAATCTAGACTGCTGCTTGAACTGCACCACCTGTGTGGACAAAAAAATCCTCAAAACTAGCAATGGGTGAACTTTACTTTCATTTTCACACATAGGTTACAATAACGACTGAATGATCAAAATTAGAAAAAACAAAATCAGAGGCTGACTGTAAATACAGTCTACAATTTATAATTATTATGTATTTTAATTGTCTACGTACAATCAATTGGTTTAACGAGAATGTTTTGTTTGCTAGATTTGATGAATCATCTGTACCTTCTCAACACTGCTCCAGAAAGCCCTGACTTCCTTTGCAATAGAGGAGGCAACTCTTCTGATTTTAGCATGTTCATCTCTCTTGACTTTTTCTTCTTTTTGCCTCAGCTCCTCATGGTGTCGCATTACCATCCGTACCACCTATAAAACACATCAACAAAGCAAATCCAGATCAAAGCAATTAATACCTTATATTTCATCTACACTATATGTTATTAACCACTTGTCATATGTTTGTGTTTTGACTTATTTGGTTTGAGATTTATGTGAAAGGCAAACCTTTGTAATGCTTAGCCTGACCCACCTTTCTAGCCACCCCTCTCTTCCACCGTCTCTCTTGAGCAAAGTCAGCAGAAAGCCACTGCATCTCCTCACACAAGTAATCCCAGTGAACTTTTGGTCGTTGTGGCTCTGTCAGGCGGGTAAGGCGCTTCATCGACCAGAAACCCTCTCGCTTCAGTGCCTGGGTCCGATGCTCTATGTCTGCTTCCTATAGAATACAATGGCCAAAACACTCAAAAAGTACTGACAAAAAAAAAGCAGCACTCCAGAACTGTAGGTAACAAACAAACTGGGCCCATTTTAATGCATGCAGCTGGTGCATAACATAACATAAATTAGGAAGTCCAAAAAAAATTAAAAATTAAAAGATAAGATATTTCAATTTTCTTAGACTTTGCATTACTGAACATTAAGCACCATTTTTAAAAATGGGACCTCTCTCTCTCATTGCTTGCATGACAGTTCATTTCAAGACAATCCAGTGACCCTGTGGTATGATAAGGCTTGGCTTAAGCGTGCTACACTGAGCCAGCAGAAAAGCACCATACTTCATGTTTGTCATGCTTCATGTCCAAATACACAGTGTTTTCAACTGCCAATCATGATGGGAGTGTTCTATGGAATGTCAAATACATCAGTGGAATCATAAAATGTCTTAATTACAACCCGCATACATGTTACATTACTGACAACCAATGTCCAAAACATAAATCTGTATTTTAGTTTCCTGTTATTTTTTCTTACTGGAATGAACTGAAACCAATGGCAGTATGAGGTGGGGGGAAAAAAAATCTGAAATGTACCACTAAAGTAGTATATTTTGGGAAATGGTTGTCAATAAAATAACATGTATACGGATTGTATATATTGGGCGCAAACATGCACGATTGCAAGTATGATCCTTTAACATTGCTTGTTCTTATAAGCTGTCTTGTTTCCTCATAACTTTCAAACAACTTTTATGCTGTGATTCTTGAGGCCTACTCACATGCTTAGCCAGCTCCGCCATGTCTGTTTGACCACGGGGTCGCTGAGGAGTGGCCTGATCTGGTGGCGAAGAGGAAGAATTATAGCCACCTCCTCCAACAGAGCAAGGAGAAACGAACTTGCCATGGGGACCCCGGAGAGGAGATGCCCTCTCCCTTCTTGGGGTAGACCAGTCACTGGCAGATGAGGGGCCAGGTGAGGGAGAGGAGGTGGAGGGTGAGACTGGAGAAGAATTTACGGTGACTCTGTCTGCTATCCATTGGCGTACCTGAAGGAAGAGAGAGAGATGGACAAAGGGGAACATAGAAAGACAATAATTAAATAAGGTGAAAGCAATGAGATATTTTAAAAAGAAAAAAAGGCACATGCATGAATTAGATCAGAGCAAGCCAAAGTCCAAACATGCTCCAGAAATGCAAACTTGCCACCAGTGACTTTCTTTAAACTTTCTTCTCGTGCAGGAATTGCATACATGAAATAAGTAAAAACAAAAAAACAAACAAAAAAAAACAACAATTAACAATGACAGCATAGGGTGTGTCTATGAATATCCTATTAAAAGGAGCCTATCTGGATGTCTGACAACCACCACTTACCTTGAGAAACAGTGCCTGTCTGTCTGTCCTGTTCTGTCCATGCTGGAAAACACACATGGCTTAGCATGCGGCCAACTTAAAAATACAGTATAAATCACTGTTCATACAAGTTGCATTGATATGGACTACATGCAAAATGATAGGCAGAATGGTAGAATAATATTTAAAGATGGTGAAACATGCTTGCAAACTCAATTTAAATTACAAAAGTGTCATGAAAACAAATGATGATGTAAATATTATATAATACGTTTCTCAAAAGCATTTAATAAAACTGCCATAGACTAAAATTAGTCTATGGCAGGTAGTGCATGCATCAATACATTTTATACTGAAGTTATTTTATAATGAATAAGTAAGACGCCTGCTCCTCGGAAAGTTTCGTGTGATCTGTCAAACTGCTTAGCTACTGTATGAAGACGTTTTAATGTGGCTTAGGCAGAATTTGATGAATCAGTAAATTTATGAAGCATAAAAACGAAGATGTCTTTGCCCAGAACAATATGTAAGACCTAAGACAAAGACACCACAGAAATACAAGTTGGCTACCAGAATGTTACTGGTGGCATGATGCTCAGATATTGAGACATTTTTCAGCATCACTTCCAAACAGCCACTTTGCTTCATTTTTGTGAATCCAGTCTAAGTGCCTTAAAGCCTCTATATTCAAAGACAGCAATAGACCAGTTCAGTATTATGAGGCCCAAAGCTGCCTCGCTTCATACTGTTTTGCTATACTGTGATGATGCTGACATTTCTTGCCAGATTTAACTCTGACAATCCTTTTTCTGCTTCCGTCATCACTCTTTGCTTACATTGGTTTAAATGTTTGATTTCCCATTCTGAATGAAAATACCTTCTGCTCTGAGTTTGGGGTATCCATTCCGTAGTCAGTTTTCTCAGCCTCGGGTTCTTCATCACTGCCTTCCTCTGGACTGCTAGCTTGTCCCAGACTGGCCTCTGTTTCTCCTGATGGCTCATCCTGCTCCATCTCCTCACTCTCTTCCTCCACACAGAGAGTGTCACGATGGCCGAATGGCTGATTAGAACTGGTGGAGGCTGTTACTTTACCTTCCCTTTCCACTGATGGTGAAACCAAGTCAAGGTTGTGAGGCGTACTAGATGCGGTGGCATCTGTAGATATGATGGCATTTAGGGAGACAGAGTCCATCTCCCTTGATGTTTTCATCACAGTTAAGACCTCTTTTTCAGATTGGCTTTTTGAGGATGTGGGGGTGACAGACACAGACTGAGAAAGTTTTCGTGGGGTGTTAGCAGTCATAGTGGGCCGCTGTATCTGGATGGGAGGGGTTGTTGCAGAAGTTTTATTGACAGAGCACTGTGTTTGATCTTTCTGACTGCTACAAGCCACAGGCTCATGTACAGAGTCTGCTGCTGAGACAGTTTGGGGAAGGCACTCCTCAGACGCTATGTCAGATCGAGAACTGGGGACACTGGCTAGTTTGCCAGCTGCATTCTGTTGCTTAGACACCTGTATCAAATGGGAGGGTGGGAGTTTAAGGAGAGGAGCTTCTCCCTGTTTAAGGAGGAGAAGCTTTGGATTTACAACACTAGAGGAGTGAGTGGAGCAGGAAGCCTCTGGTTTGTTTTCTGTGGTCACAGCAACATTCTGAATATTCCGTGATTGAGAATCTGTCAAAGTAGGGGTTTCTTTGGTCCCTTCATGTGAGGAATTATTGGCCTTAGGCTTTGTGGCACTTACAACAGTGACTCCTGGAGACTGTTTTGGAGAATGTTGGCTTTCATGCGAAACAGCTACGGACGAGTCCATCTCTACAACTTCACCAGTTTCTACTTCTATTGGGGATATCAGGGATGATGCCATAGCTGTTGCTTCTGTTTGAATTATAGGGAAAACACTTACATCTGTTTGGTCTGAGACTAAATCAGTCTGTAAACAAGGTGTCCTGATTTGTGCATTAATGTTTGTCTGTTCTACAGTGAACGCATCAGGTGTGATAGTAGTCACTTCGACTAAACAAACCTCATTTGAGTTCGCCACGTCAACAGCTTGGTTAGAATCTAGCACTAAATGCTGCTCAACAGCAGCTACCATTGTGTTCTGCATTGACATATTGTGAGAATTATTAGAGCAAACATGTTCTTGATCGGTGTCATGTGACAAAGATGAGGTCTGCTGGGAAATTATGACACTGTCACTTTCATTAGGTGTGAGAAGAGATGGTTCAAGATTTGAAACCATCTCTTCTTTCCCAGTATAATCATCGGAGTGGTCGAGTAATGCATTAAATAAGTTCACTTCATAGCCCGGAGAGTGAGGTAACTGTACGCTGCCAGTAGCACAGACTGTTTCCTCTGCAACCTCCTCCACTAGGCCACAAATCTCATACACTTCTACAGGTTGGGACTCCATGTCAATGTCTGACTGAATGTTTTCTCCATACAGCTTTGGTTCTCCAACAGAGAGTTCAGAACTCAGCTCATTAACAACTGCAGCCTCGCACAGACTGCCGTCCTCTTGTTGTAAGAGGTAACTCTGATTCAGATGCATGTCAGTCCAGTCCCCACTGATATGACTCTCCTCCCTGACAACCACAATTCTTTGCGCATCAGCTGAATGCACAAACTCCGTGATGAGTGGCGTCTCTACTGAAGGAACTTGGTCAGAGGAAAGAGATGTTTCTGCTTCAACAAAGTGCTCTGTCTGCACTGAGTCTACTAGATCCAGACTGGGACCAGAAGAGGGTTTTGATAAACTCCCCTGTAGGGAAGCGCACTCTGGCAGCACAATGAAGTTCGATGAGGATTTGCCAGGGTCAGTTTGCTTCTCTCTTGCACTCCTGTCCAGCTGCTCTCCTTCTGAGGGATGACAGACCTTCTGGGTGTTGCCATCTTTTCCATCAGCTGTACTAATGAACCCCGAGCTTCCTTTACCAGGACAAGTGTATACTCCAGGTGTTTCTCCTGCCTGTGGAGTCTCAAATATTTCAATGGAAGGAAGTTGTGGTTCTTTGTGAGAAGGGTCAACATGCTCGTTAAAATGCTCAAAAATTTCAACTGATTCCAAACAAACTGTTCTCTGTATCTCACTGGTATCATTTGAGAATTTGTTGGTTTTATATTGTATTTTTTTGCTCTCACTATTGTCAGATATGGGCAATGGGAATGGTGACAACTCTGAGTCCTGGTGACCACCTGTTTGCTCTGCAGCATCAGAATGGTGTTTGTGGCTGCCTTGACTTGTGTGGACAAGCATATCCGTTTGGGATTGCTCCACAGTTCTATGTTTTGTGGTCTCTTGGACTTGAAATTCAACAACTGACTGTGGGCCAGAAGCAGATGAGGCTGTGGTACAGAAATTAGATTGGGTCTGACGGGGAATATATCTGCCTGTGTGCTCTTTTCCACCAAGTTCCTTGTTTGTTCCAATGTCAGGTTTATATTCAAATGTGTCTTTGTGTGAGATAGACTCAGTCTCCTCTGCCCCAGTAATAACAAGTCCAGTAACTTCTCTCTGTGTCTTGTTTGTCTGACTACTCGAGGAGCTTTTTTCATTATCAGTTTGCGACCCATACTGCAACTCTTGCACTGTGCTGTTGATCTGTGTATCTGAGAGGAGAGGATGAAGAAAGGATCCTGGAAGCTTTTGTATCTCAGAAGAGGGATGACAGTCCTCAATGAGGGCAATTGGCAAGGATCCTGCAACTTCAACACCTTGGACAACAGTCTCCACCGTTTGCCCTTCTTCCAAAAGTCCATCTTTAGCATTGCTGCTGCTGATCGGGAGAGTCTCTGACAAGGTGTTCTGAGGAGTCGTCTCCATGCTGAGGAATGCTGAGTCGTTGCTCTCCAGAAACGGCACAGTGGATGGGTTGGTGAACAGAGGGCCTGGGCAGGAGGCAGCTGCAACCGGCTGCGGGGCATGCCGAAGTGACACCCCAGCCACATTCTTTGCAGCCTGGGGGTTGCCACCCAGCACATCCACAGCCGGAGAGGCTTGCTGCTGCACTGCCTCCTCCCCAGAGGTTTCTCCCTCTGTGCTGGCCTGGCTACACACTGCACCTGGGGGTGATACAGGTTGTTAATGAAATGTCTGGACGAAGTGGGTAATTTATTGAAAGCTAAAAAGGAACAGGGATCAGCAGAAAAAAGATTTTGGAGTATGGTGGCTGTACTGCACTTTGATTATTTTTTGTGAATATAGAACATAGTATTCCTCTCACCACCTCTTAACCATCCAGCTCAATAGGTTAAAAATACATTAATAAATATAGAAAAGTACACATCTACTTCAATGTCTAAACAATTTTTAATATATTTTTTTTTAATAAAATGCACAAGTATAACCCCAAGACAGATAGAAAGGATACCAGCTCATTATGTTTAGAGGACATAGTTCATATAGCATTTATGAAAATGTATAGTTCCACAATTAAATAATGTCTGCCATAATACCACATTTGGGTTTTTGTTTTGTTTTTTAATTTACAATAAAATTGGGTTTTCTTTGCCTGTTCTTCCTGATCTTCTTGTGAATAGCCATGAAAACTATCACCAGAAACATATCATAAGAAGCATCAACCAAATTCTGTTTGTTTTTTTTTTCTGACTGTTTAGCCGATCACAATCACTGTTGGCTATATAGCCTGGAACATTCAGAATTAGCCTGATTTCAGTGCTAAGCAACAACTTCTCACCTGACTGTGGTGTGAGACACAGATCTTCTGTGCTTTCTACTTCCAGGATGCTGAGATTAGGGTTCCTTCCACATATTCTGAGGAAGTGAAAAACAGGAGCGATTGATAACTTTATTCAATTAAAAACAAACAAGCAACTAGATATCTCTTCATTTTTACAAGTGCTCTAATGTGGAAAGCTATTAGACAAACCACAATGCAAAATCATGTCAGATTAAAATTTATATTTCAATAACGTTGTTAAAGCTAGACAAATACCAATATGTATTTAATTAGTAAACAAAATGTTACAATGTGTGGGACTATGAGTAACATGTCACGTCACGAGAACAGTAGGAGCAGTCAGATGGCTAGGCTAGTCAACTAGTGCTAGCACGGGGGTTGGTATATTTGTTTGTGTAAGTGGGTATCATGCAGCTGTAATAAGAAAGACTCAATAAGGGAGCAGTACCGAGAAGCCCTGTCAGCTACCTCAAGTTGCATTTGCTGCAGTCGTCCCACGAAGGTTTTAGTAATTCTGCAGCATGCGCTCTCAAGCTAAAAGCCGGCGATCAAACGCGCGGGCCTCCAGTCATTCATTCATTTTATACTTTAATAAATGTAAATGTTATTCGATGTGGCTTGTGGTATCCAATTGAGCTTGTAGATAATGTTGTCTAGTTTAAGAATTTTCTATATTAATTCAATGTCTGTGTACTGATTGCACAGCTTGGATCAAAAGATCAAACAGTTATAGCTGTAACGTTGGCGTTCAAAGTTGCAATGACACCACAAGCCCGGATCATGCTCTCAATGACACGGAGACAGTTTAGAGTGGTTTTGGTAACACCTAACGTTGCCGGTTTGGCTAGCTTGGTTAGCCAGCTAGCTTACACAATAACACTGCTTGGCACTACGGGAAAGCCTGCTAACTAGCAGGCTAGAAGAGTTGGTAGGTGCATTCATTGGATGCGCAGGCGCCCCATCCCACCCGCAGTTATGTAATGCTCTAGCTTGAAAAAGCCCGTTTATGCGGACAGTTTGACAAGTTACTTCAATACAACACAAAGCACCCAAAAAGTGGCTTTAATAGCCGCTTCTGCATGCATTACAGAAGGGGACAATCACTCGTGACGTCATTGCGCGGGGGTCAAATCTCTTCCAACAAAAATATTCCCTTTAAAATTATTCTGTTTGAAACATTAACAAGTAGTATTTACCATGTATATATACAAAGTAAGAAAAACAGTGATATAAAGTTATATATAAATTTTGCTATGATTATATGGAGGGGCTTAGGGGGACCCAAACTGTGTCAGAGCCGGCTCTTTCGCAGCGACGGTCAAGAAAGATGAATAAATACTCTTTGCGTTTTCCAACAACACTTGAAAATAAAATTTATTCTATCTTGTGGCTTGGCAACGAATTATCCTATCATTGTTTGCTGTGCTGAGAACGTTATCCGACGTAAAATGTTTAAAATATATCACGGAATTAGATGCAGTCTGATTGTGTCCTTTGTAAGTCTTGTCCCCCCCCTCGTGTCCCCCTTACACACTTCCTCCTTGCCCCCCTCCCTCTCAAGGCCGCCATCTTAAGTTCCCACCTACCTGAAATTTCCGACCAATTTTCTTTTACTAAATTCTCGCTGAAGAAGCCGCCATCCACGTAAAATCGTACTCAATCCGTAATGTCAGTAATCCAAACTGTCTCCCGGTACCCAATGAGGTACAACTAGGTCTGTGGGAAGAAGTTAAAATACGGACCGGGAGAGACTGAGTTTCGGCGCAGAATGTAGCGGTCGCGGGGAGGAGACTTTACGCAGCGAAATGGTGGAGGACCGCTGCTGTTGACAAAGTGCAGAACACACTGAAATCTCGCGAGATATCTACAACCGCGCCACTTGAACTGTAGATGTCTGGCAATTTTGACAGTGTCTTACCGGTTTAAAGTCATGTATAATTAAGAGTGGATAATATATTATTCTAATTCAAAGTTTCTGCACCTTAAAAATGTCACAATTAATAGATTTATTCTTTACGTAATCACAGGATGAAAGATGATTCAGGCCATAAGTTGCATTTGTAACGTTTGATAGTTAATAGAATCTTGGATCATAATGAACATTTTTTTATGAACGGATTATTAAGACTCAATTAGAGACAGAGAGGGCATGATGATATCCTGAACACATGTAACCTATGAGGTCATATCAGCAAACAATATGAGTTAAATAATTCCCTGCTTACTACAGTGCCCAGACTAAAGAATGCCAAATTCTTAATGTGACGTACATTTCTATGTTTCTTTTTGGTCTCAGTATTGATAACGATATGACAGATGATAATAAAATGTATGATTATAGACATGATTAATGTATGAAGTTGTAATTAATTAAAATAAAAGACAAGTACATAATGCCATAATTACATGTGCTGCATGACTGAAATAAAAGACCCACACAACTAAGTAAACAACAATTCATTTAATAATTAATCTGTGGCCTCTAGGGGAGAGTTTGAAAGATAGAAAATGGTCATATTAAAATAATCGACCCAATGTCTTTTCCTCCTCATGGTATATGCACGGTCTCCTTGTCTTTTGACATAAGTCCTTATATTTTTCATTTCTTCAACCAATGTCCATTTATCCACGTATATAACTTATTTCTGTCAATGAAACAATTGGGCAGTTCAATGTACAAGGCTCCCATAGTCCCAAATGGATATAACACACAACCAATGACACACGCAACCGTCTCGCTCAGTATATTAACAAAGTCATTGTCCAAATTGTTGAAGAGGCCAGAGGTTGCAATGGACAAGACTTAATGTTCACAAACGTAAACTGTTTGTGTGAAGCAAGCCTTTTGCTTTCTTTGTTGCATGATTTGAAACAATCTGGGGAGAGAGTACTGGTTGATACCTGAAACAATGACAAAAAACATAACAGTGAATATATTTATTATTATAGAAGATAATTAATGTTAAGAATAATAATTTCAAAGGCAATTTATCTATACTACTATAATCTGGTCCTGCTCATATAGTCGGAGGAGACTGAAACAGTTACAGGAAGCTCTAAAATATTGTGTCCACTCACATAGTGTACCACAGTTCATTTCACCATTCATCCTTTGAAAACAAACAAAAAAAAGTAAATCCCATCACAGGAGTGGTGAAGCTGAGGGATGAGGGTTAAATTTTTGGGTAAAGCAGAAAACTGAGGTACAGATACTCACTGATCTTAATTTGTCTTGTCGGGAATCTACTGTCTTTTCACAATGACAAAAAGACACAAAAACAAAACAGAAAGCACCACTTCACCACCATATTTATTTAGCCCTCATCCACAATACTGAATCAGATTTAATTGGTGCAGAGGGTATTGTAATGTACGAGGACTTAATCTAAGCAGAGGATGAACCCTTAACATGTTCTTAAAGTGCACATCCTGCTGCAAGTCATTTCCAATCCACTCAGAAAAGGCTTGCTTAAAAGCATGGACCATTATTCACCTGACAAATGAAAAAACAGTTGTCCTCTGCCTCTTCTTACAGCTTTTATAATTGAGTACTGTAATAACAACTGTCAATATAAAATAAAAACACACCAAGGATGCACAGAAACCATGTACCTTTAAATTGCACTAATAGAACCATTGAAGATATTCCGAGTCACACTGACGAGTCTTGTATTTCTCTCCCCATCACCATCTCCCAGTCAATCATGTTAGCCTTTATTGGGAGCTGAGACCAGTGTGGGTGTGTGACTGGGTGAGTGAGGCTTTAGTAGTTTCTGAGAGGAAAAGGGGGATGGTTAAGAGCAGCACAGTGATCCTGACATTTCCCTTAATCTCCTCCAGTGTTGTCCCTGTACTATCTGGACTCTCCATCTTTGTGGGCACTGTACAATGCAAGCTCTCCTGGTCCTCCAAGTCTAGAACTGCGGGGAGGAGTGGCTGACCGGCTGGTCACGGATGGAATGAGGGGAGGCGGTGCCCCCATTGCCAGAGCTCCCACCAAGCCTGCAGGGGTCTTTGTCAAGATGCCGTTGGGCACATGGTGTGGGTTTAATGGGCCTAGACGAGCGTAAAGGCCTGCATGGTGCTGGGAAGCAGCAGAGGCTCCTGGAGGAAGTGAATGGGACAGAAGGCCAGGGTGCAGCTGCTCCAGGTGGGCGGCAGTAGCAGCGTGAGAGGGGCTTGAGAGGTGAGAGCCAGTGGAGAGGTGTGGGTGCATCCCAAAGTAGCGGGATCGCTCAAAGTCTTCCCGCAATATCTGGGCACGTTGCTCCTCATCCATAAGCCCGCCTCCTGGGGGTCCCAGCTGAGGAGGGCGCTCAAAGGGATGGGCCATCAGGCCAAACTCCTGGCGGACAGCAGAGTTGGAGGCAGCAGAGGTAGATGTCGGAGGGTGGTGAGGGGCTACTGCAGCTGCTGCTGCCGCTACAGTTGCAGCCCTCTCTGCCTCCAGGAAACGCTGATGCTGGAGCAGCCTGGCAAGATGTGGATCAGAGCGCAGGGCCAGATGTGGGTCTGCCCGAAGTGCCATAGCTTCTCTACGTTGCTGCTGTTGCTGGGCTGCCAGCTCCCTCCAAGGGTCCCATGTGAAGGTGTGTGGAGTTTGGGGTGGTCCTTGGGCTGGACCATGAGTGAACCTCTCTCCTCCTGGACCAATTACCAATCCTCCAGCACCTGCTGTGGTCCCCAGATATGCATCAATGGCCCTTGAGCGCTCCAACAGAGAAAGGTGTTGGTGGGAAGGAGGGTTTGAAGTGTGTGGGGGGATGGGAACACCAGAAGTGGGAGTCAGGGATAGAGAGGAAGAGGAGGGTGTACCAGAGCTACGGTGGTGGGGATGGCTGTTAGGACGGTCAAAGCTGTGGCTGGGTCCTGGGGGAGGCTGCAACGTGATGGGGATATGTTCTGGCTCCTCTTTCCTCTCTTCTTTGACTTTAACTGGAGGGAGGAGCTGGGGAGGTTTGGAAACTGGGGTTGTGGTCCGGTCAGCCTTCTTGCCCTGAGACAAAGAAGTGACAGTGGCAGACACCGTGGAGGAAGTAGGGAGGTTGCTGTCTCTTTGGGATGAGGAGTGTGAGGGTTCACTGTGTAAGCTGTGTGCTGTTGGAGCCAATTGACGGGGGTATATGTCCAAAGGAGATGGAGCTGAGGGGTTGGATGGTGGTGGAGTAGTGAGCACAGAAGACGAGGAAGATCGGGGTCTGTCCCTGTCTGTTACTAAAGATGAAGAACCAATAGGTGGCCCCCTTGAAGACACAGTTAGTGGTGGCCTCTTGTCCCCATCTCTGTCTCGCTCACGTTCTCTGTCCCTATTTAGACTGCGTGTCAGGTCTTCAACAGGTCCACTGTTCCCCCCAAGGTTACTGCAGTGGCCATTTATATGGGAAACAGGGGTGCTACTGCGGGGTTTGAAGGCAGGAGCAACTGGAGACATTCTCACAGATGGCCGGCCATACAGCATATTGTCTCTGCAAAATAAAATGTGTGTTACAGTTCAATCATGGAAGCACAGTTTTTGTAAAAAAAATAAATAAATAAAAAAATTTTTAAAAAAAGGGTTAGATTGTACATTGTCTCTTTTTCAACAATCTTTTAATCAAAGCTATAATGCAGTTAAGAATTAAGAGAATCAAACAGAAATCTGTTTAAATCTGTGTATTATCCTGTGTACGTAAATGTTTTTGTCTCTATGTGCTGCTGGTCATTTTTTCCCCTTTACAAGTACCTCAGTTTACCTAGGTCGATCTCTAAGCAAAGAACTGCCTGAGATAATATCTATGTATCAATATTAAACGTATCGCTGATGACATACAAATCCCACATTGTCAGCTATTAATTTCAATTTTGAGATGTTTCTCAAATACTGCACTTCAAAGGAGACACTTCTTGAATGTAATACCTGTCCTTTTCATCCTTGATGTGAGGGATATCTCTCCTCTCTGTATCTTTCCCTCTATCTCTTTCATCCCTCTTGTCTGCGCCTTTAGTCCAGCTGGGGCCAGCAGGGAACCCAGATGGGCCACCATGCAAGCGGTTCCATGGGTCATGATGGTTGGGGGTAGACAAGCNCAGGGAACCCAGATGGGCCACCATGCAAGCGGTTCCATGGGTCATGATGGTTGGGGGTAGACAAGCCCCCAACCATACCAGCTGGTGAGTCCTTAGGTCCAAACACAGAGCCACCTGGAGGAAAAAAATAAGTGTTTTAAGACAAATGTCTTGACAAGTGCCTTTGCAATGTAGTCCGAGAACTTTTTAGGATTTAACTAAGAAAGCACAAAATATAGTGGTTAATGGGTGGATGCAGTAGTAACAGTTCCACTCCCCCATGGTATGCCATGTTCCTTTGGAAGCCTAATTCAATGTTTTGTTTTAATGGGCCTATTAGTAAATGGGAGAGGTTTCAAAGCACCTTATTATCACTGTAGCTGCTGTGTCAATATGGCAAGGTGCAGTTTAAAGCATGGGTAATTACAGTACCTTGGGTGAAATAAGATGTTCAAAACAGAAATAAATGTGGAATACTTTGGCTGAAATCGTGACTTTCCACATGACGTGGCCATCTGCAGTGCCATCATCTCTCAAGAAAAGATGGCAGACTTGTGAAAAAGTTTCTGTTGTATTCGAATCAGCCAGTGAAAATTTTGGAAATGCACCAGCTAGCAAAGTGTGATAGTATTTGGTAGTGATGCTACAACAAACATATCATGAAAACCATCCCTTCCATTGCACTGGCTGCATTTTCAGACAACTTTATTGGCACTGTCAAACAGGACAGATGGTACTCTGCAAGCAATAACAAGCTAATAAACATTTCTCATTTACAGAGTATGAAGAGCTTCTCCAATCATAGTAAACATGTCTGCTTTCATGTGTTGTACTCAACCACACAGATGGTTATGCAAGTGATTTATTCATTTGAAACATGACCAGCTTTGCAGACCCAAATATTGTCAGTTGGGTTGGGCACATGCCTTACAGCACCCACCTTTTAAAAAAAAAAAAAAAAAAACNAAAAAAAAAAAAAAAAAAACAGCATGCTTTCTACATAACTGGACTTAAGTGTTTCAGAGGTGTGAGTGTGAGACTGACCCAATGTCGGGCTGCCAAGTCCTCCAAAGGCACCAGAACCCAGCGCTCCCAGTGGAGTGAAAGGTGGTGAGCGGCCATATGGATCTAAAACATACACAAATTAAAATAGAAAATACAAACACTCGATACAAATTTTAGTGCATGCTATTTCTAGACAAGCCGAATGCGATGCTGATGCCTCTGTGGCTTTTTTTTTCAATCAGATGTATAGTAAGCACACAGGCAAACATCACTAATACCATGTGATTATATTTTTACTACAGCACAATTGTATTGTATGTTACATTTTATATTGACAGTTGTGGAAACTCTACCAAGATTAAATAAAGGTTTTTCCTCATTCATTTATAAAAGGAAAAATTTTTCAAATTCCAAGACATTGTTTGATGTACAAGAGACCTAAATACAGTATGTGCCTTCATTTGAAGCTACTCTTACCCAAGTGTGTAGTTGGTGTGAGGAAAGAGGAATGGGGTGCAGATGGAGAGATGAAAGGAGCTGAGGATGGATTGACTGCACCTAAGGAATAGAAGTAATAGTACAACAATGAATTCACATCAAAAGCATCGAGCTGCTCTTCAACACTTCATGCTCTCACTCAGACAGCTATATCTGTCAACTTTCAGGGATGTAACAAAAGGAAAAGTAGATACAAGCAGAAGGTAAAGGAAGAAATTTTACAAGCCCTTTAGAAATTCATCAGAATGATGTGTGAAGAAATGAAATCTAAAAATAATAAAACTAACAAATTTGAAAAAAGAACATTTGCAGAACACTTTTAAAAACCATCTTTTTTTTTTTTTTTTTACGTGGCATCTGCATAATGATTGCGTCAATATTTGAATTAACACTGTGTCATCTCTCACTGAGACACAAAAATGTTAAGGTTTTGGTGTGCACCTGTAGCTGAGAATAGACTGGCAGGTCTGGTAAAGTCATGAGTAGGAGGCAGGGCTCCTCCAAGAGACCCCAGAGGACCCAGTGGCCCAGCTCCAGGAAGACGGGCCAGCAGATCACTACGGAAGTCTAATTTATGAGGATCAGCCTGCGCCAGCTGAAAAAATGAAGAGTTAATTGACAGAATAATATGGCATTGAGGGTCCTAATAACTTTTTCAGTCTGAACCCCTATTATTATATTAATATCTTATCAGGGTCTACTTCATGATTGTATTCTGTCTGTGATAGCTGACATTGACGGAAGTACTTAAGACACATATTTTAAACGATGATCCTTACCTTGGCTTTTTTCTGATGGCTTAGAATCATCCAGGCCACATATACATGCATAGCACACCATTTTCCTGGTTTCTGAAAGCGAAGAAGAAGAAGAAGAAAGAAAGCACAGGGGTTTACTATGTAATTCTATGAATCTTGTGTGTAAGACTTTCAATCCTTTGCTCTCCTTGTTCTACTGAAATATTTTGATAAGCCTCTCGACAAGGTTGGGGTTTTCCAGCTGGAGATAAGCTCAGAAACAACTTCAGGTATATATATAAACAAAGTCAGTGAAAATACATACAAGTAAATCACAGAGTGTGGAAAAAACACATAAGGCATAAACTTAAGTCCATTTTGGTTCTAAAATATCCAATTGCGTGTGCAAGGGCAATGAATGGACCAGTAGTAGTCAAGATTAGAAGTAAGATTAGTACAAAGCGTGAGAGAAGCAGTGAGAAAGTAAACAGGGTGAAGGTTTTAAGGAACCAAGGGAGTCAAAAACATCTGTTTTGCTTACATTACTGATTTTCAACGATGCCCCAAATGGATCAGTTAGCTACAAGAGAAAAGAATGTAAAACCACTTTTAATCAATATAATCTCACTCTTTTTCAGGACAAGCTTTGATTTCTTCACTGTGCTGACTAGGCCGGTGTTGCAGCACATCACACTGGCATGTGTACACATCAGTACATCGCTTTATTTAAAAAGGATATTTATAGAACACTGTGCCTAACTGTCTGACAATACCACAGGCTCTAAGTTAGCATGTCGTCCTTACCCTGGGGTCTTTGGGTTGCAGATGGTGAGGCACAACCCCAAGTTGTGCAGTGATATCAGGACCGGTTCCCTGAGGGACAAGAGGCTGTCAAAACACAGCAAAACACATCAGCCCACTAATCCACACACCTACATTTTATTACCATACACACAACATTCCATATCACTCATTCTTACAAATAACATGCTGACTACAGTGACAAATAAGGAAACAAAAACACCATTGTTCACTTTAATTATACTTTGAATGCTTTGAATGGTGGCATCATTTCCGCTGACAGATTATGGAGGCCAGCTGCCCTGCTGTGAGAGATTTGGTGCAACATAGTTTAAAGGCCCTCCCATGCTCTTCTTTGACTTCTTAATTGTTGTCATATGTTTGATATTTTCATCAGCCATGCTATGTAATGTAATGTGAGTGGTCAAATGAGCAAAACTGTCAATCCTGGCCAACACCAAATAGGAAGTTATGCCAGGTAATGTGAGACGTCCTCCAATAAAATGACAGAAGGTGGGTGTGTTGCGTAAGTAACACAAAGAAGTGTGATTTTCACCTTTGGCTGAAATGCTCCTTGCAGAGAGCTGAAAGGCCCAGTGGAAGGAATCACAGGCTGGATACTCGGCACTGAAGGTGGCGGATACTGTGGGAAAAACTAAAATGTCACACACACACACAAACACAGGCACAAACACAGGCACATGAGGTTTAGTGACCACTGAACAAATTATATATTCAGCTCCTTTCCATCCAGATTTCATAAATAAGTTTTATATGCTTTAAATTTTGTTATAAATGGTTTCCGAAACCTTATTTTCATAAATGGCATTACTATTTTTCCTTTATATGCTTGTTCATCAGAATCTATCATGCCCACATCCTCTGAGGGTGTATTGTATCTCAGGTTACACTTAATGCTTGATGGGCATGACAATGCCACACTTATACCTTCTGTTTCCTTTCACTGGGCTTTTTTTGTGTTGTTGTGTTGTCCCCTTGTGCAAAATGCAATAAATAAAAGGGGTTTCCAGTGTTTGAGGACCTAAAATGGGAACTAGTGGGTTTATGAAAATTTGTCATTACATACAAATAAAATCCAACCTTATCGAGTCACAAATCCCACGTCTGTTGTTGCATAATTTCATGGAATATGGGGAAGCTTCATGTTTGGTGTTTAGTAAGTTCTCTTGTAATGCTGTAATGTCCTTCATGGAATAATTCTCAGCCTTGTTGTACACTTTACCATGGTAATTTGTATTATTACAACATATATAATAAGGATAAGATTAGACAAATTACTTACAGTGTGTCTGTACAGCCCATCCATTTTGCCTGGAAACTTATCAAACTACGAGACAAAAGAAGTGTGCGGGTTAAAACATTTATAAAATGAAATTTCAAGTGCTATTGCAGATATTCAGCATAACAGCAGAGATCATCTCACCAGTGGCGGTGCAGTAGCTGTGGGGTGCAGGAAGGGTGTGAAATGTTGGTGTGTGTGCGTGTGTTGGTGCTGGTGGTTGTGCTGATGGAACTGGAAGGCCATTGGTTGGATGCTTGGCTGGTTCTGAGATGCCCTGCCCGAAGAACTTGGCGTGGAACGTGATGCTGACGGACCACCAGGAGTAGAGCGGCCTGCACCTGCGGTATTACTTTCCGCACCAGGGACGCTACGTCTGCCTTCATGCTCTTGTGAATTCAAGAAGTGGGAGTTTAAATTTTGACGCAGCAAATCCTGGTCTGTGGTAGTGGGTGTAAGAATCAAGGAGAGAAATGAGAGGAGTTTTCAGTCAATATTCTAAAAGAATCCCTCAAGAAGATAAATACAATGGCACAGCTGATCTTATATTTTAAACATTTAGGATGTTTTCAGCAGAATTTAACTTTAAGAAGGAATGAAGCAGGAAAAAAAAAGAGATTTCATAATGAACTGCCTTACTCTCACATGATCATCTTGCTTTAATGAAACATTATTTACAACAAAAATCATACCACAGATTTTGAAATTTATTAAGACACAAAAGTGACAATTATAATGTGTCTGTAGCACTTGCTAAAATAATCTGAGAAAGAATTTTTCATTTATACAATAACATATATGAATTACATGGTGCTTTTCATCCAGTTGTCAAATACAAATATTGAATGGCGCATCTGCTATATGCAATCAGTGCCTAAGAAGCAGTGCTTATATCTCTGGATTTCCTCGATACAGAACTTCCTCAAATGGACCCGACAAAGCCAGACAACCTCCAGAGGAAGTCTGCGTTTGGGTTGTTTAAAGTAACTGCTAGTTTATTTGGAGTGTTCACACTCAGTCAAAGAACAGTACTGTTTGCATGAAAAAGTACAATAGAAAAACCTCAAGACTGATTGAAAAAGTTGAGCTGATATGTTTAAATGATTAAGACTTGCTACTTTTCTCCATTTCATACTACCGGCAAATGCAATCTGAAGGGTCAGTGTTGACTGTGTGTTACCTTGAAATGGGCATTTGCCAATTTTGCCTTTTAATAGATTAAAAAATAACCAAAAGTAACTGAAAGATAAATAACTAAAATGTTTATTTTTTTGTAATCCTAAGAAGAAGCAGCGTTCCTCTTTGACTGTACCTGCTGATGCTGAGTGCGCAGAGACTTGCAGGAGGGGTGGAGGAGGTGGTAGACCAGAGGTGAACAGGGCCCCAGAGCTGGCTCGTGATGGAGGTCTGATGGGCCCTGAGGATCCTGAACTTCTGATGTGGGACAGCGAAACACTTGCAGAGGGAGTCGGAGGGCGCATGGTAGATGAGGAAGAAGCAGCAGATGAAGATGATGGTGGCTTAACAGAGGTGCCGCTCCTGAAAAGAAAGTGCAAGTATAAATAATGAATATCTATTTTTGTTGATTTCTGCAAAAGAATCTAGGCCAGCAGTGTAAGTACCCTTGTGTAACAGACCTGTTGTTGATGTTATAGATGGAGTGAGGTCGTCCAGGCAAAGTGAGGAAAGGCTTGGGTTTGGAGAGTGGGGAGCTAGAATTGTGGCGGCTGCTGCTACCATTGAGTTGGCTGGACCTGGTGACCGTGGCTGAAGGTGTGACTGTGGAGTGGGAAGGCAGGCAAGGGAAGGAGGCAGAAGAGGTAGAAGGAGAAACAGGCTCTGGGTAACGCGGCTCCAGGCTTCTCTCCTGACTGCGCTCCAGGCCAGACACTCTCGGGGTCACCATCAGCCGTGACACAGCACCACAACGGGCCAGCAGTGGAGGGCAGCTTTTGCCAATGGACGTGGTCATGCTTGAGGGGGTAGGCTCCACAACTAAAGAAGAAAACATTACTGAGTACTTGGCCTTTCCTAGGCATACATGGTTACAAAGGAGAGAAGACATTTAACGAACTCAAACCCTAAGTTTGACCCTCAGTCATCCTCAGAGTCCAGACTCTGGTCCGGATTCAGACTGAATCACAATTGTCTCCCGACTCCGAGCAAATTATACTTTTCATATGTATTATCTGGAGATATCACTGCGAAGCAACGAGTTTCTCTACTTTTGCCGCAGCAGAGAAAGCGAAACCAAATGTCCGACTACTCCACTGCTCTGTGTGAGAATGTCTACTCTGCTTTGGTCCAATCATATTGAGGGCTCATTGAGAGTGACAGCGCAGATTGACAGTTGATAGCGCAGGTAGTTTTGTCAGTATCCCCCCCCCCNACCCCCCCCCCAGCTCAACACCTTAAATTCACAGTAAAAAATTAGGATCCCAATCCGATCTTAATAAACAGACCTCTGTCTTATTAAAAATTTTCTTTATGGACCTTCCTTTAAGATTTGTATTTGGCTACCCCTGCCCTAAATGTTTCATCAGCCATCTTGTAGCCATTTTATATAAAGCCAACACACCAAAGTATGTGCCTAATGCTACTGTATTTCCTATTAATCATTTTAATATGTGGAAATAAGACCTAGTCCTACAGGATCTCTTGTAATCATAATGATATGCAAACACTGTGTTGCATTATGATACATTACATTATTAATCCTACTACATTATGTTATCAATCGTAGCTCTCTTATTTTCACTTAAAATCTAAAAAGAGATCTGAATACAGCCTTGTGAAGGTGCATGGACACACCAGCTTATCAGTGTATGGACAGAAAAATTAAGTGGAGTAGGGTCTTGCTTGTGGAGCACATCATTTATCCTACCTTTCCTCGTGCTGACTGTGAATACTGGATCCATGTCATTGTCAGAGACCTAGATGTGGATGCAAACCAGATCTCATTAGAAGCTTTACATATACTCATTAAAAATCAACCTATCAAGCACCACTTTCTTATGTCACCAATGGAAACATGACATTTGATTGTACAGCCCATCAAACTATTATAATCTGAGTTTGTCACTGTGAAGCCATTCAAAAATACTCTGTTTCTCGTCAGTCAGCATTCATTTCTATGAGATTGCCAGTGAAAAATACACACCTTGTCTCCTGAATCACTCTCAGTGTCACACTGAAAGCAGAACATGAAAAACATTAAGATTTGCATCCTCTGGAATATTTCCAGCAACATGCAGGAAGGATACTGATACATATAACATAACTTTTTTAGGAGTATAGCAAAGCTGTGAAACAAGAAGTGTTAAACAACATTAGACAAGAAACTTACAATGTAACCAGTTTCCAAAGGCAGTCCCTATGAAAGAAGTAATAGATATTGTTAGTTCTACTGTTTTTAGTCAGGTCTTCAATAAAACTAAATGGTAAAAATTGACATAATTTAGAACTACTACAGTTAAAGGTGAAGTATTTTTACATTAAGCTATCTGACCTTGTTATAAGCAATCACCATGCTTCATTTACATCTTCACCCTTGAACGATGTGTGTCATTAGCATTTGTGTGCACACCTGCTTGAGTGTAAACCAGTTATACTAGGTTGTTTTCAAATGTTATTCCAAAGGCAGAACACACAGGTCAGCAGCACCGAAAATATACAAACTCAGCAATTTTATTAAGAATGAGCTCAACATCTAGTATGACAAGATGAACAAAAGAACCAACCAAATCTTTAAAGACCATGCCACAGGCCATGGCAGAGACATAAATTTGTCTATTTACCTTTTCATCTATCTTTCTTCTCTTATTTCTACTCTTCTTCCAACAGCTGCTGGAGTAGCTGTGTGGGGCCCCTTCCTCAGGCTCTGAAAGTGGCCCTCCACCATTTTCCTCTGGCCCTCTTTTCCCCTTGTTCCTCCTTCCTAGCATATCAGTGCGTTGATTGGGCTTCAGAGAACAGTCCATCTGATAAAAAGGAAAAAGGCAAATCTAATGTTTAACTATCAATAAGCATGAGTGTTTATGTTGGATGGCAAGAATAATAGGTTACATAATAACACATTTTATTTCTGCAGTTTCTATGTGAAAAGGTAGCTTGTGAACCAAAATGTACCTCAAAACATAAGAGAAATGATGAGAATATGAAATTCAGGTAGTCCCTCAAGTGAAATACATAAATTGTACAGTCTCAATTGTAGTTTTTAAGATTGATGCTTCAAGAAAGTATGTAAAATTGACAGTGTTATAATTTGCACTGCCACACGTTTTCATACTCCTCTTTGGGAAACTGGTTTGGTTGGATGACTTACGAGTTAGATTTAAAAGATTTTCTGACAATAAGTACAGCACATAATATAAATACGTTCACACAAAAAAACCAATACATCACTGAACATGTGATACAGGTCAAACAAACAGATAAAGACATATCTTGGCAATTTTTTTTTTTTTTTTTTTTTTTTTAAACAGAGCAATTTCAGGCATTCAGTCACCTTACTTGTTAATACATTTTCAATTATGCAAAAATGGTCACTTCAGAGAGGAAATTGCACATTCTTAAGGGACATTTTGACCATCCACCAGCAGATACTGGAAGTTTGAGTTTTTTTTCTGTCAGTGACTTTAGACCATATCTGCTCATCAGTCACACTCAATTATTCAGCTATAGCCGCCTGGGAGAACAAGCGAACCAGGCAGGGTAACTTGTTTATACATAATTTGTTTTCCTGTTCTCCTGCAGATGCATACGCCAAAGTAAATACCATCAGATAAAATGTTTAGCACCAACTGATACCTCAAGACAGATTACTGAATGCCAAATCTTATTTTGCTGAGACATAATTACCATTTTTCTTTGATATTGTAGTGTCATTAAGAAAGCCATATTACATATTAATTTCAAATGTTCTGATTTATATTACAGCTGTGTTCTATTAGAAGTCCCACACCAGTCAAAGGCTGATTACTTTAAAATCCACGACATTTAAAGCCTCTTGCTTTACTCCATGATGGACAATTAAAATATGTAAACTGGGAATGAAAAGCCTAACCTTAGATGAAGAGACCTGGCCCACGACAAATACTTAAAGAATACTAACTGTTCTGCTGTTAGTCCATTCACTTTTTCTAATAGTTTTATTTCATCCTGAAAAGCCATTTGGCAGCTCATCAACACCTCTCTGAATTAGAGCATGAATAATTGAGGACTATCCAAAGCCCATCTGAGGGATGTCTTGGAACTGGCTTAAGTAGAATGCTTTCTCCTAACAACTACTGGTGTCAAGAGTTGAAGAGTTGAATGGAGTTCAATCTGCAGCCTTTTTACACCTTTGGCGTTAGGGCATGGTTTGACGTGATGAATAGAAAGGAGAGCAACAAATAAAAACAGTACTTTAGATCAATCAAATTAGAGAAAATGGGCCATGGTAATCACTGCTGTCTGTCAAGTATTTATTACTCGAGTAATGACACCTGATGTGTAGCTATAAACACGCAAAACCAGACATTTACCTCCAATGCCTCTAGGGTGATGAAGCTCGCAATTGCGAAGCCATCGATGATGTCTTCCTCGCAGGACACAGACTCTTTCTTCCTCCGACGCGGAGGCTTGTGTCTGCCGAACCCGGGCCGACATTCTCTCCCTCCAGGACCCAGGACAGCGTTTGTCCCGCAAGTCTCTCGCTCAGAGCCCGAGGACAGGGATGTGGCCCGCTCTTCACCCAGGTCCACTCTCCCCCGCCGCCGTTCTCTGTCGCGCTGGGAACGGGACCGTCGACTCTGCCTAAATCCAGTGCTTCGGCTCGGACCCTCCATGTTCAGTCGGCTCCCCTACTGTAATTCCAGTCAGACCAAAGGCACTTTATTCAAGTCCCGGTCCGATGGAAGGCACCGAACCGCAAATGAATCTGTTCCACACAGGCCTTCGCAGAAGCTCCTGTGAAAATGACGTTAATAGACCAAGTGGCTATTATTTACCGTCCTTTGACAACAGTCTCTTGGCATCAGTGCCTTTCTTTCGGCGAAATTTTAGTGTCATTTCAATGCATCTGAAAGCAAACTTGGATTGGGAATTTATAACACATTCGCTACAAATACTGCTGTCAGGACATATCTGATTGTGTCTCGTAGAAGGCTAACAGTACCTAGCTAGCAAGAAATTCAGCCGATAACCAAATAACTTATACGCATGTAAACAAAAAAAGACAAGTTTGTGTTAGTGACAAAGCAAGCCAGATTACCACTACATAGACTTAAATGTAAATCATACCATCTTAAATACTGCTCACTACAACTCTTACGCTTAGAATTTCCAGAGTTTCTGCACACGCTGACAAATTAATTTGTCTGTTAGCAAAATGATGAATGTTAGCCAGTTAGCAAGGGCCAATAACCCAGATACCAACATTAGGATACGACTGGCCGTGACATGATTTCGTGTTAACGTGAAATTTTGAAGCTTTATTGGCAGCGAATATCGAAAATTACTCCGAACCTAATAAGTAAAATTCACCAGTGCCAGATTTAAATATCTCTGTCAGATACCCGTCCCGACTACAATTGACTAACGTTGTGTCAATGTTGATTCCAGCCAATTAGCTTTAGCTTATCTGGTTAGCATGTATTCAGCTAACTCAATACATCACAATATATTCAGCCAGCAATCTAAGAATAATATATTCTTATACATCTGTGAAAAAAAAACGATTAGTTGAAAAGTACTATCTGTTTCAGCGGGGAAATGGTCACAATTTGTTTTTCTCTTGCAGAAATGCTGACGGCCCGATACTAATGGTTGAATTCGCCTCGCATCAAAAGAAAGACGTAGGTTAACGTTAGCATTTTGGCTAGCCAATGTTAGCCAATCCAGCTGTTAGCCAGCTAAGATACAATCAACAATTTCAATTTTTTGAGCATATGCAGAGAAATGCTATAGCTGTTGTGCAATTAATCATCCGTACGGTAACGATAAGTCGCTTCTTCACACGCAACTCTTCAGTCGTTGCACCTCCATTATAAAGGGGAAAAAGAAAAAAAAAAAATCAAGGCCCGTATTTGAAAGCCTCGGTGTGGATTTCCATAAACCAGGGTGTCGGCCGAGCCCCCGTTGGGTTGGGCAGCTTCTTCATGCAGCCTGGACTGTGTAATCCAATGTTTAGCACAACTTGGAAGCACTCGTCTACGTTTCCGGTCAATGTTTTTTCTTCAGATCCAGTGTGAAAATATATACAGATAAAAATAAAGCGGATCTGCTGCAGCCTTTTCACAAGTTTCTACTGAATTGTAAATTTATCGTGAAAATTAGGTAGACACAGCCCTTGTCAGCCGTATAGTGCATTGTGTGCGCCACTCTTCTTCCTCACTCATCAGACTGGCTTGTTGGTAGCTCTGCTTGTGCATACTGCCACCACGTGGAAGTTTTTTTNTTTTTTTTTTTTTTTTTTTTTTTGGTTTTGTTTTTTTAATAGAAGCTCTTTTCTGTCACTTACAAAAAAAAATATCTTTATATATTGCCTCATAATTAGGACTTCGTGTGTCTCAGTGAGATAACTAGTCATTTTGAGAAATCACAATTATGAAACTAAAAAGTGGCAAGTGGCAAAAAGGGCTTCCACTCCAGTCTTTTGAACTCAGTGACTTTAGCAAGTTTGCTAACCTTTGTCACTTTTAACCCTGAGAACCCAGGAATAACTATGAATCTAGAAATATCATGAAAAGTTGGCAATAATTGAAAGATTAGGAATAATCTCAAATAGAAAGGAATGCCTCCACAAAAATGAGGGTAACCTTGACAAGTCAAGAAAAAATCAGAATTTTCCTGAAAAAGTCAGGAAATAAAGCCAGAAATTTAAAAAAAAATCTTTCTTTAAAGGGTTTTCTACACTAGTTTAAAGTAGCCTTTGTAAAATCAAAGGGCCACAAACCCAGAAACAAACACATGGTGTCACATACAGGTCCATATAATCTATTGTGTTATTTGAGAAATTTGGTACTTGAAAGGAACAGGGAACAATGCACTATGCACTAGTGTGCACACTTGATGATGCTTATCACTGATGGTAGTACATTTTTGTCTTGGAGTCTCTAGCAAGTTAATCCACTCATTTAAAAATCATATGCTTTCAGTAAAGGTCTGAAATGATCACACTGTAGTAAGAAGAGCCAGAACACCAAACAGAGAAAAAAAAACATGTGCAGTATAAAAAATATTAAAAAAAAAAAAAAAAAAGGACAATAAATATTATTAATAGTTACTTTATACAAAATTATACTATATTTTGCAAGAACAGATAATTGTTTCTTGTGGATGTTTCAAGTGACAAATAGAGCATCCTTCCTTTTTTAAGCCATTCATCAGATAGGCATACTCCTGTAAAAAAAATAAATAATAAATAAGTTTAAAATGTCATAATACATTAATTTAATTATGTACATATTTGATATTGTTTGCAGTGCAACAAGCCAATTCTTACATTTTGCATCCCAGCACTGTGTATAAGTCTTTCCTTGTGTTGGTCATGACCTGGCTAACCTCCTGGAGAACAGCAGAGAGTGGAGCAAAATCCCTGTAGCTACAGAGACATTGAGAGAGTCTATGCCAAGGAACAATTTTCTTCCAGCTGGGATGGTTAGAAGGGTTTGGCATAAAGAGAGCAACTCCTGTGACAAGCCATCCCCCTCTCCTCCCATCAATAGCAATGTGGGTTTAGTCATTTGAAAGTCTGAACACTGAATGACAGGAATATGGGACTCCTCTTCTTGAGCTCCAACTGTGCCAATCACTTGCCAGCCTTGTGCCACCTTCAACTTTACCATATCTTCAAGGTTTTCATAGCCATATACACCAATGACCTCCATGGCACCTGAGCTAGCCTTGCTGACCACCGGTGTCAATGGACAGCTATGGTGAAGACTGCTGGCGACTCTGTCCACACCAAGGAAATAAGCAGAGCGCAGAATCGCACCGAGATTCATTGGGTCCTGAACACCATCCAGAACAAGCCAGAGGGGGGGGGTGCTGCCTTGTCTAGAGGGTGCAGAGTCTCTGTCCTCAGTGACATAGCTCAGACAACTGGCTTGCAGACATACTCCTTGATGTACACGTCCAGAAGCCATCCTGTCAAGATCTTTCTTACTGACACGTTGGACCTGCACTCCCTGCCGGTGAGCCACTTCACAAACCTTTAATACAGAAGTCCTGCGAGAGGCCTCATCATCCTTTACAAACAGTTTATGGTTCTTTCTTCTTCCCTGTGCAAGAGCTAAGAGGCATGGAGAGATGCCAAATACAATCTCATAGTTCTCTGCTTTGGAATCCTTGGATTTCTTTCTTACTGGTCTTTCCCACTCTGTAGAGAAATCCTCCAGACTGAGTTTCCTGATTTCAGATGATACCCTGTGGTCGTGTTCTTGTGGCTTTAGCTTCTGCAATCCTGGCATCTTATTCTTCCAGGATTTACATGGCTGCCCATGGTCTTCCCATCCATCAGATACTACAGGCTTCTGTTGGACACCAGAGTTATTTAACAAACTATGTCTTCTCCTGGACACAGGCTTGACTCTACTGTCCCCTGAGGACAGGACAGCACGTGTGGCATGATAAGCTGCAAACTGAGAACTTATCCTTGTGTTTGGCAGAGTCTTCAACAGGCTTGAGGACAAAACAAGAAGCAACCTGCGCTGATGTGCACTGCTGTGTATCCACATATTAAAACAGTTAAAATATATACATGAAACTCTTGAAGAAGTTATCCTGGAGAAAAAGTCGTGAGAAGACTACACCTGAGTGTCTACACTGCAGATGTACCAAAGTAAACACTATTCAACAAACTACAAAGCACGTCCGAACTGTCTCTGTTATTCTTATTAACTGATCAGTGCGTTAAAATCTCATATCAACAAAATCTACTACATGCACAGTACATTCATAGCGACATTTTGCGGACAGGAAATGCATGCGTAATCTCCCTGCGTCGAGCAAGAGGATATTTGGGGATATTCAACCTTATACCTACAAAATAAAGGCAAAAAATTGCGTTTTTTTTTTGTTTTGTTTTGTTTTTTTGTTTTTTGTTTTTTTTTTTAGAAAAAATAAAACATTCGCATAAGTAATAGAAGGGGGTAAAATCAACAATTTGTGGATTTTGGAAATAAATAATGAATCAGCCTATATAAATTAAGTTGTGAAGAACAAACAAAAATTGCTGCCTATAACAATAGTAACTACAAACGAATACAAAGTTTGCATGGCTGTCCTCAAGAATATGCTATTAATAGCTTATGATCCAAAAAAGAGAGAAAATAATAATATTAGAAAGCTTAAGCTTATACACTGTTTAGAAGGGAGCATTTAGGGCAATATCATATCTGTATGTTCTTTTAGTTTTTAATCACATCAAATAAGATTATATTATTACATTGTTGGATGAAAATTAACATTATATCACAACACTTGATTTATTTCACATTCTTAACTACATTCGGCAATCGCTAAGCGTTTTATTTAGAAAAGTTTCCCTCTATCCTCTTTCAATACTTTGCTAAACTTGACGTCGGTGTGGGAACCTACGCGCTGACGTCACTTCCTGGAAGTGAAGCTGCTCTAACGCGGAAGTGTGCTGAAGAAAACAAATAACCATTTAAATTGAGTCGAGGAGAAGTCAGAGAAGACGCCCTAAATACCAAATAATTTTTCTGGATTTTCGTTTTCTTACAGCAACCTGCTTAAATGGTGAGAGTAAAACAATGAAGGATCGACTTTGTTAGCATGATTTTAGTCATGATTTTAGAGCTCGCTGGTATCCGGGAAAGGTATTAGAGACATTGAGACGAACTCAAATATCGCAGTAAGAACATTAGCATTTTGAAACAGGCTTCTGGTTACACAGCTAACAATTGAGTCATATAGTACAGGAAAAAAAAAACAAGAGATTTTAATCGTCGCATTCATGTTTAGACATAACGTCTCATTGCTAAAACCCACCGTTAGGTAATGACTGATCTAAAAACAGCCAGCCATGAGTTCTTTTTTTCGATTTTTGGTTAGTTTCCTTGTCATTCCATTAGATATAAAAGTTAAAGTGGAAACTCCTCCAAACTGTTGAAGGTCCATTTAGGGGGTTTTCTCTTTGTCTACAGACAAGACTATGATGTTTTTGAGTGTTCTTATTTAGTTTAACCATATTTCACAATCTGCTGTTGGTATTTTAAAAAAAGATGAACGCACTGTTTGGGAGGAGGAAGACTCCAGAGGAGATGCTGAGGCAGAATCAGAGAGCTCTCAACAGAGCCATGAGAGAGCTGGACAGGGAGAGAATGAAACTGGAGCAACAGGAGAAGAAGATCATCGCTGACATTAAGAAAATGGCCAAACAGGGACAAATGGTGAGCGCAAGAGGAAAAACGGAATTCATAATGACATAATCATTTGTAATAGGAGAGCCCTGTGATAACTTTTCTTTGATTAATTATTTTTGAAATGGTCACAGGATGCTGTCAAGATCATGGCAAAGGATTTGGTTCGCACGAGGCGCTATGTTAAGAAGTTCATAATGATGAAAACCAACATCCAGGCTGTCAGTCTAAAGATACAGACACTGAAGTCCAATAACAGCATGGCGCAGGCTATGAAAGGAGTCACCAAAGCCATGGCCACCATGAACAGACAGGTCTGCTTCCATCATAATTACTAAAACACGGTGTTTGACAGTAATAAGAAAGCACACACAGAATAAACAATCAGCTTGTATTAATAAACTCATATTTATTTGATTTGCACAGCTGAAACTGCCTCAGATTCAGAAGATCATGATGGACTTTGAACGGCAGAGTGAAATCATGGACATGAAGGAGGAGATGATGAACGATGCCATCGATGATGCAATGGGTGATGAGGATGATGAGGAGGAGAGGTAGGGGACTGAGATGAATAACAGAGCATCTATTTTGGTGTGAACCATACATTTTATGATTGTGTTAAATGGCTTCTACATCTGATTTAGTGTCTTCTTCATCCACAGTGATGCCATCGTATCACAAGTGCTGGATGAGCTGGGTCTTAATCTGTCTGATGAACTGTCAGGTAAGGAAAATTCACTGTCTACTTGGAAAAATCACTAACAATTCAGAAAATTCTACATTTTCACCTTGTATTTTACTCTGTTTTTTTTTTCAGGTCTGCCATCCACTGGAGGGAGCCTGTCCGTTGCTGGTGGAAAGAAGGCCGAGCCCCAAGCTGTCGTTGCTGATGCAGATGCTGACCTGGAGGCGCGGCTGAATAACCTCCGGAGAGATTAAAAACACAGGAAAAGTCCGACAAGCGCACTGTGGCAGGGCTGTTATACAGATACAAATACACCAATACTTTGATTGCAGCATGCAGCTTATTTTGAAGGGATGGCTGGAACAGTTTGCATTGTCAAAGTCTATGGCTTTCAGTTTGAGGTGTTTTTTTTTTTTTTTTTTTTTGTTAATGTTATGAGTGCATTATGTATTTTTATCAACAAACCTGCAAGAGTCAATATTCCTCATAGGTCGAATTAAGATATTGCCAAATACATTTTTTCTGAAAGTGAGAATTTATTGCACAGTATGTGTGAATAGTAACTCACAGTTTAACTTAACACTAATTATAAAATCTTTTAAAGAACCCATATTAAAGTTGGTGGTATCGCAGAAGTGGATATTTCATAAGGTTGACCAATACAAATGTCAGCGCTTTTTGTACATCAGGCTAGTTTAGTGTTCTTGGGTATCCACATATGATAAAATATTAACTGTTAGCCCTGATATACTTTTGTTTGTGGGAGTTTGTCTAGGTGAAGATGGTGTACAGAAAGTCTATCAGTATATTGTCGCAGCATCCTTTGTGTTCTGTGTCTGAATCAACTGGACAGTATAGTTTACAGGACAAAGACAGGCGTGCTCAGCTGACTGTGGCAAATGCAGAGCTGATGGGCACTCGCTGGTATGTGATAGCCCTTTTAGGGTATTTTATGAGACGAGCAGGGTTTTCATTAAAAGGTTAATAAATGGTGGTATTGATATGTTTGACAAACTGTCCTATTTTGCTTTTCTTGATTTAATAAACTTTTTTTCCACATCAAATTAGTTTTCTGAAAACTTATAGAAAAAATCAACTTTACCCTCTAATTGCTTCTCTGGGACAATGCAGTCATCACAAGTAAAGAAATAAGGAATTAAAAAGAACACATAAAGAATACAAAAAAACACAAATGCCATTTCATATCATAGGAATGCTTGTGTGTAAGCCAACTAACCCAACCTCTGATCCCAGAGCTTAAGATTTCTGTTGCTTAATGAATCATGTTCACATACATACAGGAATCACTTTCTATTTTAAGCCAAAACCAGACAAGACATATATGTTTTAGCCATGATAATAACTTTTATTCCAAAAAATTTTAACTTTCAAAACTGTCAATTTTTGTCAACATACAATCATAGAATATTGAATGTACTCAACACTTCAACATTAAATAATAAAAAAATAACAGCCATGTTTTATGTACATTTGTTTCTGAAAGCTATGTACAGAGAAACCAGCTTTGTATGTCCAATATCTGCCTATATATATATGCTTGGCAGTTGTATTTAAGATGCAGAAAGCCATAGCATCAGTGTAAAACAGGTGAGCTAATGCAGCCAAGCAAAAAAAAAAAAAAAAAAANAAAAAAAAAAAAAAAAAAAAACTGGCAGAATTCAATCACTGTGATTGTACGCTGTAATGAAGAGGCAGCATGTTAGAGAGCAAACAGGTAAGCAGCTATATCTACAGCTAAGCTTCTGTTCTAAGTTGATTCTCTTAGATGTCAAGTAACTCCTTAAGCATCTTTAAGAGACAAATGCGTACATATAAGTGGCCTATTATTTACTGCAGGTATATTGTAAAGACTGAAAACAAAAGAATATCAAACCTTTACTTAGTTATTCTCAGATTATCTTGTTTGGCTGTCTCAGCTGAACAGTGCAGCCAAAAGTCATGCTTTCAAAAACATATTCACCTTTAAAGACCAATGATAAGAGATAATTCTCCATTTAGAGGTAAACCATGCTACCATCTTTTTGGAATGGGTTTAATAATACAGCCCATGCAACTCACAAAAAAGAAAACAGTGAACAGAACACTGGCTTTCAGGCCAAGTTAACCACTTTGTTTAATTTGCGTGCCTTTGTTTTCAGGAAAGCAAAGTACAGACAACACAACAACTCTTTCAGTGTTTGTGCCCATTTTTTTCTTATCTCGGATTGGCTCAAAAACTGTGATTTTTTTTTTTTTTTTAAATATGCAATCATGCCAAGTGTGCATCAAAACATCTGATATCACACTACACATCAATAAAACTCGTTTGAAGTTCGGTATGAACAATATAAGCAATACACAGCACGACAGTCAATTTTTGACATTTTTCACCGAGGCAGAGAGAATTAAATGTTCTGTTCTGAGCAAACACCAGCTGTATCAATATTGCTCATGACATATATTTCAAGCTTTACTTTTCAGTCAAAATGGCAGCTCAATTTTTTTTTCTAATAAATGCACAAGATTAGAGTCCCCAGATAATCCTGTTGTTGACGATGAAACATCTAATTTTTAAAAAGTGACATTGATATTCATGAAATAACATCAATTTAGGATGGCACAAAATTTACTTCAAATATGTCACAAAACATGCATACAATGGTTGGTACATCTTTTAGAAGCAACAGAATTTGAAGATGTGTTATCTTCAATAGCTGCTAACACAGGGACAGTAATCTTGTGTCATGACAGTTGTAGGCTTCCATTAGAGAGGTATAAATGGGAACAAAATATAGAGAATGACTAATGGCGCAGCTTTCTCCCAATCCCCACACTTTCTCCAACATTCTGCTGAGATCAGCTGGTCTGGGTGACATGTGGAGACTAGAGCTAGTCGTTTCCTTTCCACAGAGTGAAAGTGACAGCAGTTATACAAAGCAACTGATGACTGTCCTTCCCCAGACAAGGTAATGTAGGCATGGAGTGTCTCTGGATCTCTCTGTCATGGATTTCACTTCCGACAGGTCCGGTGAGGTGTGTGTTTCTTGGGAACCTCGATGCGGCATCGGCTTCGGTCATCCAGCCAAGGAAGCTCAAAATTCCTGAAGAAAAATCCCATTTAGGCGTTTTACTTGCAGCCTTTTATGAAGCTACTCACACAGTACAGATGACATGTAGCAAAAATAAAGGCAAACATATGTAGTTCCAACTTACTGTTGTGCTAGTTTGGGTAATGGGCAGCCAAATGCAACCACAGGAAGGAAGGGGGTGATCGCTATAGCTTCAACTGACAGAAACAAAAGAATTACGATAAAATCTTGGGCATAATTGTAATTCATTATAAAACATCCAACTACTGTCACTACATTGCAACCAATGAAATAATGAATGTACCATCTTCAGTGTCAGGATAGAAAGAGGAAACCTCTGGCTCAGTCTCTGGGACAACTGCTTTCCTGTTCATGCGCTGCTGCAAACGTTGGAACATGCGCTGCTCTCTGATTCGCTGAATGTCCCACCTAAAAACACAACAGATACATTAGAAAAAGAAAGAGTAAAAACAAGGATGAAATGACAGAAGTCATCTTAGCTTCTATTAAGTATCGTAAAGCTGCTAGGTTCTCAATTCTGGTCCTTAGGACCCACAGCACTGCATATTTTCCATCTTTTCCTGCAAGAAGTATTTCTTCACTGCTCTGAAGAAATGTGTTTTTATACCTTTTCCTCCTCTTCTCATCCAACTCCAGCTTCATGTGGCGCTTCAGAAATGCACCGTCATCCAGCATCTTGATGGAAAGTTAAAAAAAATTCACAACTTACATGCTTTTGAATCCATTGTGACCAAACGGCGTGGGTAAAAGATTGGTTGGTTGGTACAGATATGTCTTACCTCAGGGGGGTCGAAGGATGTGTCCTCATCCAAAGGCTCTATATGGTTTTCCCTCCAAGATGGAACTAGGAAGAGAAGGGTGAATAGAGAAGGACATTTTTTATGGATAGTGTGATCAGCACATTTGAAGTTTGTAACCAACCGTGATATTATAAGGGTCATGGTTACAAACAAACAAACATTATATCATTCACTACAAGAGGATTCCACTCACTGGCCACCTCTTCCTCTTTTTTAGGGGAAGTCTCACGCAGAGGAGACAGAGGAGGTTGATTCCAGCAACACAGGTACATCTCTGTGGTAGACATGAAGGGCAGATCTTCCATCTGACAGCTGAGATCAGTCTCTTCTTTGCACGGGAGCAGAATGTCCTTTTCTGCCCCTGATCGCAGAGGCACCATCTTCTCTGGAGTCTCTTTACTGCGCAGCTCTCTCTGATTGGGAGAGCTGGGCTGAATGTCTGACTTATGGGGGCTCAGCTTAGAACCCTTACCCCGTGATTTCTGAATTTTTGAGTCTCCAAAGCAAGATTTCCTGTAGGTGCAAAGAATTAATCACTGGTTAGGGTAAAGTGTGTAGAGGGTCCACAACATGACAAAAAACTTAGGACATAAACATATTTTAAACCATGCACAAGAAAATCTGAATTAAGTAAATTTGCAATATTTCAGTAAAATAATGGTGGCAGGATGTAATTTGTCCCTAATCTGCATACATTTTATTACTGAAGTTTGATATCTCACATGTATTGCTGAATGCTGCCTCTGCCATTGTTTATTTTACCTCTTTTGCCCTTTGCCACCCCGACTAAAGGAAAGTGGGGTGGGTGGGTTTGGTTGTGGACTCTCCTCCACATCCAGATCCCATATGTCTTCTTTATCAGGGGTCCATGGTTCCAGGGGTTGGAAAAGGCGTTTGTCACGTGGCGGGTCCTTCCTTGTGAGCTGCAGACGACGCTCCATGCGCTCAATACGTGCAAGCAGCTGCAAAAGTAGAGGACGTGACAAATGGCTTGACAATATGCAGTGTAAAAATAGCATTTTATGATCAGTTACAAACTTGAAATAGAAATTTTTACATACTGTCTCCTTGTCTGCTTTGAGCTCATCTATCTCCTTGTCCTTGGATTGGAGCTGTTGCTGCTGCTGTTCAATGAGGTCCAGCTGGAGGAGAAGAATCTGTCGGAGGCAGTTGGCTTGTGTGTGGGGATTGGCAGGGGTTTTCCTGATATTCCTCCACTTGCCCTCGGAAGAGAGTTCAATAGATGCAGTTCCAAGGACTCCAGGGACAACCCCTCTCACACTGTCTTCAGCACCAGCATCCTTAGCATTATTGTTCAAAGCCATATGAGGGTTATCCATATTGTCAACGGAGAGGGGTTTACCTTTCACTGGGGTTCCCTCACCCCCCATTTGTCTGACTGGGGACAATATCCCCACAGTTTTATTCTCCCCTTGAGCTACTTCTGCAACTGTGGCAGCGAGGGCAACTTTGCTTGTCATGTAATTCTGGTCTACCTCTTTAGATTTGCTTGGGATCTCGCCGCCCTGTACGTTTTGAGCATATATAACAAAATCACAGGACTCCCTCTTGATGCTTACTGGACTGACAGTAGCAGCCCCAATGTGTGTTTTGTCAAAGTCGATTATGTCAGCGTTCTGCTTGAATCCTGTATTTGGAAACAGCGTCGATCTCAGAGTCATGGCGAGCACGACTTCTCATTCTGCAACGTCTCGGCGATGCAACTCAACCACAGCTGCTTCCCAAGTGAACTGAGCAGCTTCTATCCTGCAGAACACAACAGAAACACGTCTCATGTGTTAGCATGTGGTGCTTTAACTACGTGCACAGTGTCTCTAAACTGGGATAAAGACATGCAAACACTACTGAACTTGAAGACACTTGAAGACACTGAATAAACTAACGTTAACACCAATAATGTGTCTAATTCCAGGCGTCCTTCTCCTAAATTCGCTAACCGGGTCTGAAATGCAAGCTAAGCTACATTAGCACAGCAGTAGAAACACAAAGATGACAATTCGGTGACAAATTATGCAGGTTGGGAAGCCCAGTTATGCATCTTGGCGGACATTTCAGTATCAGGGCTTCAAACAAGGACTCGGGAGTGGCTATGCAGGACACTGGCAGCAGCCATCTCCTCCATTTTGGTTCTCGCGAAATCATGAAAAACAATAACAGCCAGCTAGCCGGCTAACATTAGCCGGGTAGTTCACCATCCAAAATGCGCGTCCGGAGCGAGGAGGTTGTAACTAACACAGTGCACCATTCGTCGTTCGGAGAGAAATATTTAAAATAACACGCACTTATGTGTATTTAAGCTTACCTCCACAATTATTCAAGTCCACCTGCAAGTGCCTTCATGTTCCCTCCTCAAGACTTGTTTTAAAGCATCAACTACTGCGCATGCGTAGTCTGTTGGATGGCCATTTCTAGTGTTTTGAACATTCGTATCAGAAGGGCGCCACCAGGGGGAGCCAGAGGGTAGACAGCGCTTAATATTTTAGGGATGCGACCTTTCTTTTAGCGGACATTTTGACTTGTCAAACTCAGATTTAAATAATAATTGATTAGTAAATCCTGAATTCCATTTTGATATAACTGTGCTAAATGAGTAATTCTCATTTCTCTTCAATTTCTCAGTATTGGAAGAAGAAAAGTTCTAGACTTCAAGCTCAGGGGGTTTTGTATTTTTTAAAACAGTATGCAGATATGTAGATATAGAATAGGATACTTAACAGGTGAACACTAATTTGTTACATAAATGTCACCAGTCAGCAACTGTGGCAGTTTCAGTCAAGATTCAGTTTTCTGTAGGAAATTTCATACCCCAAAACAACCTTCAGACAGAACATCCCGAACCACTTACTTTTTTCCCCCAGTTTATCTTCATGTATTATCAATGGTCCATTACTCTTTCATATCCTGCTGAAGTGCCACTTTCTGGGTTATTAACTATACTAAGAGTTCAGACTCTTTCTACATGGTCGAAAATAAGCTTATTTAATGTTCACATTTAATACAGAACCTATCAATCGTCACCTGTGTATGTGTTTTATTAATGCTTTAATGTGGTGGAACTAAAATGTTTTTCCTGCTCATTTTCCTGAAAATACCTCTGAGAAACTTTATTTAAAAAAAAAAAAACAGTTGGTGATGACAAACCACAAGAATAAGGAGCTCAAGAGATTCTCAGCACATGCTATAAAAGTGTCTCCATTTTAAAGGTAAGCTGTAAAGGTAATGTAAAATTAATTTTATGTATTTTTTCATGCATTTGTTGAAAGTTGTGTTCTCCACATAGCCATCTGCCATCTTGTCAGGAACCTTCTATGACAGCACTATCATGTAATTGAATGGATGTGATGAGTTTGTTAAGAATAGACCTTCCATACAGCAGATATTTTGACTTGCAAGACACAGGTTGTTTTGTTTTTTTTTGTTTTTTTTTTTTAACTTTAACTCTCACAAGAATGTACAAACTTTAAGGCATAAATTTTACAGTATGAAATCAAATCTGGGCACAGAGACACTAAGAAAGAATAAAGAGGAGGAAAAACAGTAATCAAAAAAAAAAAAACATTTCCCCTTTTAGAGGTCTCCATGAAGCAATATAGTCTTCAGACATTTGCAGAAGTGTCATTATTTTTTTCTTTTTCATGTAATATAAAGATGTAAAGCAGAGATAAAGTTCTTTGTAGAAGATGAAGAAGTTGTCTTCAGAAATCTTGCTTTGCGGATGAAAAATGTTCCCAAGTTTAAAATACAGCTGAAGAGTTCAATGTCTCTGTTTTCAATTATCAATCCAAAAATGACATTGTCATCAATGTAGGAAATTTCAGAGATTTTGTCTCCAACCAGTCATATAAATCATCCCAAAATGCTTTAGAGTACATGCAGTAAAAGAATAAGTGGTCTGCCGTTCTTATGTCATGACTAAAAAAAGACAGGTGTAATATTCACATTAGACACGTGCATTTCCTGTCATGACGACTCAAAATGTCCACTGAAAGCTGTTATTACACAACTGCTGCATTCCCACCAAGCCAGCAGGGGGCAGCATTCAATCTTTTGTTAACTTCACCAACAAGGAAGTCCCTTAGTTTCTTCTAATCAAAAAATGGAAACACCTTAAAGAAATGCCGCAAACATGAATTTACGTTTGTTGAAAATTGTACATTTTAGACTTTATTGAATTTATCGCAATATTGGAACCGTTGCAGTTATAGCTGACATAATCGAACATACGTGTTTGGAAGTAAAAACCCACAGACCTGGTGAGCTACAGTGATATTAAGAGGGAATATCTGTGTAGTTAGCCAAGTTAGCTACTACTCAAAACGTTACACTATCTGACATCGTTCTTATACTTTTGGCCAAGAAAGCAGCAAAATGCATCGGAGAGGAGTTGGTGCGGGAGCTATTGCCAAAAAGAAACTTGCAGAGGTATGGAACATATTCAACATCGTGTTTTCATGTTAACTTCACTTTGAGAAGTCTTATCACTTAAAAACAAACTTTCTTTCTTCTTTTTCTTCCTTTGTTCCTTTTTTTTTCAAACTCAGGCCAAGTATAAGGAAAGAGGAACGGTTCTTGCTGAGGATCAAATTGTACAGGTAAATTGGTCAACGCCTTGCATTAGATCTAACATTAAATAATTGGCTGTTGGATAAATGTGATGTTTTGTTTTACCTGTCAGATGTCTAAGCAGCTGGAGACCTTCAAGTCCCACCTGGAGGAGTTTGCCAGCAAGCATAAACAAGACATTCGCAAGAGTTCACAGTTCAGGGTCCAGTTTCAGGAAATGTGTGCCACCATTGGAGTTGACCCACTTGCCTGCGAGTATCATAGTCATACACAGTATCTGCGAATACACATAGCCAGATGGGCATGTTTATAGTTTTAAGTATAATATAACTTCCTAAATATGATTTTCTTTCCACAGCTGGCAAAGGTTTTTGGTCTGAGATGCTTGGTGTAGGTGACTTCTACTATGAGCTTGGTGTACAGATTATTGAAGTATGCCTGGCTCTGAAACACAGAAATGGAGGTTTGTAAATCATCTGTAATCTGTCCTACAGATATTTTGACAATATCTTATACAAGAGATGATTCAGATGATCGATAAATCCTGAGCCTTACATAAAAGGAAGTGAGCAAGCAGTGATTAGACCTTGCATATAGGGCTGCAACTCATTATTATTTTGGCTATCAAGTAACCCGTCATGCCTATCACAAGTTTCTAAAGCCCAAGGTGACGTTAAATTGATTGTTTTGTCTAAAGTTAAAAATCTATTTAATAGAAACAAATTGTCACATTTGAAAATATTTGGATTTTTACAGGATAAATACTAAGAGAAATTAATCCGAGCACCCACCCTCTTCACATGATTTGGGCCCCTCAGACTTTCACCTCTTTCTAAACAAGAAAAAGGGTTTAGCTGGATCCTGTTTTGCCTCAGATGATGACATCATGTCAGTTGTAACGGATATTTTGGACAGCCAGGAAAAGCGCTTCTGCGAATATCTATAAAATCCCTTCAGCATCACAGGCAGATGTATGTCAAGTTTAAAGGAAATTATGTTGTTAAAAACACAAAGGCACAACACTTCTGGGTTAACTCTTTTTATGCAAGGCTCACAAAGTATCAGTTAACCTCAGCCATATGAACACATTTCCATGCAATTAATCATTTAATGTAGACCAGCATCAGTTTGTTATTGGCTTGGAAAAATTAATGAAACAAGCTGTTGATGTGTATCTTCATTCAGGACTTATTACTTTGGATGAACTCCATCAGAGAGTGTTGAAAGGAAGGGGTAAATACGCTCAGGATGTGAGCCAGTGAGTGTCACTTAATATTTCATGTATTAGAACAGCATCTGTTAGTGGACCAGATTTCTTTCATATCCATTCTTATTTAAACATGTTAAAGGACCATACCAATTGTTTTGCATGTTTGAGCCTAATATATTCAATTTTCATACGTTACATTACTGACAACCATTTCCCAAAGGATAAAACATAAAACCATATTTCAGCTTTGCTGATATTTTGCAAAATCTCTTAATCTTTCAAAATCAAATATTCAAGTGATACACTTACCTTAAAAATCAATGTTTCGTCTGCTAATGGTTACACAGCCTTATGAAGTCACGGGATTGTTTAAATTTTTCGATAAACGCAGGTTTTCTTCTGGGACTATATTCCTCAGTGGAGACATACATTCACTCCATGCTTTTTATTGCGCTTAAACATTAAAATTATGTAACTTAAAAAAAAAAAAAAACTTGAATACAAGTTTTGTTCGCAATGATGGATTACCTATCCCAAGAAGGTTTCAAATATCAACAAGTTTACTTTAATAGCGTGCCAGAATGAACTGAAACCAATGGTGGTCTGGAAGGCAGGAAAATTTTTTTTAATTCACCATTCCAGTAGTATGCTTTGGGAAATGATTGTCAGTAATGTTACTACTACGCTCAAACACGCAAAATGGCTGATATGGTCCTTTAATGTATGTGCATCAGGCCTACATTAAGTGATTATTAAACTCATCAAACATGTACTTCCCAGAGATGACCTGATGAGAGCCATAAAGAAACTAAAGGTCATGGGGAATGGCTTTGGGATGATCCCTGTTGGTGGCTCTTACTTGGTGCAGTCAGTCCCAGCAGAGCTCAACATGGACCACACTGTAGTTCTACAGCTGGCAGAGGTAAGATTGACCTCCAGGCTGTCACATTTCACTCGTACCACAAATTAAGATATGCTTTGCCCTTGCCCTTGTCTGTTTAGTAAGAGTTTATGTCAGTATTTCTTTCCTTGTTCTTTGCAGAAGAAAGGCTATGTTACAGTGAGTGAGATCAAGGATAGTCTAAAATGGGAGAAGGAACGGGCTTGTCATGTCCTGGTAAGTGTTTGGGAGCTCATGTCATGTCATTCTAACGGCCCGTCCCTGCTTTCAGGCAGCACCCTTTACGTCGATTCTTGTATTTCCAGGATCACCTGCTGAAAGAAGGACTGGCTTGGTTAGATTCTCAAGCTGCTGGAGAACCACAGTACTGGCTGCCTGCTCTCTTTTCTGAGCTGACTTCCCGTGATGTCACACCTGAAGAGGCTAATCAGATGACACCCTAAGGATCAGGGAGTGGACTTGGACTGTGCACAGAGGAGAGAAATGTTGGTAAACAAGATGTAGCTGGTCAGAAGGGTCATGTGACGGACTTGGCTTATTCGCCGCTGCTGGCAGGCAGGGCAGATTCCCGCTGAGGTCACTTTCTGAACCCAGAGGGGAAGTCTTCGCTCAGTGGGATCTTCTCAGTTACATCTATGCAGAGAGTACACTCACATTATAAAGGAGTTATTGAAAGCAAAATATAGTGTTTCTTCTCACGTTCCTGTTTTTAGTATATGAGATGTTATATTGTCTTTGATCATGGGATAATTTTCTACTGTTCAGAACATGTTGTCTGTTTTTCAGTTTACTCTGAAGGAACTGTCAACATCAGCTGCACCGTACCACTTAAATTTGATTTTATTTTTGTCATCAATGCGATTTAAGTGCATAATGTACATTGCAGAGAACAGATTTTTAAAAAAAAATTAAAATACACCTTTACATCTAAGCATTTGAACTGAGGTGACACAATTATTTGTTACAATGCTCAAGTTCATACCAACAAATCATCCTCTCCCGTACATTACATTTTAAGATCCACAGGAAGCTGAAAAAAATGTATATAGATACTTGGATTAAGTATAATTTGATTATAGCATTCCAGAATTTCATAGCAGTTATTTCTTTTACATACACACGTAAAATCGCTTTACTTAAGACTTATCCAGGTGATATTCCACTCACCTCAAATCCATCACAAAGTCATATATGAGTCATTTTCATTAACATATTTTAAGTAAAGTAACATTCATTTTAAATGACCTTCTACATCCTTAAATGATAGCACTGTGCGAAAACACCTGTACAGTCCTCTAAATAAGACCACACGAGTTAGAGCATCAGGAAATCTTTTTCTCCAGAAATATCGATCATATTCAAGCACACTTTGGCCCAGGTACGTCTCTTACTGCACATGGCTGTAAACATGATCCAGATACACAGACTGCTCCACGTCGTCGCAGATGAGAGGGCACAAGGGACAAATTCTGTGATTCTGCTCATGCTGCTCCAGCTGTTCTTGGGTCAGGTTGGGAAAGTTCTCCAGGCAGAGCCGACACACCAAGGACCGCTGAGACAGAAATATACATGGCGCATCATCAGTGGTAACAAAAGCAGACCTGGATTATTTTTAACTCAACAGTGTCAACAGCCAACACCTTCCAAGCTTGTGTGTAACTATCCAGTGGCCATGAGACTGAATTTTCCACAAACACAGTTTTGACTGAGTTGACTTTTGGCCCGTGTCTGTAAGTGACATCAGTTTAGTGATGGCTGGTACACTGATGCCTAGAAATTACTTCTGAGTTCTGCTGCTAATCGTCTCTCTGTATGCCTGATGATGTTTCAAAGTTTTGTTTGCTGCGGCTTTTACAGCCTGTTCAATAGCATTTAAAGTACTCAGTGCTATGAAAGATTTAAAAAAAATAAAATGTGGTTTGGACAGGAAGTGCTGCATGCACAACTAGAATGCTTTTCCTGCTCAGTGTGGCCTCTGTGTGTTTCTGTACTAATTCCTCTGAAGTAAAACATGTAACGTACCTCCTCCTCCTCCTCCTCTGTGTGTGAAGTATTCCCTGCAAGAAAAGAGCCAGTCAGTAAATATGAAACTATAAATCAATGGTTATTCAGTATGCAAATTTATATGTGGTCTTCACTGTCAATGAAGGAGGTGAAAAATACAACCCTCTCTCTCACATGAGTTCTTATCCTGCAGCCTGGACTTACCGATGCGCTCGGATAAGTTCTCATAGTGAGACACTGGAGATGTACCCTGCTCTTGCCACTCAGGGCTGGCTGGGGTGCTGCCTGCTGCCCTGTGAGGACTGTCAGACCACGCAGGAAGTGAGTCAGCAGGAGGAGCTGTCTGGAGGTCAGCAAACTCTCTGCGAAGTCCCTCAATCTCTCTTCTCAGAGTCTGACAGAACAAATACAGTTAAAAAATGAAATAATGAGGTGAACCCTTCAAATCAGCTGACCCTTTGCTGAATAAAATCCTTGTGATCCTTGTGTAAATGTACCTGGTTTTCTTTAGCAAGCTCCTCTTTCTCGTGTCTCTCGATCATGATCATGTTGTCCCTCTCTTCAATCATACCGTTCTTCTCTTCAATCATGCCGTCTTTCTCTGCAATGAACCCATGTGCCTCTGTGAGTTGTAGCTGAAAAAATATGAAGTGCAAAAACTGTGATCCCAGCAAAGGAAGCTTCAGTTGTTTGTTTGTTTGCAGTTACACATAAAGAAAGCAAACCTGACATCATATATCTGGACAAAGGCCAAAGGACATAGTTATGATTTCTAAAATTTTAAGCAGAGGAAAAGGTTTCACCACAAAAAAATAGATGGGGTACTAAACTAACAGAAAAGAATGGGATTTTTTTCCTCATGGTAAATTTATTCATTTCATCACAAAATTGATTGTAAAGAGCATTTTGCAAACTAACTCAATAAAATTCTGTTTAAGAAATATTTTTCTCGGTCGAAAGTACAAATCCACAAATAAATGAAAAATATTCATTTGTAAAGGCACCTAATATTAAATGTTAATTATTGCTCTCAGCCTTTGAAAAGCTTAAAACTATTGTATCTCCAACATGAATAGGATGATTTTTTTTTTTTTTTAATTTCACTAACTTGAAGGATATGGTCCTCTACGTGTCAAGAAAATTCTTTAACTCCTTAGGACAAAATAAAACAGTTTAGAATATGTCATATATTTTATATCATATATGATATTTTGGAGATATTTTAGCTGAAAAAGCAGCATTGGATGAGTTCTACAATGAAACTGCCCCTGGCCTGGTTAGCACAGATTCTCTGAAAAAATACAGACGACATCCACTTCGGCCCTGACCTCAAGTTTGTCGCTTTTCCGTTGTGACTGTTCGGATGTTATGATGCTACTCTCCAGCTGCTCCTTGACGTTTAGCATCTCTCGCTCCATTTGCTCAGCTCGTCTCTTGTAGCTTTTGGATCGCTCTCTCTCATCAGCTACCATTGACTGAGCATCCTGCAGCTGGCTAAGCAGACTGTGACACCGCACCTGTAGAAGTCATATCATTGGGAATGCAGCAATGTCTGAATCATCAATATCAAAAGGTGAGGGAAACTAAGCTTGGTTTCTTGTTTTTGATGTGCTCCCACCTTCAGATCGGCATCTGGAACGCTGCACAGCGTCTCCCGCTCCGACAGCGTCTCCCGCTCCGACAGCCTCCTCTGTAATTCCTGACTCTCTCTCCTCAGTTCCTCCATGTTTTGTGAGACAGCCTGGAACCTTTGCAGCTCTGCAAAGAGCCGCTCCTTGTCTTTCTCACTGCTCTGAAGGTCCACCTGAAGGTAGAGCAGACATTTGAATCTCACTGGAACTATCAAGGTTCAGATCTAGACCCAAATAATCTACACTGGGTCGTTCTCAACTCGACTATGAGGACTCGTCAGATCATAACGCCAAGAACCAAGATCAACAATGGAAATTCACACAACTGTTGATAAATGTTTCTTCACCCAACAGTGCTGATTGTGGATTTTGATGCTTTCAGATCAGCTGAAGGACTGAATGAGCCTCGACAGACTGAGAACATTCACTTAGGCTGAGATACAATGATTTTACCCGACAACAGCAATGTTCTCTAAGATCATCCCATGTTGAATGTAAATGTAAAAACTAACTAATAACTACAACTGTCAGATAAATGTGGGATTTCCCTCAGAAAGTAGCAGAAGAAAAATAGAAAGTCTCAAAAACTGATATACTAAAGCATCAGTTCTTCAAGACTGCACATAAGTACAATGTTTGAGAAACAAGTCATGGTCTGTAATTTCCTCTACGTGTCCTCTAAAGTAAAGTGAGAAAGATCTACCCGTAGAAGCTGAATGTGATCTGTTGTTTTAAGCATTTCTTGTTGTCCTTTTCTGACTTTTTGATTCAGCCTACAACACAGAGATAAATATTAGTGGCCAGAAAACACAATACATAAAATGCTAAAACTTGTCCTAACAAAAACACATAAACGCAGACTTGACTCACGCAGCGATCTCTGTACACTGATTATCAATCCTCGCCCTCAGCTCCGCACGTTCCTCCTTGAGCTGTTTGATCTTGATTACAGCTTGATCATATTTTTCCTGAAAAATGTACCAAAGGAAGAATAATAATAGGGTTTTATTTTTTATTCTTTTTTAGATTTTTAGCAGAGCTTTAGCCAATGAGATAAAATGAACTTTACCTCCTTTTGTTTTAATGCTTCACCTAAATTTGTGCTTTGACTTTGTTTGTCCTGTTCCGTGTTATTCTTCTGCTCTACCTCCAGGTGCTTTGTCTTTTGGATCAGTAGGTCCTTCTAGAATGTAATGTCACAGTTATCAGAGATACTGTAGTATGATAACACAACAGGATTTCAAACAGACAAGTCAGACAGGAAACAAACCTTAAGGAGATCAATTTCTTGGAGCTGATCCTTTATGGTGCTTCTAAAGCCGTTGTTTTTTTCCTTGATTTGATCCAGTTCTTTGACAAGTTTACATTTTTCCTCCTCTTTCTGCTCATTCTGTTCCTGTAGCAAGTAAATTCACAGTATGCACAGTGCATGTTTCATTCTTATTTTTGTATATATTTTTTTTTAAATCACACAATAAGCCACAGAAATAAGAAATGACACAAGCAGACCTTGAGGCTGTTGATCTCTTCTTGTTGCTGCAGCAGAGAACTTTTAATTTTTTTATTTTCCTCTTTTATTTGCTCCAACTCGTTCATTAGTTCAGTTTTCTCACGTACACTCTGTTCCACCTGTTCCTGGGTTAAACAAAACAAGTTAATATAACACTTACTTTGGAGATTGAGATGTGCTTTCATTAAATAATATACACCATGTCTTTTGCACAAGGTTCTAAAAATCAATTCATAATCCTAAGTTTAAAAATGCAAAGGTATTTTCCCAAAGTCTTTTATCTTTGGATGAAGTCACTATTTACACAGAACAATATTATCATCCTGATAACCTGGCGATGCCACACTGGCTTTTTTCATTGGCTTTTGCTCCATGCTTATCATTTTAGATGTGTTGGCTTGCTAAAACTGCATTTGATACCTGTGTTGTAATCACCACAAGGTCATCGTCAGGGCCGTTCTCCAGGCTTTGCTCCACTGGGTTTCTGAAACAGAATGGGGTGCTGGCTCCTCTCACTTGGCCATTACTGCCGATGTAACAGAACTGGTAAAACTCTGTGTCATCCTTAGGCAAGTAGTAGTCTAATGGAACAGAGGAACAACTAGACATTGGGATCTTAATTTAATACAGTCACCATGAAAAGTACTTAAACTCCCTGTAATTGAGTAGTTTTCACTAAATCTCGAGAAAGACCATCATGGTAAATATCCATAAAAATGGAAAAAGGAATATGTAGTGGGAGTGTATCTATGTTCCCAGGGTCCTATGTTTCCCAGTTTGATATTATGTTAACACTCATTAAGTGTGTGTTAACAGACTAATCCTAACCCATTAGGTGCTCTATTGTGCTACATAGAGGGGAACATAGGACCTTGGGAACATAGGAATGATTCCTATGCAGCCTGTCAGTAAAACAAAAAAGTTTCATGTTTTGTTTTGTTAAACATAACCTTGATCTTAATTATTGTACACAGTGTATTTTTCACTGTCTACATATAATAATTTTTAGATAAACTGCAGGGTTAATTAATTGGATTTTTCAGTGCAGCTGTGTTAATTAAGCACTAATTAAGGGTCCCAATAGGGTGTGAGCTCTTCAGTTATTAGGCTCAAAATCAGATACAAAGATTCAGTGTTGCTCTCTCTTGATAGAAAGCAGTAAAAACTCTCAGAGGCTGTTGTGGAAGCCTTTTTTTTTTTTGAGGTCACACCAGAGAAAATTCAAGCTGTAATTAGTCTGAAAGTGTCTCTTACAAAGAAACTACCAAAAAACTTAAGGTGTCCTTGATCAATGGGGCTTACACTATCCGAAAGACAACTAGAAATTGTGAAAAACTGCGATTCTTAACTGTTTGGCAGACCTCCATCACCTTGAGCAACAACAAAACAAAGCTTATAAATCTTTCTAGCTTGCATAAACTACTCGACTCGACAACTAAATGAAGGTTCCTCTTCAATATTATAGAGCTGACTTTGGGAGGCCTATATGACGGGTCATGTAAAAGCTCAGGAAAAGTGATTATCATTACTTCTGCTGAAATTTTATTGAAATGTAAGGAACAAAAAGCTTCAAAGACATTAGACATAATTGAAACTAGGTCTCACCATGAAAAACTACTTGCTTAGTCACTGTCTGTTGCCCAACTACATCCAGACATGGCTCCACCCACACAAAGGTATGATAGTCCTTGGCTGTGCTCCACCCTACCTGTACAGAAACAAGTATACAAGGCTCAGAGACCCTTCATTCCACCACACACAAAATTACAACAAAACTTGACTTCTCACCTTAAAAATGCCCACCCAGTCCTTGGTGTTTGGCTGGAAGGTTGCAGTCAGGGTGTAGCAGCAGGTCAGAGAGGATGAAGGTGGGTATGAGTGGGGGATGTCATTGAAAATGACCTGGGAGAAGGACTCCCTGGCTGCTTCACCCTGAGTTGGGCTCTCCATGCTGAACATGACCAGATCAAACAGTATGGGAAATTGATCAACTGACAGTATAGGAAATTGATGGATGGATGGATTAGATAGATAGATAGATAGATAGATAGATAGATAGATAGATAGATAGATAGATAGATAGATAGACAGATAGATAGATAGATAGATAGATAGATAGATAGATAGATAGATAAAACAAAAAAACGCCACATCAGCTGATAAACACAACATTTCATGAGTCTGACTGAAGACAACAGATGATCAGCTGGCCTGTGGTATTACTAAACACTGTACCTTGGTTTTACTTCACAAGTGCTCACTATTACTTTCACTTTCTGACAAACTGCGTGTTCATCCAAGACAAACTCTAAATTACGTCCCCCGAATAAGAAAAAAGCTTGTATATTGTTATATTGTATCTCTAAATAATGCCTGCCTGGGTATAGTATAATGTTTCATCTGTCATTAAAACAAACTTAAGTTTATTGGTTTAGGAAATAAAAGCAAATCAAAGAAACCGAAAGTGACCGCTCCAGAAAGAGTAATGTCGTTCACTCAAATTTTCTGCTACAAGCTGTCATAATAAAACTACAATTATGAGTAAAAATAAATAAGTAGGGAATAATACACTGAACTTACGCATTTGTTGTTACTTCACTTCTCTGTATCAAAAATCGTCAGTCAGCTGAGAACCGGCTCCTGTGCTGCCTTCAGGTGCTCCTCGGAAGTTCTTCAATCTAGTATTGTAAACACGACACGACAGATCAGGCACGTAATTTGATCGAACAGTTAACTGAGTAAAAGTGGTCTAAAACATGAGTACTAAAACCACAGAAAAAAAAAACTGAAAGCAGCTACTATTCAACTTGGATAAATAATTTAAATAAATAATATCGTTCGTGGGCTCTCAAATAAGAGAGAGAGAAGTTTTTGTATTCACAAAAACTTTGAAGGCATCAAATGGTACGTACGAATACTGTGGAGTGCACTATAGGAAATGTAGTCCATTTTAAATCATTTCTTCACTCGGTCCTCACTTCTGCTGTGTCAAGTTAAAACCACAAGAGGGAGAGAAAAAACTGTTTGGCTCCCTCTTATGAACTGTTGGTTCCATCATTCTGTGTATTCTGTAAATTCCATCAAATTAGAAAATGTAAGCAAGAAAGTACAGGCCTAAAAGTGAGCTTTAAAAGACACAGACAATAGTGTGCATTTGTCTTAACACTGTGTCTAATTTTAATATACTGCAAGCTATACTAGTTGACCTTTGAAGTGTAGCTAATTAAGAGTTCCATTAGGATGTGAGAGTTTGCCAATTAACTTTCTCACTCCTTCCTTATTCCTACAGTGTCAAGATAACAACAACAAGGGCACAAATTTCTTTCAGTGCATATTTTCACTCTTATATGCATCTACATCAGCATTTTTATTGCTACTCTGAATGCTTTGAGTTTGGTGCAATGTGTGTATACGGTATCTTATGTTTTTAATGTGTATAGGGTGCTTCTGTTATGAGGGAAGGAACTACGGATTNTATACGGTATCTTATGTTTTTAATGTGTATAGGGTGCTTCTGTTATGAGGGAAGGAACTACGGATTAAATTTTTACCTAAATCTAGCATGTTTCTTATATTGTTTACTGTGCATTCACCCCTTCAAAGAAATTGATAATTAGTTCAATAAAGAATAATTAATACAATCAAATTACAATAAAAAAAAATGTCATTAGGCCGTGATTAGTGTGTTATGTAATGGATTATGGACATCATAGATGGTGAAGTATCACAGTGTTAAAGGTAAACAGCTTGTGTTGTCCATAATTTAATGGATATCAATATTAATAAAGAAAAAAAGAATAAAGACTTTAAATAAATAAATAAATCCAGGAGGATCCAGAAACAATCCAGGAGGGAAAAAACGTAAAGAAAAGGTGCTATTACTTGCAAATGAGGATAGCATGGGTGAACCATCAGGCGCACCTGTTGTTACAGTTCCTCATTGCTGAGCCAACAACCAATCAGAAAGCGGACTCTCAGAGCCCACGCCTGCTATTGGCTTAAGCAAAAACGGGAAGCTATAAGTGAAGGGATCCGGGGTGATTGTGACTGTGTGAGCGCTGGGTCTACGGTACGTCGAGATAACAAATAGTACCGGCAGCGTTGCTGTACAGAAACAGCAGGACAGTCGCATTTTTCGGGTAATGTAAAGTTTACAATGATATCACGGTTTTAAAGCTGCTTGACAAAGACTCTAGCCAGTTAGCGTTAAAACTGTTCTGCTTTCAGAAGTCAGCTTTGTGTTACCATAGCAACAGCAGCAATATGCCATACTGCAAAGTAACTAACCTCAAGGTTTTACCAAAAAAAAAAAAAAAATTAAATTAAATGAAATTAAAATGAAATTAAATGACTGCCATTGCAATGGTTAGGGACGAGCTTTGCAATCATTACAAGGATTAAAAGAAAAGCAAAACATAGATGGGAACATACAAGTAGGCTATAAAATAACAGGCTGAATCATGATGATTGATGGATGCAATGTGCTTTTATTTGATTTTTAACATAGCTGAGTTTCCTACATGACCCAACAACCAGTTTCGTTTTTTTTAATACTTCCATGTTATACAGATATAACCATTATTTAAATTGTATTTCAGTTTGTGTCAGTCATTGATAAACAGTAAATCATATTCATTAAATACTGTTTAATCAAACAACAATTATGTGTAGCTGAGAAGTCTAAAAACATTACATTTTCAACCACATTTCACTCTTTGTTAACGTGGTTCTCAAATTGTGTACCACTGGTGATACCTGAAGTGTCCCCTGGTGGTACTCCAGACCACTGGACATTTCCTCAGAGAATTAAAACAACTGGCAGCCATGGAAGTTATTGTGGCAAATTATTCACAAAGTGGGTCTCATCACAAATAGTTTCAGTTATTAAGTTTAATTATTATTCTCTTTTAATCAAGAAATTTGCTTGTGTTGAAAATACCCCAGCTCATCCCATGTACTGATGATGCACTTTTTTTCTAGGTGGGTAACAGTAAAGTTCCTAGCTCATGTTATAAACTTCTCTGTTTCAGTTAGAGTTGGTGGCTTGTTGTAAGATGCGATGTTGGATGCTTTGGTTTGCTCAGAGATGGTACTTGACCTGCAAATCACTCGAGCCAAAGCCAACTTTTTTTGGGCAGTCTATCTTTGATGCAGTTAAGATAGATCTACTGAATGTTCTGAAGACATTACAAAGTGACTTTACAGGGTTTATCAAAGGTCTGTGTCACACACACGCTCAGTGCTGATGTGACCAGAATTATTCTACTCCACCTACTGTAACTTTCATAAAAACACTAGATTTTAATATATTATGTTTTAATTTTTCAAATTCCTCCACAATACATTTATTATTGGACAAAATTCACTGGATTCAATTTGAATACATTATAAGACTCATATTGTGGCTTTTTCCTTATAGAATCCTCTTGTACACTCTTATTTCTACTTGTATTATATATCTTCCACCTTTGAGACAGTGTACATGATAAACTACTCATATCTCAGTCTCCCATTGTACCATGAGCAGCCTAAATGTTTTTAGTGAGAATGGCAGTAACCCAATGGGGCCTTTTCATTGGCCAAGTGGTATCTGTTGGTGTATTTTGTTCCCTTTCACCCTTTCCCACTATCATCAAAACTTGCTTATTTGCATTAAATTCATAATCTCAGGTCTTAAAAGATGACGTGTTGTCCCGATATCTTGCCATCTCGTTTTACGTTTTCAGCTTCAGGATGGCAATATATTTGGTAACCTTGCCAGCTTCATCAGTTAATCTTTTACTTCATGAAATGCAGCACAAATGCTCAGATCCAGTGTCTGGCATCCAAACTGTTAGAAACTTTCTTATTTAGAATAACCAACAGAAGAATTCAAAGTTAAAAAAAAAAAAAAGCAGGAAAGCAACAACTCTTGGCATCAGTGAAAATCTGTTAAAAGGCAATATTTAGTGTTTTTACCAAATTTAGCTTCTGTTGTCACAAATCAGTTAATTAGCCATTCATTTCAGCACTAGAATGATGCCACACCAGAGCTGATCAGTTTTTCCAGATATCCATTCACTTCATTATCATCCGATGTTTGTTTTATCTGATGGATGTCTGCTTAGCTGTCATGACAACAGGAAGACACTGGATACGGTGTCGTCTTTGGCAGCTTTCTGTTTGCTTTTGCCAAGCTTTTGACTGCCCTGTGCTTTATTTTTAATGTCTGCCATGGAAGACCAAGCTTCAACTGAAGGTGCTCCATTTCAACCTGGCTAAGAAAAGAGGTGTGCTGTGTCTTCACTTACACCAGATACTGCTCTGGTGTTTTTCAGCACAGATTTAAATTTAACAGCTTCAGGTGCTGATACACACTTCTCCTGTTTCAGAACAAATACTAGGGATTATCCCTCTCACTCACTTACTCCCTGCTGAGCTCGCCTGCTCATTTTCTCTCCATCATGTCAAGAGGGGATCAGGTGTTTGTCCTCACAATTTCTAATTGGTCACCAGATCCATGTCAGGCCTGCTGCTTGCTTGAGTGTGTAAGTCAATCTGAAGTGAGCCTCCCCTGTAATGATACGACTTTGTTTTTCTTAACTAGGAGGCAGACAGCGGAGGATGTTGAGATGCGAGGCTCGTTGGTTTGCCTACTTAGAAGTGTGACGGCATCTTGAAGGGCTCTTGAAATAAGGATTCCTGCAAAGAGGTGTGAAGTCGGAGGGCCAGGGGGTGGGGCAGAATCTTCCAACAACTTTGTCTCATCCATTGTAGCTTAAACAATGCAGGTGAGTTAGACTTGATTCACAGATGATGACAGTGATGAAGAAAACACTTGGCATGCAAGACCTGACAGTAAACAAGATTGCATAATGGCTGAGTAGTGGTCAACCAGTTACTTTAAAATTTAAAATTCAAATTGTTTAAAGGTTAAATGATTTGTTGATGGACAGTAACTTAATAAATAACAATTTGGATAGTTGATTGTTAAAGCCGTCCAATCAAAAGGACAAACTCTGGCTTGCCACAGCTTCTCACTGCTTTCTTTGTTTCATATCATTTTAAATTGAATAACATTGAATTTTCAGTTGTTCACACAAAATAAGCAGTTTACAGACATTAATTTAGACGCTGGTAACTTCTGATGGGCCAGTAGAAATTATTATTTGACTTTAAAAAATAAATCACTTAGTTTAGTTTAGTTTATTTATTTACACATACATAAAAAAGAAAAATACAAAATTACATAAGCAAAAAAGGGAATGTGATGGAGAAAATANTACACATACATAAAAAAGAAAAATACAAAATTACATAAGCAAAAAAGGGAATGTGATGGAGAAAATACAAAAAACCCAGAACATGGGTTCTCCAGAACATGCATGTCACTATGTAATTTATAGAACAATAGCAAAAGAAAAAAGAAAAATAAGTAATAAAATAAAATAATAAAAGAACATTTGAAGTCTTAGAATAACTCTGGCAAAATATCAGACTTAGAAGGCAATGTACATGAAACAAAGAAATTAGTGTGAAAAACTATATGGATAATATTGTTGAGAAAGAAATAATCCCTTCACAACTTTCTTGAACTGAAGAGGAGCCAAATTAATGAGATTAGATTAGATTCCTTAAGGTTGAACCTCTGTATATGTAGCAAAATTGTAGCTGAGCTGTTCGACTTGAAAGTAAAACTGAAAACAACAGGTAGTTTATACGAGAGCAACTGTGCCAAACTGACATTTAATAATCAATAGTCATTCTTACTGAATCCAGTCATTGTTGATCTGGAGCCTAAAATATAAAGGTATTACTCATGCACCTGTTGTTGTTGTACAGAGAGAAAGGACCAGGACAGAGATCCCTCATGGTGCTGTAACTGTATCCTGGCTGAGGTCAGTAAAGTGTTGCAGCTCAGTGCAAAGCTCACCATTCAGGGCCAGGATTATCCACATCACTGGATCAGAATACTGTTACCTAGCACCGTAACCTCCCACAGCCTACCTGGGATGTCCCTCCTTGTTGTCTCTCCAATCCCCCTGTCATTATCAACACTTAACTTGACCTCACCTTCACTCTACAAGACACTGGAGAGGAGGGAGAAGCTGGTGTGATGAGTGCTGGCCGCAATGTGCTCAGGTCAAATGTGCAAAAGGACACTTACATATTTCTACAAAATATCATCTCAATTTAGGAATTTTCTTCTGCACGTTAAAACATGTCTCAGTGCCTTGAATATGGTCACGTTTGAAAACGATTTTACAGCATTGCATGTGGTCGCTTTCATGACGTCAGATTTAGCAGCACCTGTGACCAGGTTGTTGCACAGATTGTTGTACAACTGCTGAAACCACGCTGACCATTTCTGTCCTGTCACGATACGTCTTGAATGACAGTGTGTCACAGCAAGAAAGCTTCCCTCATGACAGGAAATGAAAATAGAAATATGATTCCATTTCTGCACATACAGCATGTAGGCCTGCTCTGTTTTATTTGACGGAATTTAATTGTAATAGTATACAGTAAGACACATTTAAAAAATACCATGTAAATGGGTAAAAGAGGTAAAAGAAAATGAAATGGCTAAATCTTTGTGCGTCCAGGATGGGTCCACTTTTGGAGAGCCCTGACAGAGACTCTGATAATACACAGCAAAGTGAAGAGGGAGGAGAGGACTCTGAGAGCGACAATCAAATTAAAATGTACCATGACATCCCTCCAGTCATTAAGAAGAAGAGGAAGAAAAACAAGAAGAGGTACTTCACTGCTGAATCTCCTCTATTTGTATTTCTATGGTTATTTCCCAGTGCAGGAATTTTGCTACTAAGTGCCCTGACGTTTATGATTTTTTAACGTGTCCTGAAGGCTTTTAAATTCAGTTTCCTTTATTTGGTCTCATCGTTTATGAAAAGAAGATGAGTGGAATGGGGGGGAGGGGGGCTGTTGGATCTGCAGCAAAGCACATGTCTGTCCCTCTCTTTGCCTCTCTTCTCTTCCAGATGAATGTGGATCTGCCTCACCAGCTGCAAATATGAGAGCGGTACGTTCAGGAGATTAATACATCACAAATATCAGTCACTCGTTTCCTTTACAACCCATTTTATCATGCAAAATTAGGGGTATGAATGACATGGAAAACATAAAAGCCAGAGTCACAATGGTTTTATATTATGACGTTCTTAGATTGTTCCTTAAAACACATACACAATAATTATAATTATGGACATGCAGTAAGAATACTGTATTTCTCACAGTGCGGCGTGCTGCTCGTAGATATGGCCTGAGGGAGGCGATGGAGGGTGAGGACTGGACGCTGTTTTGGACCGACTACTCTGTGTCACTAGACCGTGTTAAGGACATGAAGCGTTATCAGGTATACTCGCCCTTACCAGCGCTCATATTCCTACCATTATCATAAAAGACCAACTGCATCAAATTCAATTGTACGAAATAAAAATGTCTGGTAATTGAAAGATGTCAAGGGGAGAGGGAGCCATTCTGCTGAGCTTTCATGGCTCATAATATTTTTCAGCTTGAGCTATTAATTTGTGATCTAATTGGGTATTTCAATGAATACAGTTAATCTGCAGCAGTTTATGACCAATCTAGCTCCAGTATGAAGATGGGGGGAATCAGTTTGTCATATTTCGCTTTGGGTGTATAAGATCTTACACCATTGGTAACAGACCTCATGGCCACACAGTATTTCCCCTGCAACATCAGCCATAAATGTGTGTGTCTCCTGTGTTTTTGCAGAAAATAAACCATTTCCCAGGGATGAGTGAGATTTGCCGCAAAGATTTACTGGCAAGAAACATGAACCGTATGTTAAGGCTTTTCCCCAAAGACTACAACATCTTCCCCAGAACATGGTGCCTCCCCGCAGAGTCAGTTTCCATTTGAATGTGATTTTGCTCTTTGTTTGTCTTAAGTGCGTCTCACCATTTTAACTGCTTATCCAACTGTACTTTGCAGCTACAGCGACTTTCATGCGTACACCCGGGCCAAAAAATACAAGACGTATATCTGTAAGCCAGATACAGGTTGCCAAGGCAAAGGCATCTTCATCACCAAATCAATCAAAGATATTCAACCTGGAGAACATATGATCTGCCAGGTTTACATCTCCCGGGTGAGTGTCAAAAACATCAGACACAGTACATTCACAAACACACACAGGTCGAAGTTAGACGTGATTTTCATTCTCCTCCCCAGCCATTCATAATTCACGGATACAAGTTTGACTTGCGTATCTACGTCCTGGTAACGTCATGTGACCCATTCAGCATATTCATGTACAAGGAGGGACTGGCTCGCTTCTGCACCACAAAATACAATGAACCCACCCACAGCAATGTGGTAAGAACTGCTAAAAAATCAGAAATTAGACAAAAAGAAATGGTTTGTTCTGCTTTTTTACAATAACTCCATCATTGTGATTACATGCACATCCAAAATGCTACAGTACATCTGTACTGAAATCTTGTTGAAATCTTCCCTCCTCTTTCTGACATTAGAATGATGTGTGTATGCATCTCACCAACTACTCCATAAACAAGCACAGTGACAATTTTGTCCGCGATGACAACGCCGGCAGCAAACGGTATATACATATGATGATGTTACTAGTGCCTTGCTGCATTTTGCTCTCTGAAGTTCACTGTGTCTTCTGTTTTCTCAGAAAGCTGTCCACGCTGAACAAGCACCTGGAGTCCCTGTGCTGCAACACAGAGAAGATGTGGAATGACATCGAGGACTTGATCATAAAAACTCTGATCTCTGCTCACCCCATCCTCAAGCATAATTACCACACTTGCTTCCCCAGCCACACCACTGGCAGTGCCTGCTTTGAGATCCTGGGCTTTGACGTGCTGCTGGATCACCGGCTCAAACCCTGGGTGCTGGAGGTGAAAGACCATCTCCGTTTCATATATATCATAAATATGCATATATGCAACCATTAACAGACCATACTAGCCATTTTGCAGGTTTGAGCCTAACATATTCAATTTTCATATGTTACATTACTGACAATCATTTCCCAAAGGATAAAACCGTATTTCAGCACAAAATCTCTTAATCTTTCAAAATCAAATATTCAAGCGATACACCCACCTTAAAAATCGATCTTTGCTAATGATGTTTGCCTGCTAATAGTTACATAGCCTTATGAAGTCACAGTCGTTTTAAATTTTTCTATAAACGCAGGTCTTCTTTTGGGACTGTATTCCCCGGTGGAGACATATATTCACTCCGCGCTTTTTATTGCACTTAAACTCTAAAATTACGGAACTTCGAAAAAAAAAAAACAAAACTGAATAGACGTCTTGTTGGTGATGATGGATTACCTATCCCAAGAACATTTCAGGTATCAACAAGTTGATTTTACTAGCGTACCAGAATGAACTGAAACCAATGGCGGTCTGGAAGGTAGGAAAAAAAATTTTTTAGCTCACCGTTCCAGTAGTATGCTTTGGGAGATGATTGTCAGTAACGCTACGTGTATGAAAATTTAAGAAATTAGGCTCAAACGTGCAAAATGACCAGTATGGTCCTTTAAAATGTTGCTCAGGCAAAGATTAATCTTATTAGATGTATAAATATTTGTGTTCAGGTGAATCACTCCCCAAGTTTTACAACTGACTCCCGGCTGGACCGCGAGGTGAAGGATGCTTTGCTGTACGACACCCTCATTCTCATCAACTTNACTCCCGGCTGGACCGCGAGGTGAAGGATGCTTTGCTGTACGACACCCTCATTCTCATCAACTTGGGCGCCTGCGATCGCCGTAAGATCACCAAGGAGGAGAGACGCAAGGTGAAGGAAAGGCTGCAGCAAAACCGCACCAGAGAGGACAGGTTGGGTTCTGTCAGATGTGAACGGTTTGTTATGTAGGTGTGTGTGTGTGTGTGTGTGGGTTTTNGGTTTTTTTTTTTTTTTAAGGTCATATACTTAAAGACATCATTCTTTCCTGTTACCGTGTGTTCAAATCAGGTCAGAGGAGCTGCGTCAGTGCCAGGCAGCCATTTTGGAACAGATGGAGAGGTATGAGGCCAAACACCTGGGAGGCTTCAAGAGGATCTATCCCAAAGAGGGAGGGGAGAAATACGACAAGTACTTTAAACACAGCAGCTCCCTCTTTCAGGAAACGGCAGCTTCCAAAGCCAGAGAGGAGTGTGCCAGGTACAGGCACTTTGCTGCTCATATTCTTTACCCTTTACTGGAGATCTTTGTCTGCACCAAGTATGCGTAGTTATGAAAGAACTGCAGTGTGGAAAAAGTGCCAGTATAAAGGGGGCATTGTTTTTAATTCCTGCTGATAAAATGGGGAAAAGTGAAGATTTTATTCTCAGCCATCCTGCCTGTATGTAGAAAGACAATAAGTCAATACAAAGACCGACTTAAAATATCAATAGGCCATAAGAAGTCAGCCAAAAGTGCCATGGTTGAGATGAAGGAATGAAATTACTATTAAATAATTTGAATCCTGTATCAGATAGAAATGCTTTTGTATACGCATGTGGAGGCACCAACTGCAGGAGCTGCGTCTGAAGGAGGAGCAGAAGGAGAGGGACCAGAAGGGGAACCGGAGGAGAGACCTACAAGGAGAGACTGCAGGAGAGAGAGTCAAACCACGGAGAATACAAACACCAAGCCGTAAACCACGCCCGGTGAGCCTGTCTGCTTTCAGGGTGGCAATGAGGTGTAGTGTCCACAAGAAGCCACAAGAGGGGGTCAAAAAGATTTTCTCTTTGTCCAGTGATGAATGGTTCATATTCTGGGTGACCCCGGTTTGAAAAGAATTATGCTTAGCCACTGTAAATTAGCTGGAATAATTTTCCCTGAGATAATTTTTATTGAATGTCTCTAATTTCAGATTCAAATATACTTTATTGACACAACAGGAAAAACAAACAGTGTCATCAAGGTCATTTGGTGACAGTAATTTCTCTGATAGTGTAAATACATAGTGGAAGCCACACACGTAGTATGAAATTAAAAGCAAATAAATTGAATTAAATCTCTCTCTCTCTCTCTCTTTTTGCAGAAGCTCTTTACCAACCTTTCTCTGTCCACTATGACTCTTGCAACTGCTGAAGTCCCAGAGGAAGAGCAGCAGCGGTGGGAGGAGGAGGAGAGAGTGACACTGGAGGAAATGCAGGAGGAGGAGGAGGAGGAGGAGAAGGAGGAGCAGGAGCGGTTGAGCGCGCTACTCCAGCGAGAGAAACTTCTGCAAGATCTGGGAGTGGTGGACCAGATTTACAAGCTGCTGCAGGGCCGGAGAGCAGGAGGAGACCTGCAGCATGCTCAGGGCATTTACTCCCACCAGTGGACTACACAAGCTCAGCCAAGACATCAGCAGACAAAGGTAAGAACCAAATACAGAATCATAAGTGTATTATCTATCATAGGCTCTCAAAATGAACACATCACTTTTATGTAGACTTGCCGCAATGTTGAATATCTGTTTTTTTTAATGTTATAAATTTGTCTATTTCTATTTTGTCTTAATTATAATAACTATACCACTTTTGGCTTCTCACTGTGTCCAACTTCAGTTGGACTTGCTGATTTCCCAACGGCCAAAACAGCCGCAACAGTGTTCTCTCACCTCACGGCAGGTACTGACCGTAGGAAAAAAAGGGCAACACTATGCCCATTTTTTGTCTAGCCAATTCCACTTTAAATAAAGAATTTACAAGTTGAAGGTGTCCTGTCCTATATAAAATAAAATAAAATCTAGTCACATTATTTTGCTGCAATTCCACACTTATTACTAATAGACTAGACACTTGTTCTACTTTTGCATATAAGAAGTAAGAAAAAATGTTTTTAACCTAAAATTGTGGCCAAACTGTGCCTGCTGTGCTTCTACTTAAATTGCAGGCATACTGAGAAATTGACCGTTTTACCCCTGTGAGTGTAAAATTCAACAGTCCTCACCCATAAGACTTAAAGAGTTAAGAGTTAATTTAACAATTAGAGATTACATCACAGATCTATGACTGAACAAACTCTCAACACCAATAATTGTCAGTAAAAAAAAAAAATCTAAATGTATTAATGGTGGAAATGGTGTCATGTTCATTCTTTGGATGATGCTTGGACAAAAAGTCTGTTCAAAGTAAAGTGTTTGTAATGTACAGTATGTGATCATTATGAAGTAAAACTGCAGACTGTTCTTGCTGTATTGCAGTACATTCACTCCCACGTGACTCGGCATCGCCTGCTCAAGTCGACTCTTGACCAGAGGAACCAGAACGAGTTTGCCTGTGTGCAGTATGACCTGCCAGAGTCCCCCAACAGACCAGGAGAGTTACAAAGGACCATCAGCGCCCAGCGGATACCCAGGCAGGGTGAGTAGTGTCCCACAATGTGATATGACTGAGGACAAGCTGGGAGATGAAGAAAAGACAGCAGTAAATAAACTGATAAATCAGGTCTTTGGCTGTTGACTGTCTTTTTTATTATTATTATTATTATTATTATTATTATTATTATTATCATTAATTCCAATTTCATGGTTGAATTTTTAGTTTTATTTTTTCTCTGAACTTGACAATCAGCATTTATTTTTTGGTGGCTGTTTGTTGTGTGTTTTCTTTGTGCCAAATAAACTATGAAAGCTACAAATTTTAAAAACTATTTGGAGTTCTGCTCTATTATAAAAATAATTATAGATGATAAAACAAGCCTCCGCTTAAATACTATTGAACTTTTTAATTAGCAGAAAATTTAGTATGCTTTCTTTTTGAAAAAGTTTAGTTACTAATAAAGGTTGTCATAATTCAGTAACAAAAATTACTTTGGTGCTATTCTTAATTTACTTAATATTGTGATTGATAATACTGATATATGATATGATATATATATGATATATACATATGATAAATAATGATTATTACATTATTAATAATGATTATTACATTATTTTCTCTTGAATTTTAATAGCAGAGTTGCATAAATTTTGATGCATTTAAACACAATAAAGTCTGCTTATTTTAATCAGATTTTTCTCAGATTTTCTTCCTGTGTTGTGTTTCAGTCAGCAGCTGTCTGGCTGCTCGACCGGACACCAGGAGCTCCTATGCTGAGAGGGCCCGGGCCAGTATCCCAAGCCTAAACCTCCCTAAAGGAGGCCTGCACCCTGCTCACATGTCCCGTGACCCCAAAGCCCTACAAAGTCTGTTTGTCATATCAACCCGTGCCCCACTGGTTAGGAGGCCTGGCTTCTCTCACAAGGTCCTCAACACCTCCTACAGAGCCCCCCAACATGGACAGGGGCAATGAGCAGCCGCACCACGGCCTCCAAAAAACCCACCAAAACCCTCTGAGGAGATGTGGAGCTGCTGCAGGCTGACGCTCTCTCATATATACAACTGATCTATTTTGTACAGAAATAAAATTATTTTGACAAACCAGGTACACTGGAGAACAATAACAGGAGATAGTGAAGCCTTATGCTGTGAAAATAATGAAACACACTGTGCCTATAATTACTGTCTCATATTTATAGTTAGATTTTTATACTGCACACTGGCAGTTTATGCTGCTTGCCACTAATCCCACAACTGCAGTAATAACATTGAGGCTCAAATACATATCAGACATACTGCAGATGTTAGCAGATATTTCTCTTTAACTAACTTCATCTTTAGTGCCAAATTTTGTAATTATAGTAAACTAGAGCAGACATGATGTGTGTCCAAATCTGTACATATTCACATAAAAATCTGAATCTGATACCATTTTGCTGGGTTTTGATATGAGGTTACAACTGCTCAATGAAAATCAAGTTTAATGGTTAAACATAAATATTAAAGAAATACAAGGTCTTAAAGATTAAAATACTATTTAAAATCATTATTCAAACGAAGGGATGTTTAAAATATGGGAAAGTTACTTTTTTTCTGAAGAGCAATGGTTTGGGCAAACAAATTTTAACAAAAACTAATATTTTTTTATTTGCATTGATGGTCAATAAATATATTTATAACTTTTCTGCTGGACTATGATTTACTTACTTTTGATTTAACATTTAATTTCATTTATGTGCTGTGATGTATGTTTCCAACAAAATGAGCAGTTTTTTTTTTAATTTTTTTTTTTTTGAATTTTGTTTACAGTAAAATTATAGAAGTATATATTTTTTAACATCAAGTTTGCAAGTTAGAAGTTAAGCGTTATTGTTCGAAAATAAGTTCGTTCACAAGTTCATTCCTGTGTGTGAGTGAGTGTGTGTGCGCGTGGACGTGCGTGTGTGAGTGTGTGCGTCTTGCTATGTCTTGAAGCTTAAAGAAGCCATAAACTTTTACAGCATCAGCGTCCGGTTTCTTTGTTTCCTGCTGATTGAGGGCAGTAGAGGAGAAACTTCAGAAGATATCAGCCTAAAATACAGAACACACACACACATACAGACACACAGCTAAAACAGGAGAAATGAAGGCCCACAGGTTTTATGAAGATTAAAAACATAGGCGAAAAATAACTTAAAACTTCTGCAAATGAGGCCTAAACTGTTATGTGTAACTACCAAAAAAAAAAAAAAAAAANAAAAAAAAAAAAAAAACAACAATACAAGACTAATTTAAAATGACGAAATATGTCTTATTATGCATCTATACTTATTAGAAACTCAAACGGTCGACTGATTAAGTTGAACTGAAAAAGGGTTATCCGTTATATTTTATAAAGCATTTAGGGCCTCAGCCTGCAGGCGCACTCAAGCTGTTTGCATTTCATAGAGGACAAAAATATTCCCTGAAACTCGTGATGAAAAGTGGATAGGCCTGTGAAATCTTAAAATTCCCAGTCTGGAAAATAAACTTGAATCACTTACAGGCCTACAAAGAGGCCCGAGGAACAATTAGCGTTTACGTTATTAAATTTATATTTATCTCTTATTTTTCAAGAGCTATATTTAGTAATCATTTCTTGTTTGTTTTAACAGAATACAAAATAAATTAAAATATCCTAAGAATTTTGCTTCTTTCATGTTTCATATTTTAGAAATTTTTTAAAGCTTTGATTCGCTGTTGACCAATAAATGTGTGGAATGTGCGGATTTGTTTTGCCACAAATTCAAAGCAGAACGGTGAGTTGCATTCACGGAATTTATGGTTTTATTGCATCCATAAATGTTGGAAATCCTTGTTTGTGGTGGAATTGAAAAGCCAGTTGAAATAGACCAGTTATTTCAACATACCAAAATTAAAACACGTCTTTTCAAAGCATGTATTGCATCCTAAAAGATCGTGTTCCTGCTTCAACATATTTATGATAATCCTGTTTGAAAACTTGCGCAGGATTTTTTAATTAAAGTTTTGTGACCTTAAACTGTGCAATCAGCCTCACAAAATTTCCATCTTTCGTCAAATGTCCCGGCCTGTGATCAAAGTCAATTTGATGCAACTATTGAAGAAAATTGTCCATTTTTGAGATGTCAATATAAGCTTAATGCTGTACAGCCATGTCATATTAAATCCCATGGAGAAAAAAAAAATCGAAATCACAAACGTTTTTGTTTTTAAACGCTTATTTGAAACTGAGATTATGGAATATTTATGTTTAGGATGGTAAAATCATCCGGTATATTTAAGAAATCATTTAAGGTCAATCATCGGTCCAATCATCCATATGTAACTGCAAGCACTACAATTCTGATTAAAGCCAAATAAGAACATGTGCACAACATTAACCTATAAACCACAATCTGGAACAGAACCAAGTGCACATCCGTTCCAATGTCAAACCACACAAAAATGCTCTTCGTTTTCTACATCACTGCAGAGATGAAGGCTTACCTTACACCAAGTATGAAATTTAAACATTTCAGACCTTTACGAAAATAAAGATGGCGATGAGAAAGAATGTCTGGGGCACAAAACGGCTGCTGTTTATGAAAATTTACAACTTTGCCATAGAAGTTTACGACTCGCCAGGCTCCAGGATTGGTTGGTATTGGTCATGTGGACACCAGGAATGGGAACTTATTTCCCAAGAGGTTATATTGCAGCTGCTGTTTTCCACCGCTCATTCACTTAACACTTCTAACACAACCTTTTCTTAGCTCTTTGTATATGCAATACGCGTAGACGGAATAGCGTGGAAAGCTGGCCAGTTTCCGTGCGTAATTTTCCAAAATGGGCGATGGAGTCACTGCGCAATCTCTCACCATATACGCCATGTTATTGTGTCTATACTTCTAGCTATGTTCGTGAAAATGAGGAATCGGGACTCTCCGGGATGGTGGGATTACTTTCTGAAAATCACTTAGCATGCTTAACATGCCAAACAAAGAGGGAAATTTGGAGAAGGAGTGAAAGGAAGCGAGGGGAGTTTCTGCAGAGTGGCACCACACTGGAAATGATGGATTATCAACAAAGGTAAGGGCAGCACGTTTCTAATAGCTGCCAGCGATTAACAGCACTGCTGCTGCAGCTCAACTCTCACTGTAGGCCAAATGTTTATATGATGGGAAATGGGAAGATCTGTCTCTAAGAAAGGGTCATTACGGGTCTAAAGCATCTTGTATGTTCTGTGCGAGATACTCACAACCAGTTGCTAATGTGTCTGATTAACCCGTGAGGTGCTGCAGTGCCTTCAGTGGCGTACATAGGCCAAAATGCTGCAGGAACCCTTCAATTTGGGGCAAATGGCTGGTAAAATAGCCCAAATGGTCCAAGGCTGAGGCCTATATAGGGCTAACTTGATATGTTTTAAGGTTTCGGCTACAGGCCAAGCTTGACTTTGGTGATGATGATGATGATGATGATGATGATGATGGTCATTACAGGGCCTATACTGGGAAAAATTAATTTATCAATTAATGTATCAAACTTTTTTTGTTTGCTGACAAAATTATTTTATTTTATTTTATGTAAATTCTGAAAAACGACCTAGGTCCATGAGATTGATATTTTCTGGCGCATAATGAGAGAACACATCATCAAGCTTTTGCTTTAATGTTTTTTAAAGGTCTATAATGCAGAAATATGTTTGCGTTGGCCGTGGTCATTTGAGATTTCGCCAAATCTAGTGTAATAAATAGAATTATGCTTTTCTGCAGGGGCTTCCGTAGGGCTTCTCTGTGCCCTGTTTGACAGGGACATCACTGCCAGCTTGATGCTCCCATGTGGCGTGAAAACACAGACTTGTTTTTGCTGACAGCAAAGTGGCAGTGGGCCTTTTTGGTTCCACTTGCCAAAGGTCCAGCTGTCGTCAGGCTGCAGAAGTTGCAGCCTGCTTGAGGGCAGGCGGCACCAGTTGAGTTGCCTGTTCATGCAAAAGATTTACACTTAATTTAAATCAAAATATATTTAAGATTGATGTTACCTGGAGATCCCAAATCAAAAAGCTTTAGAGAGGAGCAAAAGCAAAGAGAACAAACGAGGATTAATTAATTTCTATACGCTCAAATCTTAACAAAGTCACTTAATAAATGTTTTTTTCCTTCATTAATCCACTAAAAACACAGCAATAAATTTAAGGCTATTCATGGTAACTTAACAAAGCAACATCACACTCCATAATATTTGTAATTATCATTAGATAGGCTAAATTTTCCAAAGGCGTAAACTACAGTGATACAATTAAATTAAAAAAAGTGGTATTATATGAAAATAAAAATTATTAAAATATTTCCATTTAAAAAAAAATCTGTTGGTATTAATTTTCTTAAAGTAAGGGACTTTACTGCAGAACCCAAATACCAATTTGTGGCTATTATAATAATTAATCCTGCCTCAGTGACACGTAATAATACAAACACTGAAACTAATAATCGCTACATTCGTTGACCTGGTTATTGTTTCATAAAGCCTGACCCAACAAAATAACTTTCTTACACAGTTTACAATATTTAGAAATTTAGAAATTTACCATTTCTTCACGGTGGGTGATGACGTTGATCTGTGTGAAGTGTGTATCCTCCCCTCTGCTCGTCTCGGTGAACTTGTTGAAGAAGAAAACAGAAAGATTATGAGCACACGGGTTAAAGAATATGTAGCTATTTTTAATTAATTTTATTTTATTACAGGGTTGTGGACTAATTAATGCTCATGAAGTCATTTCCGGCACATTTTCTGCGCGTCAACAGGTCTAAGTGTAATTATAGCAGACTTTTTAAATATTTAAATGCCCACAAACAAGCGGAGAGAGAGAGAGAGAGAGAGAGAGAGAGAGAGAGAGGATGATGATGATGTTCGTCTGTAATATTGTTTTGCAGATGCATGACTGACTCGATAGATAGATAGATAGATAGATAGATAGATAGATAGATAGATAGATAGATAGATAGATAGATAGAGTTTGTGTGCGTTTATTACGGAGGAAGCCTATATTGTATTTGTACTCATCACAGTTTCATATAGACTTACTTTATGTAATTTTTAAGCATATATACATTTTTTAATGAGTCGGCGCATCTCACAGCGGACGAGTGCGCGTGCGTAAGACCGACAAGCTCCAGCGCTTCATTTCGATTCACCGGGGACCCCTGCGCGCAACAAGAGCCCCCCATGGGCGCAATAGTGCAAGCACAGGCGCCGGTGATTGGCCAGAGGTTGATCAGATGGTACACTTCCCCTCTGTATTCAGTGGCACCTCACAGCCCCCCCTTTCAGCAAAAACCAAATCTCCGATAAAGTAATGGCAAAACCACTTGGACTATAAAAGACAACAAATCATATTCCTCCGGAGTATATACATCCCGTTGTCCACCCAATGAGTTCCTATTTTGTTAACTCAACTTTTCCCGTGTCTCTACCGGGAGGACAGGACTCTCTCCTGGGTCAGATACCGTTATATTCCTCGGGATACACCGATCCGTTAAGACACTACTCCAACGCGGCTACGTATGGAGCCGCCAACATGCAGGAGAAGGTTTACCCTGCGTCCTACTATCAGCAGACGGGCACTGCGGCCGCGGCTATCTACGGCCGGGCCAGCGGCGGAGCGCCCTGCGACTACAACCCGGTAGGGACTTTCTACAAGGACACGGAGGGCTCCTGCGCCTTCTCCAGCCGGGAGGAGCAGCCGCTGTTTGTCACTCAGGAGCGCAAAGCGGAGTGCCCGGAGCAAACTGTCAACATGAGCAGCAGCATTGACGACAAGTCCTCCACGCTGATCTACCCGTGGATGCAGAGGATGAACGCCTGCTCCGCCGGTGAGTGCAAACTATACATATACTATACTATAACCATTGTTGCGTTGTACCCACGTTGATGTAAAAGAGTGCAAGAGTGCAGCGTCCCGATGAAGTGAGCATCCTTAGCTTTGCCTGAGTTGTTTAACAAAAAAAGAAAAAAAAAAAAAAAAAAAAAGCTGAAAATGATTTAATAACTTTTTTATGGAAAAGAAATGACATCAGAGGCAGAGAGAGCGCATGTTTTTTAACGTTTGAGATTATTGAAGGACGCGATCGGAATCTTTATGCGCCTCAGGGCTTTAACAGCTACATCACCGTCACATACATGCACGCCCATACAGTACCACACGCACATGCACGCACACACACACACACACACACACATGGACGCACGCACATACAGACTGGGCCTACATCACCCGAGCTTCAACTTGAGTTTAAACCCGTATTACATGGCATCATCTTCAGAATATGCTTTTGTCGCATTTAAGATAAGAAATGTCACTGCAAAACTTTACAATATGCTGGTATTAAATGTCAAAAATGTGCACATAGAAAATATTTACAGCAATAATAATGGCCTAAGATGTGTTTTACTTATTATTGTGCAGTGCATAGACAACCATAAAGGAATATTATAGAAAGAGGATGATGCCACAGAATGTAAAATAAGTCAATAAGGTCACACTATATACTCACTATTGCACACCACAGACACATTATACATCTTTAGCAGCCTATTTTAATAAATATTTTTAAAATGAAGTAGAAAGTAATTAAAAGCTCTCCATAGGTACAATATTTGCCATTCTAAGACTATTGTTGAAAATTATAGCGTTATCATGGAATATTGTTTTTTAAAATGCCGATAAGATTAATATAAAGTCGCTATACGTTTATAAAGACTGTTACAGGACTATTATAAGATCAGATTTAAAAAAAAAATCCTATAAAGAACAGGTGATTTCTTTAAGATGATTGTCTTTATTTGAATATTTTAGAAATATGATTTAGAGTTTTCTCTCTAAATTACCATTTTCTGGCATTTTCCACGGAATTTAAGTGTAACTTCAGGTTTTTTTTTTTTGGTTTTTTTTTTTGTTTTTTTTGTTTTTTTGCTTCAAACTAGAATTTTGCCTAACCAAACATTTAATTGTTCTGAATGTATTATTTCAGGTCCTTTTGGCAACAGTGGACGCAGGGGTCGACAGACCTACACCCGCTACCAGACTCTGGAACTGGAGAAGGAGTTTCACTTTAATCGCTACCTGACCAGGAGGCGCCGGATAGAGATCTCCCATGCCCTGTGCCTGACGGAGAGACAGATCAAAATCTGGTTTCAGAACCGTAGAATGAAATGGAAAAAGGAGAACAAACTCCTCAATCCGTCAAAAACAACCGAGGAGGAAGAACAGACGGAGAAAAAGAGCTAAAAGGACACTTAAAAGGCCTAAATGTGCACACTCCCAAATAAAATAATGTATGATTCCTTTGTAGATAAAGTGCTGCATACCATGATGTTAGAGACGTGTAGAGATGTGTAGAGTGATAGACTATATTTCAATATCTGCACGGTAATATCTATAGGTTAAATCAGGTCCTCCTCTGTTTGTCCTGTGCTCGTGTGTTTATTTAGAGGACTATGCAATTCCGCCAAAATGTAAATAATTTTTAGTGTCTTTTAGTTTTCTGACTATGTTGTTACCTCATTATCGTAGGCCTACTGAGTTTATTTTTTCCCCATGACAATAAAAAGAGACTTTGTCCTACTGTACATCGTGTGATGTAGCCCTGTTGTTCTGTAGTCTATAGGCTTGTTGTTTACAGCTGTGCCATCAACTGTTCAAGGTTTTGTACAGACAAGAAATGTTACATGTTATTTATTGTTGTTCACCTGTGTTCAATGCACATCTGGATATTGTGTGCAATATTTTTGTTTAGAAAATTGTACATAGAAATAAAGGCTTTTTGATGTATATACACTGGAACATCTTGTGGTGTCATTCATGCTCATGACAAAAAAAAACCAAAACAAAACACGTCCATTTATTATTATTATTATTATTATTATTATTATTATTATTATTATTATTATTATTATTATTATTATACTGCTTCTGAAGTCAGTCAAGTTTTCAATACATTAATCTTTAGTATCAGGTTTAAAGTAGCCTAGCAGTTTGACGCACTGCACCTTAAACTGCCAACAATGTAGCTGATAAGTCTCCGTTATGCGCTACCTGAGCCTTTTGTGGCCTGTATTATCAGCGTGTTACATAAATGATAAATGACTCCGAGGCCTGACAGCGCATCCCGTCGGTGCGATACCCTGATTGTCCGCAAGATGGCGCTCTCTGCCTGCATGGCTCACGGGGCGCAGCGGGGAGGCACCATTGACTGGAGCCTAACGACCATTATTTCGTCATCATTTGTAACCATGGAGCATGAATTACCTCTTGAAGTCATCAGTGAGGATTTACGACTGGTCAACAAAGGCACGTGATTCCCGAACGCTCTCCCATATTTGGCCGCATACCTGGCAAAGTACAGTAGGGCTTCATTGCTTATAATTCATGATTGCATCCATAAATCGTGCAAGCACACAGGATTATAGCGACAAAGATCTACAAATCGAGGCTTTAAAAATCCAAGCAAATGAGCTCTTACTTTGTAAACTCGTTCTCAGGGCGCTATCCAAATGGCTCCGACTATCAGTTACTAAATTATGGGACTAACGGCGCTGTGAGCGGTTCCTTCAGAGACCCTGGCACCATGCACTCCGGGTCTTTCGGCTACAACTACAATGGCATGGACCTAACCGTGAACCGCACCAACACCGGCAGCCACTTCGGGGCCGTGAGAGATGATTCCCGGGGTTTCGGGCAGGACGCCCGGTACAGACAGACACCCAACTGCTCGCTCTCATCTCCAGATCCGGTGCCGCCGTCGTGCGCCTCGGCCAACCGGGAGCCGCTGGAACTAAAAAGCCCCTCTCCTCCATCTGACCGGAGCACGACCTCGACCGGCAACAATCTCAGCAAAACCAACAGTGCTCATTTCACGGAGATAGAGGATACCAGCGTCGCCTCCGAGACTGAGGAAGGCGCACACAGCAGCGGCGGCTCCAGCACGGCACCCCTGGCGCAACAGCACCAGGAACCCAACGCTACCTCCTCAACTCCCACATCAGATTGCCAAACGCCACAAATATTCCCCTGGATGCGGAAACTGCACATAAGCCATGGTATATATGCACATAATAATATTTTGTTTTGAAGGATGTCAGGCTGAGGTTGGGTGAAGTGTCATAAATCTGTCAGGTGTTGCATGAGTGAGCAGGTTGGCGTGGATGAAAACAGGGCGATATCTGAAGTCTTTTGTGGGATTCTTTGCTTTCGATGGTCCAGGTTAAACTCAACATATCCAGAGCCTGAAAGACCATGTTAGGAGGGTTGGTGAAATATGGATTTGGCACTCATGTGAGAAATTGGCAGGCTATAGTGGGCTGGCTGTCGGATAGAGCTTGAGACCAGAAAGGCAATAATCGTGGCGTCTGAGTGTTGTATGTGTTGTGTTTGGCTGCATGCTCATTTTAAGTTGTGATCCCTCTGTCCATGATAATAACCACATCACCATAGTGAAGCCAAAAGTCTAGCCGTCAATTTCCCCTCTTGTCGTTGATGTTGATGTTGTCCAGTGCAGCTGCTAATTGTTTTGGATTTTCTATGAAATTGTAGATATGACTGGACCTGATGGGAAAAGGGCCCGCACTGCGTACACCCGCTACCAGACGCTAGAGCTGGAGAAAGAGTTTCACTTCAATAGGTACCTAACCAGACGGCGGAGGATAGAGATAGCCCACGCCCTGTGTCTCTCGGAAAGACAGATCAAAATCTGGTTTCAGAACCGCAGGATGAAGTGGAAGAAGGACAATAAACTGAAAAGTATGAGTCTTGTAACAGGGGGAAGCGCCTTCCATAACTGAGTTTTGGATAACTTTGGAAGTAAAAAAAAAAAAAAAAAAANAAAAAAAAAAAAAAAAAAGAATTAAAAAAAAGAAAAGAAAGAAATCCATGAGTACTGTAAAGCTATTGAAAGCGCAGCACCTTCCAGCATGCTATTGTGATAGAAAAAGAAGTATTCTGTGGTCTTAAAATGCCATTTTAGTTTACTGTTGTTGTATTATGATAGCTTAGATGTCATTTTTGGAAAATAAGAAGAGATGTAAATATTATTGGGGGTATTAATTGTCTGTTGAAAGTCGCCATGTTTCAACTTGAGCTCTTTATTGTAACTTCATAACGGTTTAACAGGAGTAAATTCATTGTACAGTTAAAAGTTTTCAAACCATATGCTGCTCTTCATTGAATGTAAACCTAATGTATTATGGGGCCATTCAAAGCGCTTTAGTGTAAGTCTCAATGCTATTTTGATGGTTATCTTGTGGCCAGACCATAACTTTCATAAACAAGCCAATGTGTAGCTATAGAATATTTTGTGCATCTATTGTTTAGAACTAATTATGAGCAATGCAAATGTATTCAACCTGTCAATGTGATAAATTTTTAGTGCAAAGGGTTATTCTGTGGATAGGCAGTGATGTAAGCTTTTTTCGCCAATAAGCTTTTTGTATTTGTAAGTGATCTCATAGCGCTTGAAATAAAGTTTCTCTCAATTGCTTTGATTGTGTCTCAATTGTATTATCAGAATAGAATAAATAGCAAATAGCAAAAAAAAAAGAAACAAACAAACAAAACAAAACTCCACAAGCGAGGAGATTCGTAATAACTTCTGGTTTGCTTGACCCGAATTTAGCACAGTTATTAATGATTAACCTATAAGAACTGTTCAAGTGTCAGGCACAATAATAATTTAGGCCAATTTTTTATGCCGCCTGCTATCTTTTCTTGGTCCCATTCAAGAGTGAAAGAGAAAAAAAAATTACACGTAAACTTACCTCCTCTGATCTTTATAGGTGCGTGTTTGCCTGTGGGAAATATGCTGGTGATAATAATCCAAAAACAGTGGCTTAAGCTTACAGGTATAGGCAAGACTGAAGTTGGTAAAAATCCCCCTTACCAAAGATTGTATAGGCCTATATTACTTACAGACTGTGAAAAGTCACGTGAGGTCCATAAAGTTGGTTTTATGGTTTTGGGGAGTAGACAATGTACTATATAATTCACAACCTTGAATGAAAGTGACGGCTTAACTGCATGGATGGGACTGGAAAGGCTGGACTGGAAGTAGTGTCCAGTTATATTTAGTTAGCAACTGGAAACTTGAACTATTGTTTCCATAAAAATATTTCACATATGGCTTTTAAAATACAATGCCAAAATTTAAAACTTTTGTGAGAGACTTAACGTAGTTTATATTTGTTTTTATATAAATGCTCTTTACGTGCAAATAATTTAAGAACTCAGATTTCTACCCAAATTGTATCCGCAGAAGAATACTAATTTTCTTACTTTTATGGTACAATGAAATGAAAAATTTTAAACTTTTTCCTTTTTGGAATTTATCTACAATTGCGCTTCAGCTTTAGTAAACATTATTTACTTTCTGGACTTTCTCTGATTTAAAAAAGAAATTCTAAGTGCTCTCTTTTCCCAACGCAATGTGATTTGAGTTTAAAAAAATCCCATTACTCGACCTTAAGAATAATAAGAGCTTTTATGAAGCTGCCATGAACCGAACTTGAGCGAGGTCCTGGAATGATTTATCCTGATCTATCAAGTCACTGAGCGGCCAAAGGTGAAGTCTCGGACAACTTTGAGTTGGACACATAGCTTCAGTGTATTTAAATAAAGAAATCACAGCCTACGGGATATACAGCGCGTAATATATCTATAACTAATATAAATATAATTATATCATCAGTGTAGTTTAAAAAGCTAAGGGCTGTGACTCCCAACCTGGAAAGAGACTCTTGTAATATTTTCAAAGTCTTTCCAAACTCATTTCAGGTAAAACTAAAACCAGTGGCTGGCTATATGGGTCCCAGACATTTCCCACATATTCATAACTATTAAGTGGCAATTTAACCCACGTAATGAGTATTGCATATTGATAGGGGTAATCTGTAGCCGGATCTCATGCATAATTCATAGCACCGGGATCATCTCTGGGTCAGTAGACGGTAGACCGCCGCAGATGCGTCAGGAAGCTTGGCCAGACTTTGCACTGTCACCATCAGGACTCACTAAAAAGATCTGTGTTCTGCGCTGGAGGGCAAGATTTCCTGTATAAAATTAACTTGTAATTACAGAAACTGAGGTTAAAAAAAACATGTAAATATGTTGCATAAATGAATAGTTTCATGTGTTTCTGTTCTACTTTGCAATAATAATGATTTTATAGTGTGCAATGTGTGTAAACAATGATGCGGATTATAATCATTATGATACAGATTATATTATTATGTATAAAATATAAACGTGCGTCAGCCACCATTCAGCAAGATAATTACAAACAAAAATTGAGTCTAGATTTTTAGAATAAACGTACAATATAGGCCATCTCCTTCAGTGGCTAACTTGTATAATAAATAGTTATATCAGTCATAAAGGGGAATGTAAAGGAGAAAACTGTATTTTACCATTAAAAAAAAATTAAAAATTCAAATTAACCTCTACCTTCTACCACATCCCTGTCAATATTCATCCCCCCTCAAACACAAACGGTGTGTTGTCTATTTATTTATCTTATGCCTATTTATTGACAAAACCGCAGAGTGATTTATTTGATAGCGGTAAAAAATAAAATAAAATAAAATAAATAAATGAGATAAATGTCACCTTGAGCATTTTGTGAGGCCAGTTTATCGCGCCATGGCTCCTAAACATCTGGCAGCCTGTTCGTTCACGGCTGTCTGTGATGATGTAACGCGGTTTTGCTGCCAGCAGAGGGCGCCTCAGACCGGATTGGTTGATGATGGATGGTTTTCTAACTCCGGCTCTTATCATTGGGGGCATGTAGGTTACAGCAGAACACAGGAAAGGCATGTCACTTCCAACATATTTAATAATCATCTGTTTCTTTACAGAGTAAGTGGTGAGCATAAACTTTAATGCCTGACACTTGTGTAGAGTGAAAACTTTACGTGTCCTCTTCAGTTTAGGGGACAAAATAATAGAAGGCAGAAATTTCGACCTAAAAATGTTTAGCCTATTTAAAGCATACAATTGCAGAATAAGACCAGGTTGAAACCTTTGCCTAACGTGAAGCCTGAAGGGAGTAAAGCTTACATTAGCTATAAGACACCTATTGAAGAAAAAAAAATCGTTATATCACTCATACTGGGCGCTTAATGTGGAATTTAGCTTACTTTTTGTTTTGCTACCACTTTCAATAGAATATGCTCATTAGGGATACTTTCTTCTTCTTCTTCTTCTTCTTCTTCTTCTTCTTCTTCTTCTTCTTCTTCTTCTCCCTTGACAGAAAAGACATTTATGACAAGTGACTTTAATGAATAACCGCACAGGTCCTTCACATATAGGCTAATACTGAACAAACAAATTTTGCATTGACAAATTCAAATAGATACTGTTTAAATATTTTTTTTTAAATGTTAATCGATGCTTAATTGTTTAAATGTTTAATTATTGCACATTTTAAGGAAGATACACGTTCTAGAGGACGACCTGTCATCTATATATACCCTGTAGATCCGAATTTGTGTATAGAAGCAGCCACACATTCGCATCTTGGGGAGTATGTAGGTGATGACACTTCACCTCGAGGAGGGACATACACACACGCGCGCACGACTTTGATGTTGTTACCTATTTTAAACATGATAATTAAGAAAATTTATTATGACAATACTGCAGTGTTCTACCATTTACACCTGATCAAAATTGTGTTAATGTTTGATGGCAAAACACATGAACTGCGTTACAAATTTGGCATTTTCTTTACTCTTTACTCATGGTTTATTTTTCTATTGATTTTTAAACGGAAATAATTATTTTTAGTTTATTTTCAGGAGCAGTCATCTTGTTTTTTTTTTTTTTTNTTTTTTTTTTTTTGTTTTTTTTTCTACAGACCTAAATATAGTAGCCTAAATCGGATGTCTTGAGCGCTTCAGCCCCGCGTTGTTAGACATTATGACATCTTTGAAAGTTTGAGGACGGGCCGTGAATGTGGCCATTGTTCAGGACATCATTTATCACGATCTTCTGTACACTGTCTGCTGCCACGCATGTAGACGGTCAAGGAGGAGTTAGTTAGTTTGCAGGGAAATGTGAGGACCTTTAAAACAGATTGATCCAGACTGCCCGTCCGGACGGAGAAACTATATGGAAGATGAGATCAAAAAAGTAAGTTTAGTCAAAATCTTATTGATAACAGAGCGGTGGCTGAGTTTAAATGTCACGTGACGGAGTGATCGTAAAGTATGAGGGATAAATCAAATTAAAAGAAATAAGTAGACCTGAATTGGCGATTAAAATAGATCTAAGCTTTTAGTTAAATATTTCTATTTATTAATTTTTCTTTATGACGCTGATGTTGCTTTCATTGGTGACCCTTGCGTTTTCTATCATTTTCATTATAGTTTCTAAACGATTTAAATACGTTTATTTATTTATTCGTTCATTTATTTATTTGCCTGCTTATTTTGTGTTAAAGGAGACGAAAAGGGACAGCTGTTGTTACTGTTGATTCTTGGAATTAATTCAGAGCAATAAATCCCCTCATGTGGACACGTGGTCCCTGCAGCTAATTGCGAGAGAGGTTGCAGTGCGCTGCATTTATCAGGCCCTCTGACTGACTGACTGAGGGGAGAGTGGGTGAGGGTGGGGTGAGAGTGGGAAGACAGTCAGGCTGGAGAGAGCGGGGTATGGTGATGAGGATGGTGGTGGAAGTGCAATTCAGCACAGAGTGATGTCATGTGCAAACTAAACAACAACAAGGTCATCATCCACAGCGTTCATTCACTCGACTGTGTTACAATGTCTGTCTGTTTATGCATTTATTGCTAATTTTATTTGGATTTAAGGCGCTTTTTGTAGATACATAATGAGACTTTTTGGGAATGCAAGCATGCATTGTTCCCACTGGGTCATGTAGGAAGCTTGCTTGTTTTGGCTGCTTCAGAAGGAATACAGCAAAGTTTATTATTAGCGTTTGGCTCCAATCCCTAATTTGTTGACGAGGAATTTATGTATCTCTCATTTTTGTATATTTATAATTAAAGTCCCAATTCCAAACTTTTGACCAGAATCTGAGCTCGTTGAGTTTATCTTAATCATAGGAAATCAGTATTTTTCGTATTGAAATTGTCTTTCAATACGAGCCAATTTCACAGAAGCAGCAGCTTCCAATCCTGGGTGCTGGGACGATTAGTTTACATTTGGATCATGGATTGTACCTTTAAAATAACAGCTTGACACTTTACAATCCGATGTAGCTGTAAAATAAGGCTTCATTGGATAACTGCGTGAATCTTATTTTATAACTTATTGTTCGATACAAGACCTAACAAGTATAACAGAAACATGTTTTTGGGGACACAGACGCTATATTCAAATTTTATCTGGTGGCACGGCTCAGTGATCAAAGATATCCATTTGCGTGACTTTAGTTAAATATTACCTTTAAGAAGCAATCAAAGCGATTGAGCAAAGATGAACACGAGAGATCAAAGCACCGCCAGACTCTTATCGATCCACTGCAGCAGTTTGATCGTCACCATGTCGACCAATACAGGCCTCATTATAAACTTCTGCACGGAGACATTGCTTTTAATGGATGCTGCTGACCACTGGCTCCCTTTAAGCTTAAAGTGCTTTAAAACTAGACTGTCTGATTATTCATTTAAATTACACTATGAAAAAAAAAATCTCATTACATAAACAAGATGTAATGCACTTGGTATGTGAATGTGATGGCATGACAAAATGAAGCCCAGCTCATTCTGTAAAGTCCAGTCTAAATACTGATAGCTTTCTTTGCCTGAGCAATTTATGGCATCTCTGGCATCAGTCCTAAATGGGAGTTGAGCCATGTTGGAATTTATTATTACACACTGGACACATTCCCAGGACTGTCTAAACAAAAGAGATGTCGATGGTTGTGTTATCCATAAAACTGGTTTAATTTCTGGGCAGAATGGTTAAGAACTATTTGGACAATCTCATGTTGTGTGTGGTGATGGTGGTGGAGGGGGACAGTGTAAGAACTTCTTAACAGACCATTTTGCTTATCTAAATCCCCTTGGGCTTCAGTGCCAAAACATTTCAGGCTGAGCTCTGTTTAACCAGCTCCTTGTTGTGGATTAGCATCATTTTCATTCTAATCCCCATACAAGATGCAAAGCTAGTCAATTTGCCATATATGAAGGTGTAAAAAGCCTGTCTTAAGCGTTATCGTCAGGCTATTACCATATATGAAAGTGCATGCATGATCAGCAGAAAGGTTTCTTTTTCAACACACACACGCACATACACACACACACACACCCACGCACACACTGACACTGTGTGGAGAAATGCTGTGCAGGGCGGTCTGCGCTGCAGAAACACTGTCCACTCTGCTTCCACTGCAAAGCCTCACATCACATCTTATGCAAGAAACTCTACAAGGGATTATTCTAATCTGGGATATTTTCCAAAGGTGAGACGTGCGGTTATTTGTTTCAGGGAGATTTTTTTTTTTTTTTTTTTTTTTTTTGCTCTAAGTGAATGCAGGTTTTGAAGGTAAGGCAGCCGGGTGTTATGCGGCGGACTGGCTTATGTGTCTTTATGATTTACGAGCCTGACTCCGAGCACGGTTCAACCAGAGTTCAGAAAGCTGCATGCCTCTAGACTTATTCTCTCTCTCTCTCTCTTTCTCTCTCAGTCTACACAACTGCTGCATTAAAACAGACCGCATCATTTAATTCGGTTTAATTTCGGGAAAGGAGTTAGTTCATTTTAATTAATCTATTGCTTAAAAAAAAAGACGGCATTTACCGTGCTTTATTTCAGTTCAGGACATGAATCAGCTACAGCGCACAAAGGACTTTTTCTTATTTATTTTCTATGGATATTTATTTTAGCAGAAGTTGATTAAAATGATTTTTTTTATTATTTAATCTGTACATAAATGATTATGCAATAATACACATTTTATAATAGAAAATATAGGCTGTTTTCCCCCAATCATACAGGCCTGATGCAACCAGAAAACAATCAGGAAAATTCACAATTAAATCGAAGGTCTTATACAGAAAATATATTTGCTCTTTATATTTATATTCAGAAAAAAAAGCTAATTAGCATTTTTCGTGCCGTCTATTATTCTGTTACTGCTGCCATTTGTTCTGTTATCATCTGAACCAAACAAAAGAATAACTTCTCCAAAATAACGTAATTTGTAAATCATTACTGTGTTTTCATACATTACCGAATAAGAGAAGAAAACTGTAATGTAATGAAAGAAATGGGCGTCGCGGTTTAGACAATGAGATCTAGGAAAATAATTACATTTCCCATCAGATTGTCTAAGATTATCGTGGAATTATGTTGTTTTGTAGAAGGTTTCCACCAAACTCTTTCCGTTGCCTCTCAGGCTGGCTATTCATGTCAGCATACTATTGAGTTGATAAGATGGATCATTTGGTCTCCACCCTGATTCTGTCTCTGTCCTTTTTCTGTATCCTCTCAGGCCAGAAGCTCAGGGCTTTCTGGAAACCTGCCATGTGACATTTGGCTGCCTGAGCTCTGTCAGAAGGTCAAAGGGGCCCCGGTACACGTTTAATGGAAATGCAGAAAACCACACACAACATCCAGCACGACTTCCTCAGCGAGTCTTTGGACGATCGGGGGGATGTCAGTGGGTTTGCGTACAGCCATGAAGCACCCACGCAACATTTGGCAAAACGGCAAAAACCCAAGTTTTCTGTGAATAAAAGCATTTTCCCCTGGATGAAGGAGTCCAGACACTCAAATCAGAATAGCGGCAGAAGAATCTCAGGTCTGTAGCACGAAATGGAACAGCAATTGTTTTCAAATGAGGCCTTTTTATTTAAACTCCCTTATAGCGCAATCAGATTCTATAGAGTTAATTGAGGGAATGGTTATTTAGCCTATATTTCCTCCTCTTCAAGTTCAAATGGCTCGTTAGCTATTAATTATATTGATATATGGGAGAAGGGTAAACCCACACTGACCCAGTTTTTCAGGCCGTCATAGTGATCTAAATGAAAATAAAGGCAAGGGAAAAAAATTCAAATAAAGACTAACTGACTGACAGGTCTAAAATATTTGGACTAACGCTAGACAACAACTAAATCTATCGTTGCTTTAAAGCTTTGAATATATATATACACATTAGGAAAATATTACAAATAAAATTATGATTTTTCAATCCTAACACAAACTCAAATGTAGAGGCCAAGTGAATTTTGCTCATGATCAAACAATTAAGCACAGTATCTCATCGTGTTATGTAAAAGCTTAAAGTGACATTTTGAAGGCAGAGCGTTGTTGTACATTTCTACCTTTTCAACTCTGCTTTTGTATAACTGTTTGTCTCGATAGGCTGCACAGTGAACGAGAAGTGTCCAGGCGCGACCCCGGCCTCCAAGAGGACGCGCACCGCGTACACGAGCGCGCAGCTGGTGGAGCTGGAGAAGGAGTTTCATTTCAGCCGGTACCTGTGCAGACCACGGCGGGTGGAGATGGCCAGCCTGCTGAACCTCCACGAGAGGCAGATCAAAATCTGGTTTCAGAACCGGAGGATGAAGCAGAAGAAGGACGAGAGAGTGAAGGGGCTCGCTTCCTCATCCTCCTCCTCCTTCTCCTCCCCGAACTCCCCCACCGCTCCGGAAAGCCCCACTCTCTCCAGCCTGGGTTATGTCCATCTGGGAGGAGATTACCAGCCGGCGTCCCCTTCGCTCAAGTCCCAACAAAACCGATCACAGTCAGTGTACACACACTCAGCAGAATACTCCAAATACACATCAGCTCCAGGTTGTGACCCTCTGCAGTTTGGTGTGCAGTACAACGACGGCTCACACACTGCACACACTCCAAACCCAAACCTGGCAGCAAATGATCTCAGAGGGTCATATTTCTCACAATGCTGCAGTTCACAGGACAGAATCATGCAAGCTCCAAAGCTGACTCACCTGTAGTGAATCCGTTTTTTTTTTTTTTTAATTCTTAGTCTACTTGAACGCTACAGAATGATAACCTAATTATGTGCTTCGTGCATGCATTTATTATTATTATTTTGATTATTTATTTATAATTTATCATAGGAAATATTAGTCAAATTATTTATTTGTATTTACAATCTTAGCGGTCCTTATGCATTTTCATCTGTTTGAGAGTGCATTGCACATGATCGCATGGGCCTGTTTTAATCATTCCCGTTCAGAGACTTTAGGAAATGCTGTAATCAGCCCTGCGATTCTTCAGTTAAAATGTTCACTGCTGTTACTTGTGATACTTCAATAAAAGCAATTTGTTGAGATGCCCATCAGACTTGATCTCCAGAGTAAATACTGCTCGAGCGTGTGGTGCACAATTAAACGATGTAATGCAGCCAAAACGGAGAAGAAATGAATATCTTCGTTTTTGTTATAGCCCAATTAGCACATGCAGCCTAAATATGAACTCCTACTTAATTATGTGGCTGTTGTGAATGTGGACGTTTTAGGATTTAGAAGGTATTGCATCATAGCCTCTATGTCCTTCAGGTTCTTCAGACTTTGATGCATGAAAAAAAGGCCAAAATGAGTAAATGGCTCTTAAACGTGTCTTTGTTCTTTTATGGGCAAAGTGGGCCATACAAACTGTCAAACTGTAAAAGAGCAAATGATTGATTACTGAATTAATTGCTGCTGCTCCTCTCTCCAACATTGTCTGATTCAATGAAGTCTGGCTGCAGGCTTCATTTTGTGGAAAGGCCAGAGAAATATTTTTTCTGGTTCCATGCTTGGTACTAAGTTATACTGAGCTAAATATGTCGAATTTTTTTCAAAGCCTTCTCAAACTGACACTTTGCCACACCGAGAAATTACAAAATAAACCAATGCATTAAAAAAAAAAAAAAAANAAAAAAAAAAAAAAAAGATAACATCCAATTTATAAAATAAACAAGGCGAGGTTAACACATTTAGATTTGAAAAAAAATATATACTTGGTCCTAACCTTTAATATCAACAAAATACTCCATACATTTATAAATTTTAAATGGTTTCAGTAACTTGGTAACTTTTAATGGTTGTATAATACATCTTTAAGATAAGGAACGATGATGGTGTGCCTATTTTTTATTATTATTATTATTATTATTCGGCATTTAAAACATCCTATAATCCCCTCTATATTATTAATATTATTATTGGATTTTATGCTATAGGAATGACTGAAGCCTGAAAATGTTTCTTGATGTTTACATCCTTTATCAGATGGATGACGGAGTTTGATTGAAGCATTTATCATGTAAATGTGAGCCCTTTGATGGACGACCCTGCAGACCTGACAGAGTGCTGTAGGTCCTTTGCCATTGGCGTTCAGCAGGTCACATGGTGTGTCAGGAAGGTGATATGAGGACGGCAGTTTTACAGCTTTGACATACAACCTAGAAGGTTAGGGCAAAGGAAGCACCGATTAATGACTGCTCGCTCTTTATCAATTCTCAACAAACAACAGGCCCGTCCAGAATGAACTCCTACTTAGACTACCCCGTTTGCAACCGGGGAGCAAATATTTTCAGTGCCAAGGCCGGATACCACAATCTGAATCATGGATACATGTCACCTTTGTCCTCCAACTCTTGCGCAACAAGTGATAGTTTCCCACCGGACGGACGCTTAGTTGCTGCAAGTTCTGGGCCTCACCAGGCTGCGAGTCTCCCTTTCCACCAGCAGACACACGTCAACTTGGATCTGCAGTTTGCAGCACCGGGGAACTCCATGTATGGGTCACCTTTGGAGTACGGACATCACCAATATAGCCTAGGTCCCGAACAGGAACGGGGCTTCATTCACGCCCAAGTTTCACCCATTGGAACAAACATGGCTCCCTACAGTACCGGGGAAAGTTGTGCGCCTGGAGCTGCAACGGGTAACCAGTATTTACATTTTAATAACGAGGAGCAGAGGCAACAAGAATACTCAGAGAGTGCGTACACACGGTTACCGCCACAGAGCAAGGAGAAGGATTTGGATAATGTAGATCAGACGTCGAAAACGTTCGACTGGATGAAAGTTAAGAGGAATCCTCCTAAAACAGGTTTGTTGATCATTACCGAGATTTGAGAATTAAATGAGCCTTAACGCATAATAGTGCTATTAAGAGAGTCCTGAAACCTCTGAGGGTCTTGGTGCAGCGCGTAAAAACACAAGGCGTCAATGTTTTAAATTGTTGTAACTTTAGATAGATTGTATTTGGCAACTAATTAGTTTTTTTTTTTTTTTTTTTNTTTTTTTTTTTTTTTTTTGCCTTCATCCTTTTATTATCACTTTTTCGTTTACACTGTTTCCATGCTGCAGCTCCATGAGTTTTTTTTCACCCATTCTTTCATCACTCATCATCTCCCTACATCCAGCTGTCATGTCTGAGTACGGAGTTCCTGGCCAACACAACGTGATACGCACCAACTTCACCACCAAGCAGCTGACCGAGCTGGAGAAGGAGTTCCACTTCAATAAATACCTCACCCGGGCAAGGAGGGTGGAGGTGGCCGCCAGTCTGGAGCTCAACGAGACGCAGGTGAAAATTTGGTTTCAGAACCGCAGGATGAAGCAGAAGAAACGTGAGAAACTGGGGTGCGTTTTGGGAAAAACTCCTGCACCTGTGGAGAAACTCTCTGGCACTGACACCTCTCCAAAGGTAAAACGAAACGACTGTGAACCATGATGTGACTTCCATATCTGACTGTGGGGGCCTGAACAATTTTCCACATTTTTCCCCTAAGTCACACCATTCCAGATGAAACTGTGAAAAATGCTTGTGGACTTGTGGAGTATACAGGGTTTGTCTGTGTCTGCTCATGTGCTTTAGTGCATCAATTTTGGAACTGGATGCTGAGAAACTTCAAAATGTCTATCATCTGTTCTTGCATTTGTAACCTTACTGTCCTACCTGAGTCCAGGTTTTATGTTGGAGCACTGAAGTATTCAGTGACTTTGTTTGCACTATTTATTTACAGGGTATTTTCCAAAAAAAAAGTTTTGTTGATTTGGCTTAATAAAGTCTATAAAATGAAAATGAAAAAAAAAAAAAAAAAAAAAAAAACGTGGTTGCAAAATGCTGCTTTTTTGTTGTTTGTAAAAAGAACAAGGTGACAAATTCTGACCATCCCTGTCTAGTCCAAACAGAAATAAATTTTTGAGAATGAATGCTCTGGTTTTGACTTGTGTTATGTGTAGCATTGTTTTCCTCTCATTTTTAAAATAAGTATAAATATAACAGTACATATTTCCAAATGAGAACAGTTGTGATTTACAACGCACATATATTTACTTCCATTAATAGTCACACGAAAGTCTCCTTGCATGTGACAAGAGGAGTCTTTCACAACACATGGGGAGGTTCTCAGTGACCTTTTCACCTCAAAATACCTCCAGGGGCTCTAAACATGACAACAAACTCCAGGGAGGCAGGTTTCACACTTGATTTGTTACCCAAATTCTATTTGGATACAACTGACACAGGATCCATCTCCAAACTCCCTTTGTGTTTTACAGAATTTATACAAATTACTTTTAATTTAGCAGCCATACTTGTCATTTAAAACAGAAGAACTAGGTTGATAATTTAACATCTCAATGTTTATTTTGACTTCACCCTTGACTAAACGTTTGCTGGACCTGACCACCTAGTTTCAGCTGATGGTATAGTGGCAGCAGTTTCAATATTTGCACTGGGTGTTAGGTTTGCAGAGTTTCTTCCCCAGCAGCACTGGCCTGCTGGTGCCCTTTTACTAAAGCTGAGGTTCACACAGAGTTCAGGCACAATGAATTCAGAGTCAATTTGTCAAGACACCAGGAGACACTTGGATAAGTCAACTCTGTGCCTCCCACATTTTATAAATCTGCAGGTATTAAAAAAAAAAAAAATCTGACTAAAAAAAGATTATATGCTGTTTAGTCAGTGTTGTAGTTTGTGCAACTTTAAAGCTGTCCCAGGTTCCAGCACTGTGAAAAACAAGTTTCTGGGAAATGGAAATCAGCAATCATTTGTAATATATCTGCATGAGTATGCAGTTCTCTCACAACTATATTAAAAATTAATACATTGCCACAAATAGAAGTTACAGTTGAAATACCATATGGCCCATTACTGTAAATTAGAAAAGGCTGAGAGGTTTGTTGCAATGCATTTCTTTACAAGCCAAAAGCTCCCTCTTCAGATGACTCACAAGGCCAAGGACTGGGGAGGCGACAATCAATATGGTGAATAGTGACAGATTTAACAACAAAGAAGGGGACGTACAGAAAACAAGTGTGGGACTTCATTCCAGAGGTGTAATCCCTGCCATCTCTGTAGGTAATACCTCAGTGCTCCCAGCGGGCTCTCCATCTGGAGGTGTCAGAGTCAGCACTGCAGCCAACACCACCGGAGACAGATGTTCAGCTGGGGAAGAGGAGGAGGATGTTTTTCACCATCGGATCAGCGTACAGCCACTTTGCCTTCTGGAGAATGTAGGGCAAGCAGAGGAGAAGAAGAAAAAATGGTTAGTGGACACAAAGAGACAAGCAAGCAGATCCTACTATGGGCATAAAAAGAATCAACCATGCACGAACAACTGACTGCACAAACATCAGGCCTATTTATAGATTCATCACACCCCATCTCTTTCTGCTCACAAATCTTACACATCTTTAGTTGCNCTTCCCACCCTTCTGCACTTTGTTTGAGGTCAACCCAGTGCTGTTTGTACCCCATGCTGCTCGCAGTTGTTACAGGCTCTTTTACAAGTCTATTGCCAGGCTCACTTCCTTGGTTTTCTACCAGTTCCTCTGTCGCATGTCACTCTGCAGGGTACCAGAGCTTCAAAGCAAAACTAGATACAGTATTCATGGGGTAACTGGGGGGTTGGTAATCTAAGAGACACCACAAAAGTCATTTTTATTGGCAGATCAAACGCAGATATTTAGGTTACCCCCAGTTATCTGTCACATACAAGTTGATCCCTTGGCAGGAAAGCAATAAACTGAGCAGTGAAGTTGTATCTGTTGAAGTGTAAGAGGGAAATATCACTCAAACAGAGAAACATTATTAATAACAATAATAACTAATTATAACAAGAAAATTTCATTATAATAATAACTAACTACACTTGTGTTGCACTTCTTGAGAAGGTGAGGGAATGTTGGAAATGAAAAGAAATGATGGAAATCATACCCATTAACTATCAGATATTGTTCTGTAGCCTTTCAGCCATCTTGGGAACATAATTTCCACATTAGGGAAGATGAATAATTCGATTTATATAATGTCCACCATTACTGGCTGAGAAATGCTGCCTAGAAGTGCATAGCACGCTCTGCTCTTCCTTTGTTATGGCAGAGCCTCCTTTTAGCCCAGACTGGGAAATTCTTCACAACCATCCCCCATCTAAGTCAGGGGCTATTGGATCTGGAAGCACCAGCCAAACTGAAACCCCAGCCTCTTGGGTCCCCCTCCGACTGCATCCTTTCCCCACTCCATCAGCATAGTAACTGAGAGAGACAAGTGACTTGGCCAGGGTTAACGTCTTAATACTCCCTGGGATTGCCTCCAGGATCCAAATGGCTACCTCTAATAGTTTTCCTCCTCCATGTGCCTGTCAGCCCGCCATGACTATATGGCGTAAGAAAAACAAGGCCAGCTGAGAGGCAGAGTAACGAAGCAGCACAATGAAATAATGAGGGGTGGTGAGAATGAACAGAGCACAGCAGCTGTGAAAGGTTTGGTGTGTGGAGCAGGGATAAAGATACGGGTCGAATGTGATGCTATAGCTGCCTGGACTGATGCTCCACTGCGTGATACTTTGCATGGAGAGTCTGTACGCTTGAAATTAAACCGGCTCCTTCCTCAGCGCCCAAGAGGAGAAACCCAGAACTCAATCAGTGTCACGTCACATGGTTCAAAGCGGCCAATTCGATGCTGCCAGGAAGTTGAGAAATGCAAGGTGACAGTTCATTTTACCACTGACAGTGTGTCGGTCTCGCTTGCTGGTTCCCCAGTCAATTCTCAGCGAGCAGTGAAGGTTGAGTGTTGCTGGAGACAGACAGCAGCCCCCCCNCCCCACCCACCACCACCACCACTACCAATCTCTCATCGACCCCGCGCTGCTTTGTATTCCAATTAACTGGACAGAGGGAAAGGCGGCAATGTGCAGGATCACAAACACAGGCGGACACATTCTTCTGGCGTCCTTCCAGTCTCTCAATCCCGCTACTATCAATACCCTGGTGCATTGATGTGCTTCCCTTTTCCCTTCTTTTCGCTTCCCTTTCCTCTCTCCTCAGCCTGTGACAAGGGCCAGTTGTTCCAGGGGGATAATTCATAGATTCTTCTTAACAACTGCCTCTAGGGACAATGTCTTGGTAATGAAAAATAGGTTCCTCTCATACAGTCATAGATCATGTGTAATAGAGGTATGTAATCACTCAGTCGAGTCAACGTACTGCTGGATGTAACTGCTATCCTTAACAGACACCTCAAATAATGCTGAATTAATATTTTGATATGGCTCATATATCCTAACATAATACAATTTGAATGATTTTCTATTCAATGCTCTCAGGGCTAACATGTGATGTGAGTACAAGCCATCGCACCCCACAAGTCAATGTGTGGCTGACTGAAGGTTGTACATTCAGTGCAGCACATTTGTCCTCAATCTATCATCACTTTTTACCTTGCCAAGACCAAAGCCCCTTACACTGACATACATTTGAGCAATGGGTGGGTTGGGAATACAATGATTCCAAGGAAATCCGAAAAGTAAACTACCTCTTTTTTATCTCCTCAAGCAACACAAACATTAGCAACAGATCCTTAAGTATTGGGCCAAACACCTTTTTATCAAGGGTTTAAATATGCTGTGACACATTTGAGGACTTTTGTCCTTTGAGGTATTTCCTATTGGAAGCGGTGACACCTATTCTCCTTACTGAATGATGTATGCAACTATTTTAAAAGAAATCATTGTGAAAACATTACCTGCAACTTGAGTCATATTTTTTTTTAGATCAAAGATAAATTATGCACTTCAGTGATTTTCCCACACCAAATTATATTTTAGAAGCCTCATTTTGGAAAAAAAGAAAAAAAAAAAAAACAACACCTAAACAACAGTACTACTGACATCTTTTTCCAAGATCTAAAATAAAGATAGTAACAAACGGAAATTCATAGAGCCTGAAAGACAGGCACGGGTGCTTTAATATTTGTCCCTCTAATATTTGTCCCTCTTTAATATTTGTTCCTCTTAGCTTCTAAACTGCTAAAGAATCCCTGCCTATCTTGAAAATGCAATCTGATGTTTGTGTGTAGGACAGGATACACACACACACGCTCTTCAAGCCCTCAGGATCCTCCCGATGCTCTCTTCTGGCTCTATCAGATCAGAGAGACCTGCTGTCCCTCCCCACACTGCAATGCAAATGAAAAGGAATGCGCTGATAAAAGGCCAGAGCCTAAAGATGAGAGGGGAGAAGGAGGACACAGGCAGCGAATGCTAAAGGGGAAGAACCTCTTGGGGAGATGAGAGGTGGCAGAGGAGTCAGTGTTGGTAGTAGATGGAGATCATAGCATTGCTCCCCCTCAGCAGTGTTTGATACAGTGCTTTTGTCGCTCTTTCAGCAGTGCATTGTTGGGTGGTGTAATCCCTGTTGGATTACAAAGGGCTTCCCTTTTCATATGGGGCTGACCCAGCAGGCAGGTGGCTGGGGCTCTGTGGAGCTGTCAAGGGGAGGGAACCTCTTTTCCAGGGGAGGGCACCCCAGTTCCTCTTACCTTCACAGGGGCTTTTTGCTGGGAGGCCAGTCATGCACAGGTCAACATGAGGACAACTCTGGCATGGGATTCAACTTGCTCTGACCCTGTTGCTTCCTGTAGTGAGGTGACAGGGAAGGAGACCATCATGAAATAGCATTCAACATCAAATACTGGGAATATACAAATAAATAAAAATCAGCAAATACTATACAATGAAAGTAAACAACAAGTTTTATTACTTTACTATTTGGGATCTTTTATTTCAAAAATAAAATACATACTTTATAATACAAATATGACAACAGCTCATTGATTAATTATATACAAGTTAATGTCAATCAAGTGTTTTGAAATTATTACTGCACTTAGAAACCACTGAACTAATATTTTCTCTTACAAGTCTTTGGAACATATTAGTTAGAAAAAACTAATTTCAATGAGCAAATGAACAACTTCCTGTAAATGTAATTGCACAGACACGTGCAGCAGACCCCACTCCTAATACAAACATAATAGGGTCAAAAGTGGATAAAAAAAAAGAGCGGTTACTCAAAAGACAGACATTACTCACTCAATTACTCACAGAACACTTTATTTTCATGCAGTTTAGATTAAAATATGGTATCAAAAGCTGCTTGTTACAAAAGCCTTTTACTCAGTGAAATATCAGTTATGATATTTGGGTGCCTGATGCTTATTCTATGAAATGAATATTCTCTGTCAATACACAGAACACATTTTTCCATACAAATAACTAACAGAAATCCAACACAGCTTTGATGCTGTCTGAGTTTTGTAATTTTGATGGCTTTATTCATGTTTCTACTTGGTCAATAACACTATACTTCCAGCTTACTACTTTACTAGTACTACTATGACCCCTACTACAGACAGCAAGCATTTGTCTATTAAACATAAAAAGCCCAGTCTTTGCTAAGCCATTGCAATTCACCCCTTTTAGTAATATCATTCAATCATATATCATCTTTATAAGCTGATGCCATGGTAAAGCTATATAAAAGGAGTCACAAGGCTAAAGTACAAAGAGGGACAATTTATAATATGCTAATAAAACATTCATGTGTTGGCAGAATTATCAATTCCTAAATGGGAACACATAAAAAGAGCTATATGCTTGGTAAATAACTGAGACAAATAGGTGGTATTTGTGATACCAAGTTTGCCAAGAGGATTTTTTTTTTTTTTTTTTTTTCAGTGCAGGGACAATATTTAGGCCAGGAGTTCCAACATACAGTAATAAATAAAGAGTAAATAAATAATAAATAATATAAATAATATAAAATAATAAAGTATATATATATATATATCCAATTCAATTTCGTACCTCCATTAAAAAGATTACGAATAGTACTTAGTACTTGAAGGCATCATTAGCATGAAAGTGGTGGAAAACTTGGTGTGATCAAGCTAACGTTACCACTTCCATGGTCTGAATTGTCGACAAATTAAGGTGAGCACATCGATTTGTTTTCAGAAAATATTTAGAGGGAACTAAAACATAAAACTGGGGAGATTACTAGGAGAAACGCTGCTGGAAAATCTCATAAATTCCAGGTTTACTGATTAGCGGGTTAGCAAATTGACAATTTAGCTAACTTACCAGCAGGCCCTATGACTTCCTGTTTGGAAAGAAACTTCATTACTTTTCGCCAGAACTTTATGTTTTAACTTTATAGTTCAAACAGGAGTTTGTTTTAGTTTCCGTTTTTTTTTCTTTCCTTCTCCACCGTCTATAGTTTTTTCAGTGGTTTTGCCTTTAGACCAGTGACGCAGCAACAAATTTAAACTGATAACAGTCACAAAGCGAACAAGTTAAAATAAAATGACATTAAATTTATATATATAAATGTGTGTGTGTGTGTGTGTGTGTGTGTGTGTGTGTGTATATATATATATAATTTTCAATCTGTTTGTCAGAAGACTATAGTTAGATTTCACTAACATTTAATCATTCCAATAAGTTTGACGTTAGTTATTAATATAACAAAAGGTAAAATTAAAGCTTGGAAATTGAGGAGATGACGCCTGTGTTTGAAGATGTATGAAAACAAACACCTGGAATAATTACTTCTTTACAAAAAAAAAAAAAAAAAAAAAAAAAAAATCCTATTATTTGTATTTATCAAAAAGTGGGACATATTTCAGTCCATCATTTCAGTCAAGTTTAAGTCAAATTTTAGTGGAGAATCTTACACTAATGCAGACTGAACAATACAAACAACATGGCTATATAAAATCTTATTTTTGGTTAATTAAACATGTCTTGAATCAGAGGTAAGTGTCTGCGCTCTAAATTGGAAACAGAAAAAAAAACACTATAGATCAAATTTTGAAATTTCTCAGAATAGACATGCAGCTGATAAATCTATGATTATGCATACTTACTGTCTGTATGTATATTTACATCTGCCGTGCTCCAAAACTGGGTACAATTTTTGATCTCAAACCACACTTAGAGCACAGAGGAAGTTGTCATCTGTGCACCTGCTCCACCCCGTTTTTTTTGTTTTTTTTTTGCAAGTGTAGATGCATGCACGGAAGTTAGTTTAACCAGAATAGGACACAGGTGGTTAGTTGTTGTGCAGGCTTTTTCTGTGAGTGTGTGCCAGGCTCTTGTTCCTCTGTAGAGCTGTAATAGTATGACAGAGGCTTGGTGTGTATAGGCCGCCTGGTGAAGTATAAGTGCTTCATGAAAAAGCAAAGTGTGAAGCTGCTGGAAAATTCAGGGAAGCAAAGCTTCTGGAGTTGGACAGGTGAAACTTAGAAATGGGGACAATCTCAAACAACATCAGGAGGCTTTTGGAGGGTAATGTCTTTATTAAACACTGTTTTACTGTTAAATCATGTCATTAAAACTAAACTTATAAAATATAGTAACAATGGAAATATAGCATATCAGACGGGTTTATTTCATAGTTTTGTCAGTCGTGTACATATTGTACGTTAAGCAAACTTAACTTAGTAAAAATCAAAGAAACTATGCAATGTTATATTTTAATTTGTATTATTTATTCTGTTGCTCATGATTCTTGTTACCTAAAGCTGCAAAAATAGAACAGGACACGAGAACATCACAAAAGCCATAATTTCCATAGATTGGAATCTCATTCATCTTGATCTTCTGTCATAAATGGTTTTCAACATAGCAGCAGCCTCCCTCACATTTATTTGCATGGCCTGCCAGGCTAGCAGAACCATGCCTTTGGACAAGTATTTGCATGTGTCAGCACATATGTGTAATGTTGGAGTTTGGACATAAATCAGATAAGTGATGTGGGTCAACAAGTTTTGTCTGAAGCATCATGAAGAAATGCCTATAGTTGGCAGTTCATATTTATACCATGGTGAAAGTTCTTAGGAAAGTCCTGAAAGATGTTCTTTATCAGTTCTTCCTTTCTACAGATGTTTGATAAAGTGATGTACATATCTTGTTACAATGTTGAATGAATTTTCTTTTTAATGATACCTACAGGAAGTGGACATTAAAACGTCAAGTTGCTTGTGTCAAGTAGCGAGCCAAAGCCCTCCAAAACACCTCCAGACCCCATTCTTCCAGTGTTTTCTGTTTCCCTCAGATTGTGAGCTGTTTGTATCAGAGATCCTTCAGGATGAGAATCTCAGCAAACACGCCAGAGACACACGGGAGGTTTTACTGAATAACTTCAGGGTGGTCCATGTAAGGTAGGACCCCTAGAAGCAACGATTCATAATTCATAATTGTTGCGCAGGAATTTGCTTTACAGTGTGACACTGTAATTTTCACGATGCCATTTTCCAAGTTTATGCTTTTAATACTACTTGAAAATCTAAATTGTTGCTTTAATTGCTTTTAAATGCAGTTTGCTACATTACAGTGAAGGAGCTCATTTAGTTTAATGCCTTCACTTTCAAGACATGAGCTTGCACAAATTGCATTTTCATACATCTGTTAAGCATTATTTTTTTTGTACAAAAAGTCTTAAAAGTGTTTAGTAAAATAATAATTTTGATCATGATAGTTCAACATATTGATTTGATTTGATTTTCCAAGGAACAGTCGATGAACCATAAAAAGAAAGCTGTTGTGTCAAATGTCACGGTTTGCTCCGGAAACAACCATCTTCCCTGCTGTTGTCTGCACTGCATAATAAGAAAAGCATGCTCTGGTTCAGAAAGCTTGTGGTTTTGTGGTTTTCCTTGCAGAAAACATTTACTGAAGTTTAGAAGCAATGCTGAGTTAAAGTCTGAAAGCACAGAAAACATTGCATTTCGGTGCAAAAGGTTTTGATTTCTGTTTATTTGACTTTACAGCAATCCTCTGGACTTCCCCTTTCGATGTAAGTAATAATACCCTGAAGTTTCTTCAACATCAGAGTATATATGTGTGTAATTAAGTTTTCTGAAGGAATTAACTGTGCAGCTTCTTAAAATGTTTATCATTGATGTCTCACTCGCTTATTTTATCTTGATATTTCTGTTGCACACACACACACACACACACACACACACACACACACACACTCTCTCTCTCAGCGGAATCCAGGCAGGAAGACATTTCTGATGACAACCAGAGTCGTTCGGCACCATCAGATGACGCCTCAGTTGCCTCTGACTACCAGGACGAAGGAGGTCCTGAGTGTAAGTTACCAATAGACCTGATTTGTGTATGTGTGTGAATGTGTGTGTGTGTATGTGTGTGTGTGTGTGCGTGTGTGTGTGTGTGTGTGTGTGTGTGTGTGTGTGTCAAATCCACTGCGTGTGTTCTTAAGCTATTCTCACAGTGCAGATGTCAGAACTCAAAACAGCCTGATTTTGTGGGTGTGTGAGACAAAGCAACACTGATTGCATTTTACAACATAAGTAAAATAACAAAATATTTCCAAGTGTAGAAAAACACTCAGAGATTTTGCAAGATTTTTTTTTCTTTTTTTAAGAAGGGTACATTGATCTAGAGCTACATTTTTAGCCCTCAAGAGACTAAATATTTTACCTTTTGATCCTAAATGTACTTTTAAACATACAAATTTGTAGAAAGGAGTTCTCTATCTTACCAGTGACATTGTACACTGAAAGGCACAATTCTGCTATTAGTTTTTTGAGTATAACCTGACATGCCAGCCAAGACTGCATCTTGCATTCAGCCCTGACATCTAGTTTACCCAAGGACATGGGCGTGAAACTTTAACCTTGCATTGAAACTTATCTGTCTGTATTATCTTTGTGAACATGTGTTCACATCTCCAGCAAGACAACAGTATGTTCTTAAATTAGCTGAGAAATTCTATACCGATAAAGCAAAAGGGAAAAAGGAGGAATCATTGTCACAGGAGACAATGTGAAATTCTTGTTAGAAATCGATCTTCTTACACAAGTTGTTCTAGACGTGGCGCTTCTTCAGTGACACACCTGCACCTCACCTCAGGAGGTGTGGGAGGCCCTTTTTATATTCTAGGTCACCCTCCTAATTGAAATAACAGAACACATCTGAGAGATTTTCCCCCTGTGCTGGCCTCTTACCTCTCTGTCCTACTCTGGTGACATCAGTAACTCCTCCTTCATCTCCTCCTCCGCCTCCTGGCCTCATGCAGGTAGGTTGTCCTGATGCTGGAGTCAGTGGATAACAAAGTTCACCTAGAGCGCCCTCCAGTGGCGAGTGCTAATTTTCAGTCCTGATTTGGCCCTGGAACCTGTGTGTGGACTGTGGGAGATGTGGAGGCCGCCCACACAGAGAGCAGACTTTGTAGCTGCAGGCTAATGCAATGATTGATTGACCCCGAGCCTCTCTATTCTTTCACAACCGGGTTTGAAATACAACACTGTACCTGAGGGGCCATGTGTGTTCCATCCCTCTCTCCCTATATCAATCTTTCTCTCTATCTTCCTTTCTCGAACTTGCCTTCCCTCCCGCTCAGACTTTTTGTATTTCTGACACTGTGCTCCAGTTAATAGCCCTTGACGTGACATGCCGCAGGTGGGCAATATTGACTCGGGTGCCTCAGGTGCCCATCTCTACGCTGTACTCCGTTTCAGTTTTTTACCTCAGGTAAGGCAGGAAATATGGGTAATTTTTCAGTGGGAAAAGAAAACAGCATTGTGGTTTGTGATCGTTGTGTGATGGCAGGAGTTATTGCCAGCTGGATGTAAAATTATCCTCTTATTTGGAATTTGCTTAATGAACTCTTCTGCCCTTTGCCCACAAAAGAATAACTGCAGTCATTCTCTGTGAATTTGAAAAAAAAAAAAAAAAAANAAAAAAAAAAAAAAAAAATCATGGCAGATGGTAGGAAGATATACCATGAGATGATAATTAGATTTTTGGATTTGTTTAGTTCAGAATAAAAGCTAGAGACTAATGTTTATGGCAACATCTTCCTGTGGAAACAAAGAAAACGGAACAATAAAAATGGGTTGAAAACATCCCTTTAGGCTGTAATGGTAACATGCAGAACTACAATTTTTGCTGTCTGTTAGCATGGTATGGGATAGTTGAAACAGCTCGAACACGGTGTCGTGCCATTATTAGTGTTAAATATGAGAAATAGCCAATTATGCAGTACCACCAGAATGCTCTTTTTCTCTTCTTAGTATTTGGCTTTGAGTATTCCCCTGACACCAAATAACTACAATTAAAAAATAGGCTTTTTATCGTCAGATCATAACATTGCATTCTTTAAGAAAAATGTACACCTTACCGAGCTGTGTCTTTTTTATTGGTGGGGACTGCGTAGTGAGTGGCCTGTGTCCTCACTAAAGGGCATGTGGAGTTCACAGTTCATCCTCTGTTCACTGCCAGTTGAAAGAAATGGTTCCACACTTCTGCTGGGCGGTCCCTTTCAAAGGAAAAGGGGTGGGGGTGGTGTTTGTGGGAAATAATGACATTACCACCTAATGAAATCACCGACATTTTAAGAAGGAACAATTACCCGTGGTGACTTTTGGTTTTATTTCATTTTTCTTTTCTTCCTTGCTGCAGAAATCAACAGAACAGCTTTGTTGTGAAAATTATGGATAGCTTTGTGTTTTAGAGAATAATAGCTGGCTATGGGGAAGAATTTAATGATGTATTTTTTTTTCCTTGGAGTCTAATTGTATCATTTTATTTGAGGCTACTGTACACAATAGTGACTTTGTGACTTGGAGAATGTATTATCCGTGGTAATCGACTGCCTGCCTCGCCTTCTCTGCTCTCTATTCCTTAACCAGAGAGTGAGCTAGTGTGAAGTCGATGGCTGCTTTTACATGCAGGAGGAGCCTGTGTCGTTTGATTAGATGCGGTGGCCTGTTGTCTTCAGTGGACTGGGTGACACCAGATTTGTAATGGCTGACAGGAACAGATGGAGCCTCCATTGTTAGCCTGGGTGTCTGCATGGTAATGTGAACTGAGTTTCACCCGCCGACCGCACCGGTGNTGTTAGCCTGGGTGTCTGCATGGTAATGTGAACTGAGTTTCACCCGCCGACCGCACCGGTGACCTGACCGCGCCTGCAGCCTCACCCCAGCCTCGTCTGCCCCCTTTTGCACCCTTCTCTCTCTGTCTTCTATTTTGGGCTCCCTCACCCACAAATGGACACAATTTTTTTTTTTTGCTCNTCTCTCTGTCTTCTATTTTGGGCTCCCTCACCCACAAATGGACACAATTTTTTTTTTTTGCTCTCCATCACACACTGCCATTCCATTTTCCATTTTCCATTTTGCACCTTCCCTGACATGCAGAATCTTTTTTCCACACTCATATGCTCTCTCTCTCTCTCTCTCTTACTCACTCACTCACATACACTCACACACACACACACACACACACACCCTGGGNCTCTTACTCACTCACTCACATACACTCACACACACACACACACACACACACCCTGGGAGACAGCCGGAGATGTGAGCTTTTAGCCCTGTCATGCTGTTTGCAGGTCAAGTTTACAAAGTTGAAATGGCCTGTTTGTTTTTCTTTGATTGGGGAGCACTGCTGGGCGCTCGGGGATGTTTGCTGGGTAGCTGCAGCGATGATAGAGCACTGCAAGATGAGCTTTGTTTCAGGAGCCGTGCAGAAGAGATGGTACTTTTGATATGTCACCCTCCTTTTCTTTGTGATCATAATGATTCTATGATGACCTACTCTATGGTCTGTATTAGGACAGGTGTTGAAGGTGCATGTTTTTTTTTCCCCCAGACCCACATTAGGTCAGTTTATTTACTTGTGATGGTGTTTCTTTTTTATTGATCCTTTTGAATGAAATGATCTAACATGCAGTATGTAATCATTTGTCTGATCTGGCATACATTATCTAATCGTGCAGATATATAAATAATCTATCTTGGAGATCATATATTTTGATATATAGGAAGGTGTGTTGTATTGTGTATGCCTGTTTAGAGAATGCAAAAAAATGTGACTCCTCTCAGTGATTACTGTGCTGGCACAATTTCCTAAACCAATTACCAGCAATAGAATGCAATAGGATAACCAATTTGAAGTTATGTCTCGCTGTTGCGTATTTCTCATTTGAATATGAGGAACCAATATACAGTAACAACATTATTACTCTGTGCTGGTAAATAGAATATTAAATCTAAATTTTGTCATTTTGGATGAAGCTTGGAAAAGCTCTACAGAATAAAGTGCTGTTGCAGGTTCATGCTTGGGTCTCTTGGCCACTAAAATACACGAAATGATGCCAGCTCACAAATGAATGTTCCATCGTGGGTTAATCAGCAATGCTTTTTGTTTGCAACTGGTCTTTAACTCATGAAAAAGCTATTAACAAAAAGAGCAAGTTTGACAAAATCGTGTTAAAGCTTTGCACATTAATCCCTGTGATTTTACTTCATTTTTTCTCTATTTTTATACATCAGCTCCTGGACAGCATTTTAGATCTGCATACATCACCACCTTGTAGCTTTTCTTGGCCAGTGGCCATGCTGTCTGCCCGCTGAATGAACTTTTGACCCTTGGCCTCTTGCTTGGCAAACCTCTGACCTGTCTGAACTCAGTCCAGAGTTGTTTGAATGATTAGCCTTCTTTTCACAGAACTCTCATCGGTCCTGAAGTTTCTTCAGACACTGAGATCTACTCAGGGCATGTACTGTATCCGTCCATCAGATTATCTGCCTGGAGATTCATTTTTCACTTCGTTCACAGGTGTATGGATTTTGTGACATTTGGATAGCGGCTGCTCTTTTGCAGGGAAGCGAGGAGTATGTTAATGACCTCCACTCTTCCTCGTTCTCCTTCACTCTCCATCCCTCCCGTTGCTGGCTCTGTGCTTTTCTAGAGAGGCACACACATTACAAGGCAGCAGCAGGCTCTGTGCATCGCTACGACTGCTTGCCATCAGGGTTCAAAAGTTCACATTATTCCCCTAGGGCTACTGTGCTGCTGCAGATGATGATAGTCTTTTCTCTCTCTACACTCACACTGCCTGGCAAGAAGAGAGCAGCTTGAAGGGGGGATTTGGACGTATATAACCGAAGGGCATCCATCACTCTCATCTCCGGCTTCACCCCCACCAAAAGCCACACCATGTAGTTTTTGCATCGTCTCTGTTTGTAAGCTCGTTGATACAGATTTTCCCTCATTTGCTTTGTTTTATTGTTGCACGGCATATAATTACATCTCTTCTTTGCCTCTGGTGTGAAGCACCGTGTTGAAACCCAGGGAAAACAGGCGAAGGCAAATGTGCGGCAGTCCATCTGTAAAGAGGCACATAGGCAGAATGCAAAGTGGGAAGCTAGGGCAGGGTGGCTCCTAATCTCCCCCAGAGCTGTCAATGTCACAGACAAATAGCAAAACTATCAGATGCGGCAGGTTCACCCAGAGGTTAGCGTTCCCAGGTACCTCCTGCATTCACTCCCTCTCTTTCTCCCCCTGTCTTGCAAATGAGAATTTGATTTTGCCCTCCTCTGGAATCCATTTCTGGAGATGAATTAAGTTTCAATGCCAAGCCCAGGTGGCCCCTCTGATTTCTTAGGGAAATAAATGGAGATGGGAGAGATATGTTGGCCTGTACACAGATAGTGACACTACAGCTCCCAGTGCCTCTGGGATTCCTCTGTTTAATTGTTGCTGTAATGTAGCACTTTAAGGTCATTAACATGCCCTTGTGGAGTTATTTGGGGATGTGGAGGATGCATCCCTCTTTACACTGGGATCTCTGCACAGCCGGGACAAGTCAGCACTCTGTGTATGCCAAGTGGGACAGGGTTGCCGTGTGCTCGTATGCTGTGGGAAGATTGCTTATCTACAATGGAAATTATTGTCAATGATTTATGGTGGGCTGTGTCATAAGTTAGCTCATCTCGAGGAAATAGAGTAGTTTGTAGAAAAGTAACCAGTAAATACTGGTTACTTTGTTCAAGAATAAATTGTATTCTAGAATAATGTGTTCAAGAATAAATTGTTTTTTAATAAATACAATTTATTCTTGAACAAAAACTTTGTCCTGTTTGGTAGTATGGAAAAGTCTTTGATTGTTTAATTGATCTTAAACTTAACAAAATAATTAACTTCAGATATAAATTCCTAACAGTTAATATAATAAATAAAAAGCATTACATAAAATTCTAGACCTAAAAAAACCCTTTATAACTAACCTTTTTTTTTTTTTTTTTTTTTGGCTATTTTGCTTTATTTCTTCTGTCCTGACTAATTTTAATTTTGTTCAGAATTTTACTATGTGATATAACAGTAAAATATATGTGCAAATCTAACAATAAAAAAAAACAGATTTGCATTGAAAAAGCATTGAAAAAGCAAAATATACATCTAAATATGATCGTTGTAGTTTTGTTATGCATTATGTTTTTCTATAAATAAATTTTTATATTGCCACAAAATAAGATTTAAATGACTTCTGTGGCAGTTATTGTTGCAGAGTCTGATTTACTGTTTTCTACAAATTTAGTGGTGGAAAGGCAGTTGTGCTTCTGATTTATTTACTTATTTCTTAATTTGTTTGAAAAGATGTGAGAAGTAAACTTAAAAAAAACCGTAAATGTTTAAACAAATTGTAACTATTGATAGTCATTTATTCACATTCATTTGTATTTTAATTGTCTGCAAATATCATATGGCTGTATTACCATTTTTGTTATACCAAAGTTTATTCAGTTAAATACTGCAGTAATAATTCCATATCTGTTATTGTAGCCGTCTCAAAATTATACATTTCCTGAATTTTAGCAAAATAGAAAATCAAAATAAAATCAGAATATCTGCTGTTTTGCCCAGTAAAGGACAAATTCAAAGTATTTATTCAGTTAATTAAAGTAAAAGTAATTATTCATATTTTTTCCTTATTTTAAAAAAGAATAAATGGAAACCTACTAAAATGATGATGAATGTATCATAAATATAATAATGATGCAAATGTTAACAGTATATTTTCAAATATACTAAAATTAAAATTTATTGTGGAATTTAATGGAGAAAAGTCCGCATGAATAATTAACTTGTTTAGGATTTCAAAACAGCAACTAATAAATTGTTTTGAATTCTATTTTTAATATTTAAAAGAATAATTTTCAGTTCGATTCACTGAATTTTTTTTTTTTATTAAAGATGCTTATTTTAGCAGTGATGCTAAGCAAAATGCATTGCATGGGATTTAATCAAGGCACTGATTTCCATCAGCTGTTGGCCTTATTTGCCATAAAAAGTACATTTATCCTCTAACACCTGTTGCCCAGAGTTGTTGACGATTGATGAAAACGGTCAAAGAAAAATAGATTAATATAGCTGTTTATTGCTATAATGTGTAATAGCAGTGACGATAAAACAACAGTGATTACCTAAAAGTATAATAGGTATGAGGTATAGCTCAGAACGCTCAGTACAAGCACATATTTAGTTAACATTATTTCTCAAAATTATATTTAAAGTATTTTAGGGGATATAATAAAAGCATTTTAAAATTGCAATAACTGTACATTTAGAGGTTGAGTGTGTTGATTTTCTTTAGTGTTTTTCCCTCTAGGCTCTCTCATTGACTGTGTTATATTCCGTTTTTATCACAGATATACCGACTCTCCTGTGGGCCCGAACTCCTCCATTGTTGGTATTTATATTCCTATGACTATTTTTTTGTCGCTGTCAGTGAAGCAGCTGAAAACCATCCCCAGCGATTAGAGGATCATTGTATCTGCAGTTAAGCATTTGAATAGTGGTAGTAAATCTACAAAAGGGAAATTCAGGGTCGCTGTAGACACTGCTTATGGCTGCCCAGGGGGAAGCCGATGTCACACAGTAAATTTAGCCCCTTAGTGTCTTTACAGTGGCCGGCATGTGATGTTTGAATGTAGGAATATAGCAGCGTGGAGCTTAGAATGACTTGACATATTCCTGCATAAAGGCACATAAATTTGTTTTTTCTTCCAAATTGCGTCAAGAGAAGCAGACTGTCAGACAATAACACAATGACAAGATGTCTCTACATGACATTCACATTAAAATCCAACTAAATTTCCAGCACCAAAATCATTTAAAAAACTAAATCAGGGTAAGTGATATTTCCCTGAACATTTGTGTGTGTGTGTGTGTGTGTCTGTCTGTGTATTAAAATATACATTCTATTCTATTCTATTCTATTCTATTCTATTCTATCATGATGAAAAGCTTTTATCATCAATTAGAGAGTGGGATTTGTCATTTAACCTGCCTGACATCCCTGGTCAAAAAAAAAAAAAAAAAAANAAAAAAAAAAAAAAAAAAAACCTTCCTGCATAAATTCCCAATCCCTTTAAACATTATTAGGCAACATACAGGCATCATGCACCCTGATATAATGCACTGCATGTTTTCTTTGGCTCAAACACGTGCATTAAGAGGTTCTAAATACGGTTTATGTATCGATGACTGAAGTCCTAATCAAATCAGTGGGAGGAGAGGAGGGCAGAGAAGACATTCTGCCCTTAACCTCAGTGCCTCTCTGTCTCTCTCCTCCCTTCTGATGGCCGCCTCGCTGGAGGGACACACAGCAAAGACCTCCTACTGTAATGAGGAAAAATGTATCAATTTAGCTTGGCCTACACATAGATTGAGCGCCGGGTGGGTGAAGGTGCACTGAGTGAATCCTTTTTCCTAATCAAGGACGGTATTGAAGAGGATTGCGGTCTCGCTGGCTTCGTCTGTAGAATCAGCAGCATTCCTCCCCGTAGCCCCTCAGGGCCAGGGAGCCTCTTTCTGCCTTCTGTTTCACCTCATCAGTAGAGTTCATACGGGGGTCAGGTCCTGCCCCCTGATGCTGCATTCAATGCAATACCTCTTGCGTCGAAAGGCACTGTGAAAGCCCCTGTGCTCAAGGACTAAGCAAAGGAGAAAGAAAACATATGATAACTAGCTGATCTTGATCCCCACCTGTGCTGTGGATGAGTGCATTACTGAGTTAGCTGCTGCTTTGATCCATTTGATCCTGGCTACACACACCTATATAGATGATTTAATCTAGTGAAATGTGCAATCTTAACTCACAAATATTCTGATCATCTTTGCACTTCCTCATAGTTATTGCAGATAAATACCATGTTTTCCTTTTGCAGCACAGTAAAGGGAAAAGTCTCTCTTTCTGTAGCTGGGGACAGTATTGTGGTTAAGACCTGTGAAGTATGTGTATGCTTGCTGGGATTGAAGCCTGCCCTGTCTCTCATCTCATTCCAACTAACTCAAAAATAACATAAAAATAAAATTAAATAAAATTAAAATAAAAAAGATGCTAAAGAGATTAGACACTCCCTTTCCTTTAAACTCCGTCTGTTGTTACCATAGCATTTTCATCTGCTGCAACATCATCAACCTTTCTTTTGGGAATTTTTCCTGTATTTTCAGAACATCGTTGTTGCATTATGGCCACAGTTAGATATAATGTAACATATTAGTCCTCCCACCCAACCATTTTCCTTCATTTTGATTCACTCTCTGCCCAGCCTTTGATTGACTTTCAGCCTAACTAAAGTGGATTTTAATGAGAGAATACATTAACTCCCTCTGGTCATGCTAACATAAATCAGCCTTTTCTTGCGGGATCAACTGCTGAGCTCATAACACCATGCTGAGAGAGTGTGAATAACCAAATGAGAGATTGCGGCTGTGGCAAACCGCTGGCAGCTCAGATGCATTGTTGTGTGTCCTCCGAGTTTGAAACAAGTTCAGGAAGGCAACAGAACAGAGCATTTAACAGCGCACAGGTCAGCTCGCTCATGGAAATGTTCCTTTGCCAGGATCAATTAAACACACATCGCTGATCAATTTCTATTATTTGCCTCCATCTGGAAATGAGAGGACGCAAATTGTTTTTTGCTGATGATCACTGAGAACAGTTAGATTCAGTTAGCCTAGCCCATAGCAAGTCCTCACCTTGATTTACAAAAGATGTGATGTGAGTGTAACATTATATCTATGTGCCTCTGTGTTGGTAATTGCACTCAGCTAAAAGCTAAATAGGTTATACTGAAATATCAATATATTGCCATCAAATTAATGTCAATACCAAAGCTGTGAGTGGTGCTAATTAAAATGAAAAAAGGATGAAAATGAAGTCATGGCGTTGCCCTGAATAATTGATAACGCAATTTATGATTTTTATGAAAGAGTGCCGTCTGTCTGCAATTCTGATGAGGCCTTAATTAGATGCATTAATATGTCTCTTTGTGCCTGTACTCAAACTCAAAATTCAAACACAGTGATGATTGTTGGGATTTTAACGCCCTTAATTGCATATTTTCAAATAACATTGCCTCTGAATATCCACTTATAATTTAATTTTTCCAAAAGAGGCGTTAGTGTATAATTTTGATCAAAGGGGACATTGTTCACTCTGGGCGAATCGGAATCTGTTTTTGTTTAGGTGGGATGAAGGGCACGGTAGCACTTGAGCAGTCAGGATGTGCTGCTACCCTGTGGAAGAATGGTGAACTATAGGTTTCCTGTTTCCCTTTTTGAAGTTTCCGGCTGAATGTAAATCCTATGTTTGCATCCACTCTCGGTGTAGTTGTTACAGTATTTTAGATTCTTCCAAAGAGAGAATGTCAAGTGAGGTGAGGTCACCCAGTATTAAAGTGTTAAGCACGCATGAATGTGTAATGTTTATTGACTCAGGCAGATCAGAGTGATCTTGTGTTGATTTTGTACCTCCTCATCTATTAACCATGCTCGACCTTTGAGATAAATGAAGAGCTAGGGAAGCAGACAGATGAGGGGATTAGAAGTGGGCTGCAACAGGGAAGCAGGCCCAGAAAAATGGACAAACTGCCAGCGGATAGATGAGGTGGGGGAGCGTAATGACCGCTGTTTGTTATGATGTACTGAATCAGGTTCTCTTTGACAAAACAGTCCTTAGCACCTTTGTATTTATAGTGTCACCAGTCAGTCCATCCACAAAGGCAGGCTGATGATGTGTGAGTGTGTTAGTGCAGTGAGGTGTCTGGGGCTCTGCTCTGCACTGACCTGATCATCTGTCAGGCCCACAAGCTGAAGCCATGCAATGTTATTGGATCACACACTGGATTATGAACTTCATGCATAAATCTTTGGCACGTTACTTGAATGAAGCACTGGAGAGCAACCAGCATCAGCTTTATATGTTGCTCTACTCCAAGGTTACTTGGGAAATACTCTGACAAGTAAATTGCCTCACACCAATAAGACTTGTTGAATTTTATGAATGAGGAGAAAAAAGGTTACTGTTTAATGCTGGGAGACCTTCAGTGTGTAAACCAGAGGACTCAGCCATGATATGACATGTTTAACTTTCCTAGCAGTTAAACAGGTCCTTTTCAGAGGGGATGGACTCCAGGCTTTTCCCTTGTCATCAGTGCTCTGAATGGGATATCAGACTGACGAGTGCAAATGGACTTTAAATTATTCCTGTAGTTCAGACTAAAAAGGTAGTTCCTGCTGTACTTCTTCTTTTTTCCTCATAAGGCTAATGCCTGAAGACTAATGCCCGAATGCAGTGGAAGTGGCGCTTTGTTTTTGATACATGGAAAAACCAGGTACTTCTGATGAAGCATAGGTTGGCCCTTGAGTCCAGGGTCACTTTTAAAATTTCACCACTAATGGCTAAAGACGAGAAAATGGGACTAATAAGTGGATTTCTTGTCAGAACTTCAAAACATGCAATAGCTAGTATACATGACTTCTTTCCAGCTTAAAAAGGAGGTAGATATTATGTAAAATATGTTATTTCTCACCTAATATCTACACTACTGCAGTTGTGCCCTTGTTTAAAATGTGACTTGTAAATTGGCGAGAGTTGTTGGAATTCCCAGAGGCAAGTTTCTCCCATTAAAAGTGCAGCGTGAGCAGATGTATGGACTGCAGTGCTCAGCAACACTGTAAATGTATTGATCCCAGTTTACTAAAGCCTAGGCAGGGATGTATTTGATCCACAATGTTGGAGACTTTATGTTTATGGCATGCATGTGCTGCGTGTGTATGTTTGTTGCTTTGGGAGTCAAACAAATTTTTAATTGTCCTATTAATGAGCAGTTTATGAGGAACACAGTGACAGACAACAGTGTCCACTGCTTGTGTTCACAGTCTTTGGTGATATCCCACCAGTGGCAGCTCAGGACCTCAACAACATTTTGAAGCAAGGCTACTTGGAAAAGAAACGAAGAGGTATATCACAGTATAAATATCACACCTAGGTCAAGTCGTATTAACAAACCTACTGTTTTATTTAAAGTGCTAGATGGGTGAGATTTGCTACATTAGGATAATTCTAAAGGTTTCAGGAAAACACGCAATAATATAGCAATCACTGATTTTAAAATGCTATAAATATGCGTGAAAATGTTTTAATACGAGCAATTTCCTACATATGCGTTTTATTTTGTGTTTCTGTGTGCTTTCTTTAGATCACAGCTTCTTCAGCTTGGAGTGGCAAAAGAGATGGTGTGTGCTGAACAATACAATATTCTACTACTTTGGAAATGAAAAAGGTTTGTTTGAAAATCCAGCATACAGAAATATTAGAGGTACATAAATCATCCCAACTTGCGTACTCCTCCCCACAGATAAACAGCAGAAGGGTTCCTTTTATATCAATGGCTATAGTGCTGTAGTAGTGACCAACCTGCGAAAAGACTCCAAAAAAAATGCCAGTTTCGAGCTCAGTGCTCCGGGACGTCGGACCTACCAGGTTTGTATAACCACTACAAGCTGCACATAATGAAAAATGTAAAAGATACTTTTAGAAAATGAGCAGATCTTGATAGATTTTGTTTTTGGAACCGACATTGTAATTTTTTTTTCATAGCTGTTGAAATGTCTGTGAAATTATTAATTTTTCTCTAGTTTAAATATCTGAATCCAGCTATTTGTTCAGATGTTTAAATGGCATATTGACAGTCATGCTGCTTGATGTGATCAGCGTTCCCAGTGAGTAAGACAGAATTTATATTTCTTTGTCTAAATTTGCATAGAGAAATTATCTTATTTATAACCATCTGCAGTGCTGATCTGATAATTTAATAGCTATGTCAACAGGGATTTTATTTATTTTTTATTTGTTATTTTTCTTGCTATTTAGACAGCCAGCAAGAAAGTTTGTCTGTGCTACAAATGCACCCCTAGATGTCACAATGATCGCTGTATTTTTTATCACACTTCTTAAACAGTTCACTGCCAGCAGTCCTCAAGAGGCCAGAGAATGGGTGGACCAGATTAACTTCATACTCAGAGGTAAGCAGCATGTCTTTTTTTTTTTTTTTTTNTTTTTTTTTTTTTTTTCTTTTTAAAGTCACAGAGTATAATAGTAGAATCCAATTATACTTTTTTAAATTTTACATTGTCCTCCTGAAGTTTGCTTGTGTGCCAGAGGGGCAGAAAGGTCAGATGTGAAAGGGAGCCCTTTATCATCTCTGACTCCAATGAAAACCACCTTATCCATCACTACCTGCACAGCCAAGCAGAAGAGTCCTGAATCTCCTCATTCGACTTGTCACCCACCATGCTTTCTGCACTACTATATAGCTCTCCTGCCCTTCTCCCCCTGAGCACTCCACCCCTACACTCCTACCAAATTCCAACTTACGGGAAATTGATTGGTAGATGTTCTGGTTATCCTCCAGTGACATTGATTTCTGCCTGGCCGATAGTATACGGTTGGGGACTTGATATCCTGTGTTGCAGTGGCCAGTCGCCTGCAATGAGACGACTCCTCCATCTGAGCGAGCAGTTGTGCCTCGTCTGCTCTAAAATGGGCTCAGGCCGGGCCACTGGTTTGCGGGAAGTAACAGACACCCAGCAGTTTGTCTCATTTCCCTCGTTCCCTCACTTGCTCAGTTTTACTACAGAACACAGCCTGATCCAAAGATGTGGATTATTTCTTTTCTTTTCACCTTGCCAAAGTTACATGTGAGAAATGTTGACATTAGTGTTCGTAGTATATTTTAATTTTTATAGTCAGTAAATTAATTAGTTATGTTTGTAATTTCTAATTTAACAATAAACATAGGAGATGTAGAAGAGGCAATTGGAAAGGGAGGGGATGACATGCAGTTTATTGTAGGTCAGGAGCTAAATATAAACTCAGTCTAGTCACTGTTTGTATTTGGTATGTGTCCTTGCTTGTTGTGCTGCCAGAGCCCCTCAAACATTTCTCTTACTTTTCCTTTAATGTATGTGTGTGTCTTCTGTGCTGTGCCATGCTCCATCTTTATGCTAACTCTGCTGATCACATTGTCTCTCTGTCCTTTGTAGATCTCAGCTCCAGCTTCATCCCTTTTGATGATGATGAGGAGGAACAGGAGGGAGAAGAAGAGACCTATGATGACATTGAAGAGTTGGCCAACCCTACCCCACCGTGGTCTGGTACTGCCCAGGCCTCTCAAAGTGGCAAGGGCGGCTGGAGGAGCAGACAGGGAGGGCAGAAGACAGAGGAGGTTGAAGAGGAGGATGAGGATATCTACGAGGTGCTGCCAGGTATGAGGATATGACACAAAGATGGAGGAGGCGGCACACACGCAAATTAATAGTAAGGAAGGCAGATCGGTACAGCACATATATTGTCATGATACTCAGTCACACAAATAGACAAACACACAGTTTCTCTCTCTCTCTCTCTGTCCATCTCTCTGTGTGTCTCTCTCTCTCTCTCTCTGTCTCTCTCACACACACACACACACGCACACACATACACCTAAAGAGTTTTTGCAACAGTAGATGGTTGTGATAATCTCTCCTGGCTGGGATATTTCTTTGGCCAGGTACCCNCCCCCCATTACTGAAGATCCCAGTCTTGATTATTCATTATATAAATCAAGCAATACTAATAAGCATGTCAGTAGTGAGGTGGGTTTTTACGGAGCCACACAGGGCTGTAAGAGCAAGATTCCCCATAAACTGAATAGATCGGCTTCTAGGCTTGTCTCCCTCCTAACCTTACTGGCTTTGTGGGATAGAGTTATCTGTTGAGAAATAGTTGTATGTTGTTGAAAGCAGCAAGAGCTTTGTAGGTCTAAATGCTCCCTGATAGAAGAGCCAATTAGCTAATGTTGCCAGGCAACAAATAGCCGACAATTTAATCCACTAAGCAGAGTTTTGGCTAAAATTGCCTAGCAACAGCAATTTAGTTGAGAGGAAGTAAAAACTGCATCTCTCAGGGCTTAAAATAGTTCTGAAGTGCTTAATGTCACATCTTTAATATATATTAGAGTTTGATTGAGAGTGTTGCAAGACTGGAGCCCCAGAATGGACTGTAAGAGCAAATCCACCCAACTCCCTGCAGATTAGGAGACACTCCCATGTGTCAGAGTGGCTACAAGATCCTGAGAAGGACAAAAGGGGTGATCCGATCTTTTCAGGGCCATCGTCCATCACTCTTTCTATTAGATAAGATACATCAAGATTCTGTTTCACTCAGTGAGTACATTACCTTTTCCAAAATCACTGGTAAGAGGGAAATCAGTCTTCAGACTGTCATGCTTGCGTTCAAAGCCATCTGGGAAGAGGTACCGACCCTGACCACAGATGGCATATCAAATGACAGGCTCTTTCGTTCACTTTCTCACCCCTTCACTTATCAATCATTGTGCATCTCGCTTCAGTCACTTACATGCAACTTCTCCACAGTGATTATATACTGTTAAATTATCTGAATTTTAGTTACTTTCATGAATCAGGATTCCAAAAGGCAAAGAAAGCTGTCTGGGTTTATATTTTTGAAAATCATCATATGTGAAAAAAAAAAGAAATAGTAATTATGTCTTGCAGTAACTCTATCTTGTTAACTTTACTTTTAATGGTGTCATTAGTACTATATAGTGAGAAACCACTAAAAATTACCTGCATTCATTGTTCACAATAATGTTTGTTTTTTTTCACAGAGTTTTTTTTTAATAGCTTTTCAATATCAGTCAGAATTTTCAAAATGACAGTCTTGTCAAATATATTTTGTCGGTGCAATAACTGGTGAGGAAATGCTGAATAGTTTTGAAACATCATTTTCCAGGTGATGAGCTCCCTTAATTTTGTTGTAGCAGAAAGCTGAACATGGCTCTGTTGCAGGGAGAATGCAGAGGGATGGTAACATTCGCTCTGGTGCTGATGACTGATTTTATTGAGTGGAAAATTAAATCACTTTGATATAGAAACCGTTGGCCCATAGCGGTGGACTCTCAACTGAAAGATGCTCTTCTCAACAGCACTTGAACACAGCTGAACAAATGTTTGAACTCTTTGCAAACAAAATTACATTCTGTTTTTTTCCCCATGGTGGTGTAATGGCAATCTATGACATTTCCATGTTTTTAGGAAAGCCATAATCATGCATAATGCATTCATTTATAATAATCTCTCCGTATTTATAGAAGATGTAAATAAATTTGTGCTTTAAAATGTTTGGTGACCTGTAAATGTCATTCGTTTGTGTTTATGTGTATGTGTGTTTGTGTCGGAGAGAGAAAGAGAGAGAGAGAGAGAGAGAGAGAGAGAAAGAGAGAGAGNTGTGTGTTTGTGTCGGAGAGAGAAAGAGAGAGAGAGAGAGAGAGAGAGAGAGAAAGAGAGAGAGAGAATAAAAGAGCATCAAAATATGCAGTACAGTCTTGTAGATTTGTAGAAAGAGTAAATGTTGCATGTATTTTGTTTTTTTGCAAAACCAAATTTTTTAAAAGCTAAAGTAGATTTTTTCATTTGAACATAGTATGTGATTTTTAACTCCAGACTTTCTCTATTAAAATTAAAAATTAAGTATCCTTTAGGAAACACTTTGAAGTAAAAATACTGGTGTTGGTACTGCTATTGAAAGTGTTTAAACAAAACCCAGCCCTACACATGATCACAGATATATATGTGGGTATATAGTAAGTGTGTGTGTGTGTGTGTGTGTGTGTGTGTGTGTGTGTGTGTGCAGTGTCCTTCCTTCTGTTCCTGGAAGCAGAGGAGCAGGTTGTGCTGGGGGTGGATAGTGTTGCTGGGTTGTGGCATTGCTGTCAGTCTGTTCGTGTAAGGATGGATGTGGGAGACAGAGGGCAGCGATATCCCTGTGTCATCACTGGTGCCACACCCACGGTCAATAACACGTCCACCTCCATGCACATTAAAGACAGCTGCTCTTCCATTTTTTCAGCCTGGGAATCTGATAAATTGGACAAATTGATTCTGATTCAGGAATCTAGTCTGGTGAAGGCATGCCTTTAAAATGAATTGCTCATGAATAGTTTTAGGAAAGGTGTCTGAAAAAGCTCTGGACATTGTCTTTCATAACATTTAAGTCAGAATAACACAGTTGTTGTGTCTCAAATGTAATTCTTGGTGTGTTTTTATTTATTCAGAAGAGGATTTTCCAGATTCAGTGGAGGAAAGCAGTGAGAAGAACAGCAAACCAGGTCAGAACCTCATTAGAGTCTAAAAGTTTTTTTTCTTAAAGTCTTAATTTCATCCTAAAATGCTAAACAAAATAATTAGAACATTTAAATTATTTAGTACTGTTTGTGAAAGCATTGTGCGCACAGTGGACCCCAATTTTAGAGTTCACAGCAACTGGTTGAAAATGACTGTCTGAAGACTTGAGAAAATAACATTGTCTTGTCTTATTTAATTTGTGCTCTGCATTTCCTCTCAGCTTCGTCATCAGATTATGCTAACTACTACCAGGGTTTATGGGACTGTGAGGCCGACAAGCTGGACGAGTTGTCCTTCGAGAGAGGAGATCTCATCTACGTCATTAGCAAGGTCAGCATCAGCAGCAGTATCCAACAGGATATTTGAACTTATTTCAGAATTTTGTTTTTTTTTTTTAATCTCACATCATCCTGTCAATACAAATCGGAGAATACATTTTTCCCAAGATGTAATTACAGGAGTAATTACAGCAGTTTAAAATTAGTGAAATTTGATGCAGATGTTTAAAACATGTAATTATGTGAGGGTTAAACAACATCAACTCCAGTAATCACTTTGTGCTCATTTACTTCATGAACATGCTGATATCTCCAACATCTAAATTCCTCTGTTAGTTAGCACTTGTATCTTGATGCAAGAGAGAAGCACCAACAGTGGCATTGTCTATTCCGGAGCCTCTAGGGTGAAGTGCCATTCGGGCGCTGTGTAATGGTGCTGTTGTTCATTATAGAGCCTCCATCACAGGGGTTAATTGAGTAGTCAGCCATGCGGAGCTCTCCTCTTCTGTTTGACATAAACTGCAGGTGAAGTCATCCTGCATCTCAGCTCTTTTCTCTCAGTCTATTTCCCTGTGTTTTATGACCATCTTGCAGTTACATGCAGAGTATCAGTGAAAAGCCTCCCTACTGGAAATCAATGACTTGTAATTTGGGCACTTTTTTTCTCTGATGCGTGCCAGGTCTAGAATGTTGCTATTGGTTGGTTTGCAATCAAATCATTATGTATTGTGTTTATATTATCTGAGGGGCAAAGGGGATAAGAAATGGCTATACATTAAGCAACATTTTTTTTAGTATTTTGTCATAGAGAATGAGAAATTGTTATGCATTTGACCTCACAATTTCTTACATTTTTAAAAATCAATGGTTTATTAATTCTATGATTAGTCAAAGCTTCATTTTTTAAAAAATGTTTTCATTTAAGACAGTTTTATTTAAAAAAAAAAGTTTCTAAATTAATAAAGATAATAATGTTAAAAGAAGTAAAGGTTTGGATTTTGTCCAAACAAAAACAACCAGTATCATAATGAAAATGAGGCTTTTGTTTAAATCTGCGGAGAGGGTGCAGGTGAAATATGCTCTTCACAGAAGATGGACTTTTAATTGAGGTTCTCTTTGCAGTGTCAGATTAATGAGATGCCACTGCTCTCAGTCTGTGTGTGCTGGTTGATAGGGGAAAATGTCAAAACAGCTAAGTCCATTTTTCATATCAGGATGATAAAGGCATTCTACTTTGGAAACAAAGGGGACCTGGCTGTGTACTACAAATCCATCCTAAACAGCTTCAGCCCTGCATATTACCTTTCACTGGATGGATCACATTACCTCTTCACTGGAAACCTTTAAAAGTAAACTAAGTCCAGGTTGGATGCAAGACATGGTTGCAGTGTCCTACAATCTTAATGACACAGATTACTCTTGTTTTGTCAAGCCGTACGCCTAAGTCATAACAAAGTGACAGACTACGAGAGAGTATTCTAACTATCCTCTAATGGATTTAAACAGAGAGTCTGGTTGTAAATTATTTAGAGGTGATCTCTGGATGGCTTCTGAATGTTTGGTTTTGTGTGACAACATGACTCCACCCGTGTCCCATTTTGCATCCTAATGGCATCACATTTCCCTCATGAATAGCATTATTTGGATTATAGCCTGTAATCGGCTATTTATTTTAATGAGCCCTTGGGGAGGGCTTCCCTGCTCCTTCTATGTGTGCACACGTGGCCTACTGGTGTTCACTTTTACGGGGGATTCCTGAGAACCCTGACCTCGATGAGTGAAATACGGGCCCTTGGCTAGAACTCAAGTCTGCCGCTTAACTGGGGACCCAGACACATGAAATGGCTGTAATAAAACCGAAGCCCATAAATTCTGTTAGAGGGTGGGAGGCCTAGTTGTCTGTGATGTTATGTCAACACTGACCATAATTACAAGGTAATAAGGACACGCTCTAAGTGCTAAATCAATGGTGCTAACAAACTGTTATTTTTAAAGCTGGGATGTGATTGACTGCTGAAGTGCAGAATGGGATAGCCACAGGCATGGTGTCATATGGCTGTGAACTGAGGAGAACATGCCGATTGTATAAAAGACCCTCATCCATCATTATTGATCTCTCACTTACTGTAAAGTGGGGGCATTTTTACTGTATTTGTGTATTTTTCCTCTGTGTATGTGTGTGTGTGTGTTTGTGTCTGTGTGCGTGCGCATATCTGTGTATCAGTGACAAAGTAAATAAATTAGAAACCTCACAACTCATATGAATCCCATTAGTTCAAGGGAATTAATCTCGTTGTGCGCCTCTGCTGCTGGTTTCAGTGATGCCTAACTTGCCTTCCAGAGAGCTTGATGGCAATGCTCAGCATGCTGATACATGGCATAGAAAAACACCATCAAATCCATCTTCTGATTTTTGCTCTGGCATTTCATTTCTAAGAGCTTGCATTTTTCTAATGCACATTATGGCTTTACACTGACATTTCAGGGTGTAATGATAAATACCAGACAGCTCTTTTTTTTTGTTTTTTTTTTTTTTTTNTTTTTTTTTTTTTTTTGTTTTGCAATACGATACACTTAGATTTTTTTTTTAAACTTGATTAAAATGTTTCACAATTTCAACAGCACCAAGAAGATAAAAACTGCTTCATAGCATATAATATACAAACTGATATTTGTTATAGTATTTACAATGTGTTGTCATAATATAGGATTCATGGATTGCAAGATTTCCCTCCCTGACATCTGTACTGCCTATATTCTCTGCCAGGTGCGTCCCTCTCTAAACCATAAGGATGTCTGCATTCCTGTTCTCTAATTTATGTAGCCAGAATCAAAAGACATGGGCTGTACAGGTCAGCTGTCACATTCCTGTATTCCCACAGGCACTCATGGAGAACGGTGGGATCGAGTGGCAAAAGATTTACAACATAAACCCATCTAGGGTCTTTAAAACTCTGGCAAGCAGTACTGCCACCTTTCTCTCACTCTCTCTCCCCCTCCCCATCTTTCTGCTCACCTCTTCCTCCATCTACTATCCAACCAAAATCCATACAGAGGGAGATGGGTCAGCCAATCCAGTGCTTCTCCTAAACTATAGTGTCACTTCACATTTGGCCAAAGTGTTGAGTGGAAATGGTTGGCTCAGACAATGAGAACATGGACACCACTGACACCTTGTGGCGGTTGCTAGCAACATCTGCGCCCTATCAGTGCAATTGGAAGAGGGTCTCATAAATGATAGTTCACATGCAAACTGAATGCTGATTTACAACCTTATACATTTATCTGCTGTAATTTACAATCAAGCAAATTATGAACATGGGTTGATTGTAGGAGTAATGGTTTGGGGTTATTGTATTATTAAAAATCTAGTTTAAAGAATAAACTCCCCACATGTCTAAAGGGCCACTTTTAATTTATCCAAGATACCTGTGACTGTTCCTCTTTAGAGCCATGACTGGCTTCAACCTGATTATACAAGCTGGTTTGGCCTTCTGTCCACAGGTCACGCTGACTGAATGCAGCTGAAGTAAAGGAAAAGTGGGAAAACAATCAGATGGGAAAAGTCAAGCAACAGAGACAAAAAGAGGAGATCCCTTTATTCTTTTGTGTGAATGCTGTCCCCCTACTCCTTTCTCCTTTTCTCTGTCACACAACCATTTAAAGACCCCTAGCTGCTATTGTGGCCATAGACACCAAGATGCTATAGAGAGGCAAGACATCCTATTTACCACCCAAAGTAGCAGGGGGTGAGTCTGGGGTTTGGGGTCATTCAGGAGGCAGCGGTNTATTTACCACCCAAAGTAGCAGGGGGTGAGTCTGGGGTTTGGGGTCATTCAGGAGGCAGCGGTCATCCCCCGGTCAACTACAGTAGGTCATTATTCAGCCCAAGCCAATAGCCCAGAACTGTGGCTGAGCAACCCACCCCCCAATCCATTCTACTTAATTATTATAAATGAGGGGCGGCGTAAACCTCNCTGAGCAACCCACCCCCCAATCCATTCTACTTAATTATTATAAATGAGGGGCGGCGTAAACAGCCATCATTACAGACACTCAGCGGCATACACAAATCCACTTTAAATTGCTATTAAGTTAAGGAGCCATCCGTAATCCCAGGCGTGCATTAGAACGGAGCAAGTAGGTTTTCTTTTTATTAAATCTCATCGTCCCTGAGATATTTTCAAACATTCTCATGCTCTGTCATGTTTCCACTTTGAAGCCAATTCGCTGATTTAATTAAAAGCCCACTTAGAAAAAATGGACACTAAGTAGCCATTTCAACCTCTGGTTGTGCAGTTATCATCCACATTTTTGATGAATTTCAACAAGATTTTTTTTTTGGAACAAAGTACTTATACCCCTCAAAAAAACACACTTTTCCATCATTTTAAGGTATTATTAGGAAGAAGGAAGCAGTGGGAAGGAGTCTCTAATCTGATTGCCAGTTACAGATTGTGGAATTGTGCCTGTAGAGGTGTCCATGTTTCTTTGTAAGGATGACCTGTGATGGAGGAACTGCAGAGGTAGTGTGTCTGGTGACTCTATGTAGAGGAGAGAGAGAGAGAGAGAGAGAAAGGCAATGAAAAAGAAAACAACAGAAAAGAAAAAAGAGAAAAAAGAAAAAGATAGTGAAAGAGTGAGGATGCAAGTGGAAACACTGTTAGAGGAGAGACAAAGAGGAATAGGAAGAAAGAAGGGAGGGGGTTGGAGATGGGGAGGATGCAAGAGAGGGAGGGAGGGAGGGAGAGATTGTAACACCCAGGCGGCGGGTTCAGCGGCAGGGCAATGAGAGACTTCCTGCGCTCCATCACGCCCAAGGCCTGCCTCAGTCAGCTGGTGGCCGAGGAAAGATGCCTCATGTGTCAGGCTTATTAGCACTCCCCCTAGTTTGTATGCATTTGGGATTTTGTCTGTATGTGTGTCTCTGTGTGTGTGTGTTTCATTTAGGGAGCACATGTGTGTTTGTGTTTGAGGAAAAAGATGACAATGGGGAAAAAGGAAGCATATACAGTCAGCATCACTTCACAATTTAACATTTTCTCAAAAAGATGCATTTTCTGAGACATGCAGACGTATTAAAGTTATCTTTGGGGACCGTGACAGTGTTCTGACACTCCTCTTGCCTCAGCTCTTGTCTCTTGCTGCACCCAGCCAACCACGACTCACCTTCTCCTGCTTCAGGCTTCGGTAGCTGTCAATCCGTCCTCCGCTCGGGAACATGAGCGATGGGCCTATCAGAATGCCACCATTAGCCAGCCCCCTGAGTGGTAAATAAACGATCACGCCGGTACACTGCAGGTGTTGTCATGGCAACCCACTCTCAGCACCAGCCCCGCCCATGTTCATTCTCCGCTCTTTTGGTGGAGGAGTCACTGGGAGGTCAATGAGTCAACACACTGCAGCCACCATAGCTCGGCGCTGTTTACACACTATCACTCACACACTGAGATTTTATTTGACCTGCATCCAGGTTGCAGCAAACACAGGCTGCGATATGTGTCACCTCTCACAAATTACACATACATTACACACAACACATACTGTGTATCCCTGTACATCTTGTTAATGAGATCACACCAGACATTTTCCAGACCTCAAGAGCTCAGGGACACTTGATTTTTTTTTTTTTTTGACCCAGAGCATGTCGATGATCTAATGATGTAAGCCATGTTCCCGTGCAGATGAACACTAAACAACAATGTGCAGAAATATGCCTTTCTGTCATCAATGCAAAGTATGCAAAAACAAATCAACATAAAAGAGAAAAACAAACAGAAGGAAGAGGACACTGAGGAGTTTGCATAGTTTTTGTCATTTGGGTAATTTACTCTCCATGCCTCTTGGAATGTCCCTATTACAGCAGGTGTACTCTGGATGAACCCATTTCAAGTATGAGGAAGATGGACTCTGCACGCCTGACAGACTTCCACCGCCATTGGCACCCACTCTGTGATGTAGCAGTTGTATTAAAATGGCGGCACTGATAATCCAAAAGACCTTTCTCAGGGAGAATTTGAGACCGACTGCACAGATGGGCCACGGAGATAAATAAAACTCTCTGTCACTACGGTTGGTGGAATAGTGCTGTGACGCCCCCAAGGGAGAGAAAAACTGTTTCGCTCCCTCTCTCTGATGCCACCCCTGTCCGTCTGTCTCTCCTCTCCTCCTCCTCTGTTCACATTCTCTCAAATGAGGATGAGAGCCAGCTTTCCACATCCAGGCTTTTCCCTCTGCAGACAATGCAGATGCACTTTTTCCAGCCTTTTAAACTTACTTTCTCTGTGCTATAAGCTTGAACATACAAATGAACCATTAGCATTTGTAAGGGAGGTTTGAAGGGGGAAATGATGAGGCCTGGATGTACAGTCTCCTTATGGCTTCTTATACATGCTGTAAGAACAGTTGTGTCTCTTGGCTTATCGCTGTCTGAACGACTCATCCTTCCTGGCTGTCCAAACACTTCTCATCAGCAGCAGGCCTGCCTCTCATTCCTCTAGCTGAAGAGAGGCGGCAGGTCTGGATGATTGGGCGAACCTTCCACAATATGCTATTTATCATTGCGGAGTGTGTGAATTTGTGTGTTGACAACTAGGCCTTGTAAGTCCTAGAAGTGAAGTACTTACAATCTGGGGCATGTATGGATCTATCTAGTATACTCCAATGTTGTATGGAAAAACAACCAAACTTGGCACGTGTGGTGTGTGTGATCTTATATTTCTTGCATATGCATAAGTGTTTGTGTGTGTCCACGTGTGCTGGCCAATGTTTCATCTTCTCCTCAGTGCTGAGATAAACTGTTCACACAGCCATTTTCAATCTGCTGTGGAACAGAGGAGAGATGAGTGGCCTGGCTCTCCCTTCCGTCAGGGTGGGAAAATGACGGCAGGCTGGTGCCTCTGCTCCTCTGTTGGGCTTTAACTCCCTTCTGATCCTCGCCAAATATTGATCCAGCAGTTAGAGCCCAACTGACCAGATCATCATGGTGGATGATGTAATCAAGTCCTTAAAATGCATGGAGCACTTAAATGAATAGATGAAAAGATCTGATGAGTTACTCTAGCCTCATGTATAGGAAACCTGCATTAGTCGTGAAATTTGTAAATTTTTTTTACATAGGTGTGGGAAAGCTGAGGAAAATGCAAATGATACAACAGGATGCCTAGAAGATCTAACCTGAGAACATCAAAATGAGCTGTACAGTTATACATTCCTACTTTTTTTTTAATTTATCACAATTGACAGTTGAACAGTTAATTTGCAAAACAGAAACACAATTTTTATGCTTTCTAAAATTCATATTTTCTATGGTAGATTTCATGTAATATCAAATTATACATTACTTGTGTCTTGTTTAATTTTTTTTTTAATATTTATTTTAACACAACATCTGTTTAATGATATTGATGGAAATACACAATTTTATAAAGCTATCTGCTTTCTGCAAATTAAGATTTCAATTTTTTTCATCACTGATTGATGTATTGATATTTCAGATAAATGCTCATTATATGTTTAGTTTATAAAATGTCTAAAATAATGACAAATGCCCAAGATACCAAATTCCACCATTTAAAAAAACCAAAGGAATTTGATTTACAGTGATAAAATAAAGATAAAATATAATGGAGCTAGATTATATTATTTTCAGTCAGGAGATTTTATTATTTTATTAAAACAAAGACTATGATTCTTCTGTGTGTACGTAATGAAGACTGGGCTTTGTCTGGGTCTCACGTTCACTAGGGACTGGAATCACAGCAGAGTTAGTCTGGTTTTGGTTTGGGAATCACTGAAAAGCAGTTAAAAACATAACTGCTTTATTTTACACAATCAGATATTAATATGCTAATGGATCCCAGTGGTAATCAGAATGAAACATATTCCATGTGCAGCTGTGCAGGCCGGACCTGAACTGTCCTGAATTCCCTTTACTAAAATTGAGTTTATACAGTACAACAGCATTTTTAACTAAAACCGACTTGCACCTGACAGCTTCTTAGCAGCCATTTAAAAGATCAGGGCCATGTGGAATTGCAGTTCAAATCATTCAAATGGTTCCTGTGTTGTGAGATACCAACGCACTCAAGTCAGATTAAACTTCAAACTTATGTTAGATCCCCCTTCTTATATTCTTTCTCGTGTTAATGGAGCCCTCTGAGACTTAGTGAATCTGTGTTTGTTCATTTTTGGTGCAGGAGTACAACATTCATGGCTGGTGGGTAGGCGAGCTAAATGGTGCTGTGGGTATTGTCCCCAAAGACTTCCTGCACCCTGCCTACATCCTCTGAGCTCCAACAGGTACTGAGACACTCTCTTATCATCAGCATTATGGACCATTACTGTGGTCTAATACACAGAAACTGTCCCCCTGGTAGTCATCCAAATTGCCACTGAAGTATATTTAGTCGTTGACCTGCCATTATGGCATCTGCTGGCTGGAAGAAGTACTGCATAAAGCAATCTAAATGGTGAAATGGGCAACACGTGAGAATAAATATGTGCAACAAAAACATGATTACAGCGTTGGTTGTCCTATTTAAGAAAATGATTCTCTAATACTGTTAGATAGGCACAGCTTTAAATGAATACTGAATTATTAATGCATCTGTTTCCCTGATAGTGTTTTCCTTTTTTCTTCCACAGAGCTGCTTGTGACACATTTGGACATCAATTTCCCAGACAGGCTTGTCAGATAATCTTTTGTAATTTGAAAATAATTCTTTTATATAAAATCATGTATTATATAATGTAAATCTGCTGCAATAGTATTTTTTTTTCAGGTAGAACCCATTTATAAAGCCCCAGCCTCCTAAATTTATCTTCAAATTAAATAACTGTTATGGGCTGATAAATGTATCGATTGGTCAAAATGAGCACTATGCAGAATAATTTATTATAACGAAAAATAATGTCCTCTTTTGAAGTACAACAAAGATTGTTTCATTGTTTCATTGCTGGCGTACATCAATCAGCTGAACAGATCATATGTACAATATGCAGAATATTTTAAACTAAATTTATAATTGACAGTCTTAACAAAAAAACTTAAAAATTGCAAAAGCATTTGCTTTTATCAATTGACATTCACTGTAACGTCATTGTTACCACCAATCACTAGGTGGCAGACATGTTCCATTATTCTGTCCCAAAAGCAGCAGTTTATGTGTTTAGAATAATATGACGTCAGTGTTGGAAGCATAGTAATAAACAAAGGCAAAACACCAGATGTCGAAAAAATTTTTTTGAAATAAAATTAGATTACAATTTATATATGGACACTGTCACTCAGTTTGAGGTCTTTGCGCTTGTGCAAAATAAAGGTCCTCTTTCAGGGAACCTTTACTGTTAATATTCCTTTAAAATAAAAATGTCGAAAAGGAGCTCAACTTGCATAAAACACATGTACTCCTTTAAAATACAAAAAAAAAAAAAAAAAAAAAAAAAAAGAAAGAAAGAAAAAAAGAAAAAGAAACTAAACCCAGTTCACTCAGCCTGTTGCTGTAGATGACATGCTAGTGACAGAACGGCTGTTAACAGCTCACATTACTGAAACCCGTTAAGGCCTCCAGAGCTACGAGGGAAAACACTGATGATGACTTTCAAACAAACAAACAAAAAAAAATCAATTTTAGTATTGCTATCATTGTCAGAAAAAAAATAACTTAACATGTAGAGGTTCATCTTTGTGTCAAATGTCACAATAAACTGTGTCCCTTTAAAACGAAGCGCATCAAAACGAATCAATCACTAGCAGCATATAAAAACATTACTGTCAAACTCTAGCCAGCACACGTCTCCTTTCATTTCACTATATTTATATTCATGAGTTAAAGTATAAGTAAAGATAACCCACCCAACTTTGAACAACTGGAGCTAGTTTTTTCGTGAAAAAAAAAGTCGTCATCCAACATACATGATATCAAATACTGAAAGTGATAACAGTTAGTGTTTGTAAACCAGTGTCACCCTTAAGGCAGAAATCAGTAGGTTCCTCCTCTTTAGTTAGTCTTATAAATCAAAAAAAAAAAAAAAAAGGCCATATGACAGAAATCTAAATCACGTACAATTAGAATCAGTTGTTTGTGTTGTGCCAAGAGAAGAAGAGGTAAAACCAAAACCCATTTCTGTGGATCAGTGGACACATTAAACAGCTGTACGATACCAAAAATCAAATCTGTGGAATGAATTCTTATTAAAGTACTTTGCTGTGACAAAAACTTTCATTTCAAATCTATCTGTACATTTGAGCTTTGACGCTGTGATCGATTTTCACAAGGACAGCATGTTTACTATCATACCAAAAAACTGTATTTTCTTGCCCTTGTAATACTTGTATCCTTTTGTGAACTTGAGCGCCTCCTGCTGTAGCCAATAACCAAATCATCATCCATAGCAGAGCAACTTAGTCAAAGGAGGAAGACTTAAGATATGCAAGTGTTTATGAAAATTTCTCGATTTAAAATATGGACATACACCACTTGAAAAATATATACTTACAACACAATTGACAGTAAGAGTTAAATGTTATTGTACTTTTTAAAACATGGTATTCAACTGCCTTGGGATATCCATATTTTTGAAGATGGGTAATAATAGGCCTCAGTTAAGTGCCTTTGTGGAATGAAACACAACTTCCAATAATGACCTTGTGTGTGTGTGTGTGTGTGTGTGTGCATGATCAAATGGTTCTTTGGCAGAGGACATCCCCACTATCCATTGTTCTGGCTCAGTGCGGGTGCAGCAGCCCTTATACGGGGCCGCGCTGTTTCATGGAGCCATTCAGCTGTTCAGTTAATGGACCTCCACCTCATGACTCTCCTCTGAGGCGTCCACACACAGCGAGGGCAGCGTATCCTGCTCTGTACATTTCCCATCAGCTAATCCAGGCACACGGTTTCTCTCTAGGATATTGAAGTCACTATTATTGGTCAAATGTGCACCAGGTACACCAGACTCAGTTGACTTAACCTCGAGAGTTATGGTCAAACCGCTTACATCGGCAACCTATTCCAGGTCGTCTTTCTTTGTGTTCCTGAGCCCGTTTGTCTCCTCCTGGGCATCAGAACTGCTTTCTTGTTCTAAGAGGTATCCATTCATCATTTGCTCTCTAATGGTTCTGCTGGAAGCCTCTTGTAACCAGTAGAAGTTCTCTTTGGGAGAAGTCATCATGTAGCCGTTTGCATTCTGGATCTCTGCCTCATCACAAACACTTTCTTCATCGCTGACCCTGACAGTACTCCCACTGGAAGAGGACAGCAACTGACTCTCGTCATTGCTGTCCTCTTTATTAATAGTCTTTACCAAATCTACTTCCTGGTTAATTTGGTCCAACTGAGTGTCTATATGTGGAATGGTGTCATTGCCGTTGTACTGTACCTCTGGAACACTGTGCACTTTGTGAGTGTCTTTGTGGACTGTTGACTGAAGCACCATCTCATTTGTGCTCTCGAGTTCTTCACTTTGTACTTTGTCTGTTTGTCCGCTCAAGTTCTGAGGCTTCTCTGGGCAGCTGACGTGTAACTTCGCTCTCAGAGCTGCCAGCTTCAGAGATACCATAATGATTTAAAATCTGTTTCACAGGACAGGCAACCTCTAAAGCTGGCTCCTCAGACCTGCCGTGGTGTTCTTTAACCTGTTCCTCAGAGCCACTGTCCTCAGAGGCAGCATGTTTTTGAAGAGAGTCAGACATCACACTCTTCTCTGGACCGTCTTCCTCACAACTGACCTCTTCTACGTTTACTTCAACAAGACTGTTCCACTGATCAGCTGTTTCCTGGGTGTCTGGACAAGGACCACTCGGAGGAGAAAGATTTGTCTTTCTTTCTGTTTCTAATGCCATGAGGTCCTCTGTTACTGTACTGCTCTCCTTAAACACACTCTCAGCTTCACAGCTGTCCTCAAAGCCAGTCCCCACTGGCGAATGCACATCTACTGGTGTCTGTATTTGACAGCTTGTCTGATGGGTCTGTTCTGCAAAGCTGGACCACTCATGGGAAACGTCATCCTGGTTGTCACCCAGAAAAAAGATTGCCTCCGATGGCCTACAGTGCTCAACAACAGCCTCCAGATGATCGTTATTCTGGAGGACCCTTAGGGAGGGTTTCTCTGTGCGGCTGAGCTGTAACGTAGCTGAGTCCTGATCACAGACCTCCCCTTCATCCTCTGTCGGGTTGATATCAGCAGATGACAAAAGCTCAGGAGTGGCGGTGTCTTTATCACACAGGTGTGGCTGATGTGGAGCTGGGCTGTGGAATGGTGAAGACAACACATTGACTTTAATACAAGCATTTATTGACTGAAAAGGAGCTGCCAAATTCAATTTGAACACAATAGGAACTTAACTGAGTTCCTGCTTTCCTCCCGTTTCAGACTTTCATGCAATGTCAGCGTGACTGGTACGGCATGAATAAATAAAGCTGAACCTAAGCAGTGAGGATATTGCTCAGGAATAACAGTTGTCTCCTTATCGCCTTATCCCTATCCCCAACACCAATACTTACTGTGCATCTCTCTTTCTCTTACCTCTCCATCGACTCATAAGAAACTGCATTTGAACTTGGCTCCTTGATCATGTCGTCCTCCTGAGCTTGAGCCAAGCCACGGTTGGACGACGCATAGGTGAGAATAGCATCTGTCACAGTGTAGGGGGTGTGGCCCTGCACACAGTCCTCGATGTGACCTACTGGCAGCTGGGTTTGCAGGAAGAGGTGAAGCTGGCTGTCTGACAGACACACTGTCATGTGCACCACTCTGCCAGCCAATAGAAATGTACACACAGCCACAACAATTAAAAGAAATGTCAACAAATCCCTTTTTTAATCATTTAATTACATGCAACAGCTTTAATTTCAAAACAGTAGTTTTTACAGAAAAAAAAAAAAAAAANAAAAAAAAAAAAAAAACAAGAGCTGACTTGTCTAGGAAGACCTGAAGTCCTTTCCGTCTCTTCTCCAGGAAGTCCTCATTGCTGAAGAAGAACAAAGACTTGCCTGGAAGGTCTGGGACTGGTCTAGAATAATGTAAACAAACAAACAAAAAAAGTTCAATTTGCCCTCAATTTTTTTGTAAAGTCCTAATGACATTCAGCCAATACTGTAAACTGAGTTTAAAGCTGCTCATGTTGTGTCTTATTGTGTCAGAATGACTGGTGAGGGGAAGAACACAGCTCAGGTACAAAAATGTGACCAATTTGTATTACATCATTATAGAAGACTTAAAGGACCATACCGGCCATTTTGCATGTTTGAGCCTAATATATTCCATTTTCATACGAGTAACGTTACTGACAATCATTTCCCAAAGCATACTACTGGAACGGTGAATTAAAAATTTCTTCCTGCCTTCCAGACCAGCATTGGTTTCAGTTCATTGTGGTACACTATTAAAATCAACTTTTTGATACTTGAAATGATCTTGGGATAGGTAATCCATCATCGCGAATGTAATTTTTGTGTTTAAGTGTAATAAAAAGCGCCAAGTGATCTGAAAATGCTTCCTGTTGTCAGTTCTTCACTACAGCACTTGAATGCACCACTAGGAAGCATTTTCAGATCACTTCGCGTTCAACACTAAAATTACGAAACTCTGAAAACAAACCTGAATATACGTCTTCTTCGCGATGATGGATTACCTGTCCCAAGAACGTTTGAAGTATCAACAAGTTGATTTTAATAGCGAACCAGAATTAACTGAAACCAATGGCAGTCTGGAAGATAGGGGGAAAAAAAAATCACTGTTTCAGTAGTATGCTTTGGCAAATGATTGTCAGTAATATTACGTGTATGAAGATTGAATATGTAAGGCTCAAACATGCAAAATGGTCGGTATGGTCCTTTAAACAAACATGTTTGAACTAAAATGACTTATCTAAAAAATAAAATATCTTTATTTAGTCTTTGCTGAAAAGTGCAGCTCTCAGGTGGCTTGTTATATCTCTTCACACTTACTGTTGTCTCTGCTGTTGCTAGAATTTTAAAACAGGCTTAACTGATCAGCAACTTACACAAGGCCAGCATTCTTCTGCAGTTTCTTCTTGAGCCAAACAAATTCACTGTAGCGCCGACGCACACATGACGTTTTGGCTGTAAAGGCCTTACTGTTGGTCTGAGAATGAAAAAACAAAATAAAAATAAGAACAATTAGTTTGTTATGGTCAACAATACAGACAGCCAATATGAGGATGTTCATTAAAAATCATTTAACATTTTTTCGTTTTTTAACTACAACAGTGACTGGAAATGACTCATGTACCAGCTGTTGAGTGATTCACTAAGCTTGTGAAACATAAGCTTGTTGCAGAACCAAACCGTTATCACATGGGAGATTTGTTCCAGGCTAGTATGACACTGTGCAGTCATGTTGCTCAACAATCCACCTTCTGACAAGCCACAATCAATTATAAATTGTGTTGAGGAGTTCTCATGTCATTAAAACAGATGAGCAAATTCCATTCCAGCATAAAAGTCCTCAGAAGAATCGCTTCTGCATCGTGTCTTCCCTGTTTTACTCAAACAATTCACCACTTTAGTAACAAGAAGAATGAAAAGAGTCAGTACTGTATAACAAAAAAATAAAACATATACTGCAGTGGATGGAGGAAAATATTTTTAGGACTTCAAATTGTCACTTTCAGCCATGTAGTTAAGATCTCTTTCAGGAAGGATAAAAGTGTTTTGATTTAAGTTGAAGAAGGTGATAAAAGCATAACATCATGGTGACAAACAAAATGAGCTAAGACCACGAGGCCATATGGCTTTCGACAATTTCATGAGTCAGCACCCACACTTTGCTTTGTCAGCCTGCTGACACAGCAATCCAAACCTGACTGCTGCCTGGACTATATCAACTTCTGTGTGTGCAAAATGTAAGGAATCTATCAGCTGATAGTGTTTTTTAAAAATATTGGGTTTGGTGGCATGTGGCCTTCAAATTTACGACATATTTATTACATAATTATACCTACTCTATGTTTATATTACCCCCTAGCAGGGTAATATTACCTTCTAGCAGCTCACACTAAAAGTCACACGCCATACAACGTCAATTAAATGTTATTACTCACATGAAGAAATATTTTGTAGTCCACATGCGAATTCCACAATCCTTCATGCTGAATGCGGGGATCTTGGACCCGCACTGCAATAAACTCCTGAAAGAGAGAAAAAGACGCATTTCATAAGTTATGAAAAAATTGCATTGATATATGTGTGTGTATATTGCTGGGTCATGGTAACTTATGATTGACAGCTATTGTTAGAAAGAATGAAATTTGACTTCCTTATGAACAGGTAGAGTTAATTATGTCTTTTAACACACCAGTGGAGTTTTTTTTTTTGTTGGAATTTGTTAAGTGGAAGGGAAGTNATTATGTCTTTTAACACACCAGTGGAGTTTTTTTTTTTGTTGGAATTTGTTAAGTGGAAGGGAAGTGGTATTTTCTCATCATTTTTGTTAGTGCGTTTTTGCAGAAAGTGAAGGGTGTAGCAGTGACTTCTGCACTTTTAGCAAATTGCAAAGACATTAGAAAATAAATAATGTGAATGAGAGGTGACTTACATCTTCTTCGTGATTCCTGATCATCCTACAGCATGTTGAATATCTGCAAAAGAGAGAAAGGAGAAAATGAAATAAACTCAATCAAAACCTCAACCTGGGTACTTCTATGCTGTTGCCATGAGTTGATGACTCATCCTCCAAAATGCAGACTGACTAGCTGAGTCACACACATCTCATTCTTTAACATTCAGAGAAGGAAGGAATTTAGAACTTTGTTAATAGTAAAAAAAAAAAAAAAAAAAAAAAGGTACATTTTCCTGGACTTGGACATTGACTTCTGCCTCTTTATCAAAAGCCTGTGTTAAAAACAGTAAAAGTTTATTATAAGAAATCGTTAGTCACCACATGCAATAACTAGACTAAGACTGAGGTTACTGAAATAAGCAGTAGTAGTAATACTAAAAGACAGTATCAGTAGTAATACTGATAACAGTAGTGTCAGTAATATTAGTAACAGCAGCAGTATGACTAGTAGTTTTCAGATTTTAATCCTGGATCCAATTCTTTCTTTAGCAGATTGATACACTGAATTGACATTATAATCACGTGTCGAATAATCTGTTACGCCCTTAACAATAGTTAGCTTTTTCTGTAGATCAGAGTAGCTATGTGTTTCGGACAGAAAGCACATGTCAAACTACTAAAATTTTGAGCTGACTTCACCATAAAAGGAACATTATCGACATTATATTTTATGTTGCCTGGCAGCAATTAGAATATAAAAACATAATGCCAGAATTTTCAAGCATCTACGATGTAAATTGTCCAGCCACCTGATACCGTATTAGCAAAGTAGATCAGAGACGTGTAAACTCGAAGCCAATTCACATACACCGTTATGAAACATTATAAAGTTAACGACTTTCTCATTGGTGTTTTGCTCACCTTAATTAAGCCCTCTGTGTGTAGTTTGGTTAAAGAAAAAAAAAGACGTTCCTAAGCAACTGGACTTGACAACTACGTTCACAAATTCTGTTACTGTGGTAGTATCCAGCTGTTGTCCTTTTTGTAGACATTTTGTTTTGCAGAAGTACAAAACTCTCAAATCCTGTGGGCTTGTTTTTTCCGAGGAGCTTCCACATCCATTTTGCAAGTCACACAACCACAGGGGCTACCTCACGCGCAGTGGCATCCGCTTCCGGGGCTGCGCGCGCGTGCAGAGCAGCGAGGAAGCGGTAAATCGCCGCCTGTGTAAATTTCAATGAGATCCTAATGGAGCTGTGCTTTCCAGTCCAGCGGAAGAGGCAGCGGCAATATGGCAATCCGTTTTAACATTTAAACAGCGACAGGATACACATTTAATATATCCGTAATTCAATTATGACAAGTCAACTTCGAATTCAAGATATCTACAATTGCATTTCGACTAGTCATAATTCCTTTTCGGACATCTCGAATGACGTCACAGATATCATGGCGCCATTTTAACATTTATTTGGGATTCCTAATCCGGTATTTCCGTTTGGGAATACCGGTATTCCGTTTGGGAATAACGTTTAGGAATACCGGTTGGGAATACTGAGGCAGATTGTTAGGAGGGCATCTTAGAGAGAGAGAGAGAGAGAGAGAGAGAGCGAGAGAGAGAGAGAATTTGCACAGGGCATAGAAACAGGAAAAATAAAAGATAAATGAGAAAACTAAGAGTTCAGTGCCAGACACAGAGGGTGAACAAAACCAGGCACAGACTGAAAACAAGAGTCAGCCTGTCTTGACTCTGGAAAAAGATCACCTGAGTTGGAAATACTCAAAATACTCAAGTGAAAGTACAAGAGTAATGCTTTTTAAGAGTCCTCTGAACATAACTGTAGGCTACAATTTAGCCCAAATTTAGTCTTTCCAAGTTACAATATTTAATTAAAGTATATTAAGTGAACTATAATTAATTATTTTAGAAATGAATGTAAAATAGGCTACATGATAACGCTATATTACAGTATTTAAATGTTCACTTTTCTGCTTCATCTTGTATGCAGTGATGACCGTTCCGTGAATCCAGTCCACGTTTTGCTTTTACACCCTGCAGTCACAGATCTATATATCACATATATACTGTGGGACTGGCTCTCCTGGCGGTGATCGGAAAATCCATATGGTATTACAATCAGTGAATCTGCACGCTCACGGCGCACTCTGATTTTTCTTCTCTCATACTAGACGAAGGGGCGGAAACATTACCTTTGCCTGTGCTATAGCCATCTCTTTGTTTTGATAACTTAAATTACAGAAACAACAGTTATATTGTTGCAAGGTAGAGGCTCTTCGCGTTGTTTTATCTTGGCTCAGGGTGAACATTAGAACTAATTAAATCTTAACAAATCGGTGAGTTTATTTTTTCTTTCCTGCTTGCTTCAAACGTGTTGTTTCAGTAACATTTACCGCTCGATTGTGCACGAGTTGTAACGTTAGCTAGCTAGCTAATGTGAATATCCTCAATGAGGTGAAAACCAGAATGGCTTCTAACGCTCCAGAGAATCGTTTGACGTAATTGTTGATTATAAATGACTGTTCTAGTAGGTTGAATATCACCGAGTAACATTGTGTTACTGTAGTTGCTACTGCTAAATCAACATGGAGGAGATGGAGCTCCATACTGGACCGCTTGAGGCATTGTCGTGCACATTTTACTGCTCGCCAAAAACCCCCAAATGGAAGATAATGCTACATAGGGGATTTTTGCACCGCGACTGTGAAACCAAGTAACATGGTACAAATATATAAAACGCGTTATTTTATTCACCAGTTTTGTATTTACAGTAGTAACATTACATGCTTCTAAAACTCCGCCAGGTGTTGCAAATCGCCGTGCAATATTATCGATGCTGGTTGTTAAAAAAAAAAAAAGCGTTCCCAGTCTGCCTCTGTCGCAAAATTAAAAAAAAAAATCTCAACGTAGTTAGCCTGTGCAATCTTCTTGCCTAGTCTAATGGATGATAAATGTGCTTAAATTCAAACTCTGTTTTGCTCTCTTTTCACAATGCATTTAAAACATTTAGCACCACCTCCCCCAGTAGGTAATATACTGTTGTAAGGTACATGGGTGACTTAAGGCAATGTAGATTGAGCATTGTTTCCAAGTTATAGGTTGATAAATGGGATAAAGTCAATACATACACAAAAACATCAAAGGAAATTATTTGGAAGTACTGTAAAGCTATAATGTTGGAGATAACTGCTGGCAACCTGTATTGCTACACAATGTTACCCATGGACTTCTGCAATAAATCCCATTCTTCAATGCTGTTTTCTCCTCTCTTCATCATTGATTCCCACTTGCTCCCATCATGCCACAATCTTGACGTTGACCAGGAACCTGCTGGTCCCCAGTCTACCTGATGAGTATGAGCGTGACTACAGAGTCCACTAACGATGGCTCCGCTGTTACAGAAGGTTTAACATATATCATTTTCTAACATAACTTTATCTATCACTTGCCCTTGTTTGGTAAGGTGTACTTAAAGATTTGGGAAATGAAAGTCATAAGTATTGTCAAACTGACATTGTAATTGTAATTTATTTCAACAGATTCAAGCAGGTTGGTTCATCCATTTTTGAGCCAGATAAATAACTCTTGTCCCAACTAAATATGAACATGATCCTTTAACTTTATCCCTGAATCTTAACAACTGCAGGCATAAACAGTTTGTCTCAGGAGCTGCCAGCCACTAGTTATTTTTTCCAGATTGGTAACTGTGTGCTCATTGCTCCTGTGTCCACTCTGTCAGAGACCAAAATGACACCAGCTGAGAAAGAAAAGAAGGCCGAAGATGTGGCAGAGGAAGAGGAGGAAGAAGAAGAGTATGTGGTGGAAAAGGTCTTGAATCGGAGAGTGGTGAAAGGGAGAGTCGAATACCTTCTCAAGTGGAAAGGCTTCTCTGAGTGAGTTTTTTTGGGGGAAGTTTGAGCTCTCATTCTGCATATGTCATACATTGTCCACACTCACCCATCTTTTTTTTATGCTATCCTCTATATCTGTACTGTATTTATGTCTACAGAGAGGATAACACATGGGAGCCAGAGGACAATTTGGATTGTCCAGATTTGATTGCAGAGTATCTGCAGTCCCAGAAAACAGCACAGGAGGGAAAGAGGAAGGCAGCTGGATTTGGAGATGGAGATGAAAGTAAATCAAAGAAGAAAAGAGATGATGTAAGTCTCACTTTTTTTTTTTTTTTTTTTNTTTTTTTTTTTTTTTTTTATTTACTCGACAGTGCTTGATGCATCAGATATGGCTGTTCAGCTTGATAATCTTTGCTGAGACTACACGGATTCACCTCCACACTTAACAGTTAAAGTGGGTTGCCTTTGGCTTAAGCCTCTTGTTTACCCAAGTAGAGGTCAGCATCAGCGCTCTCTGTGGCTCTGACATTTTGTCAGGCTTCATCTCCATCTCTTGCTACGTTTCTTTCTTTCTCTTGCTACATTTCTTTTCCTGATGTAAGTAACATCTTTCAAATTAAGAGCTTTCACTGATGGGAAAAGAATGGTGATATCCAGGATCACCTCAGTTACAAGCTGTGAACCCACACATACACACAAAATACAACAATTTGAATGCTTTGTTTTGAGAGGACTGACTTACTGGTAATTTGAATCGCATTTTTTGGTCTTTAGACAGAGAAACTAAGGGGCTTTGCCCGAGGTCTGGATCCAGAGAGGATTATTGGTGCAACAGATTCCACAGGAGAACTCATGTTCCTCATGAAATGGTTAGTATGCATGTTTGAGTGCAGCAAGTACTCGGCTGCACTAGATGAATAAACCTCAGTTATTGGGGAATAAAAATGTTAGAGAACATATATATATGTTTGCAGCTGTAAAAATAAAGGATGCCTAATTTAATTCCAAGTCAACTGAAGAGCTGAATTTGCTTTTGTGCTTTCACTACTTGCACAGGAAAAATTCTGATGAAGCCGACCTCGTACCAGCAAAGGAAGCCAACATCAAGTGTCCGCAGGTGGTCATCTCTTTCTATGAGGAACGCCTTACTTGGCACTCGTACCCTACTGAAGATGAGAAGAAGGACGAAAAGAACTAACATAGGGTTGAAGGTCAGGGGAGCAGATGCGGTAATTTTGAACTTCAATGTAGTTTGAACAGAGGAAGCAGAGGCAAGCAAGACGCCATTGGACTCCTTTGTCTTTTGGCTTAGTATCACTTGTTTGATTCAGTTTTTATCTTGATATGTAAATGTATATACTTCGATTGCTTGACAAAGCCCAACCCGGGGGGGGGGGANGGGGGGGGGGGAAGAGTAAAATGCAGTGTTAATTTTCAGCATCCACTTCAGTTGATGGTTGGAAACTTGCATATAATTTCACGTAACAGTCGGTACGGTGTTCCAGGTCATCTTGCTATTACTTGTTGCTATTTTGCTATTAATTATTTTACAGTGTACCATTGTTTTTTCTTTTTACTGGGTGTTCGGTGCTTTTGAAAGTATTAATCGCTTCATTTTAGCCGTTTCCTTTCATTTGGTGTATGGCATTGAAAACTTTTCAGCTGTTGTTTAATTTGCTCATTGGTAATCTTTGTAGTGTTTTTCATAAATATGTCTTGCTTGTCTGTTTTGGAGAATAAACCACTTTTTGTTACTCTGTTTCACATCAGTGTCACTATTAAGATAACAGGATTATTTTGGGTTAGATAGATTAGTATTAGATTGGTTAGACGGTACAGTCTTTACCATCTATGACAACTAGAATACAATAGTCAGGTGAAAATAAAAACATTTTATTAATCAATAAAAACAATTCTTGATTGCCAGCAAATCTTTCAAAGTAAAACAGGAAACTATTTCCAAACTCAAAGCAAAAGGTGAAAGGTTATGGAGACATTTGACAAACTACATAAATCATAAACACAAACATGAAAATATTTACATAGAACAAAAACAAAGTGCAGTAAGTTGTAGCAGTACTAACTCAACAGTTGTTGCACTGGGTTACACTAGTGAAAGTTAACCAGAGTTTCACGCCTGAATACCACATTTAATGAAGACATTTCTCCTTTCAAACAATTTTTGGACATCATAATGTTGCAAGTTCTCAATTTCTTAAATAGTCTAACCTAACTGCTATCTTGGCAGCAATGATTGGCCTATTTTAATGGGGTGAAATAGTACATGTAATGACAAACGTCATTCAAACAGACAAGTAATAGCACTTCTACTTTGAGAACATTTTTTTTCTGGTTCTCAAAACCTCTAGTAGTGATATGAGATTGTGAAAGAAAGGCATTCACAACAAAGTGGCCACCACATACAATCTACTAATCGCCAGTTCCCACTTTCATGACTTGCAACTGCTTTAATCATTTGGCCCACTTTGTTAATAGCATAACACAAAAACTCGGGACTCTATATTTTAGCCAAAAGATTGGCTTTACAGCAGTTAAATAGCCTTAAGTGGCTTTCAATAGGATAACAACATTGGCAAATAAATTACTCAGAAGGGCTTATCCCTACACCGCTGTGACAACTCAGCCCGTTTTAATTTAACACTTAAAACTTGGCATCCAAAAGACCAAAAAAAAAAAAAAAAATTNAAAAAAAAAAAAAAAAATTAGAATCCATAACTTTGAACTGTGACGGTGTGGAGTTGGTGGTTAATCGTACAGTACGCTCTGGAGCTGCTGGTCCATTGCAGTATCTTGGATTCCTGTTAGGGTTACAGGCTCGGCACAGAGCTTTCAAATCAACAAAGCATGTAGACTTTCACATGAAGCTGATGTGGCTAGACCTATAACCTCGCTAATACTACAGATAATCAACATTTAATAAGAGCCTTCCTGGTTGCAGCTTCAGTATTTAAACCTGTGGCGAAAGAATAGCAGGAGACACAGCAAATGCATATAGCCAAGCCTTCGAAGGACAAAGTACGGTGCTATGTATAATTATAAGGAAGTTGATACATCTTGCAATGCAGTGTGCCTCCTATCTAAAATATCCATTTTCTCCTCTTACAGAACTACACTTCCTGGCCTCAGCAATGGCCAGGACCCAGAAACTCACCCTCAGCCTCTCTCGTCCCACCATCCTGCTTCCACATATCGAACCCTGTCTCAGTGTGGGCCATCTCCACATGGACGCCATTGACAAATTGAGTCAAAAACGGGAATTTGCAATAAAAATGTACCGCATTAGAGTGCAGCGTTTGAGCATTACAGTTTTCTACTCATGAAGTGAACACCACCATACAACCTTTGGTTAGTGTAGGTGTTAATGGCATCCTAAATGATGGACTTCCTTTAGCCTTTGGTATCTAAACTCAACACAACCACAGATGTTCTTTGCCTGAAACTGGAATTCATAATCCTCAGCGACTATGAAAATCACAAATAGTCTCCAGGGTGGGGTGTGATCTTAAAGTCCTTCAAAATGTTACCTTCAGTGCATAGCGATTCCAACCATTCGTGTTGACAGTGTTCTTTTAATCCCACTTTTCTTGATATCAGTCCCTTCTTCTATTCCGACAAATGACCAGTCTTCTCCGTCGTAAGTGGTTTGGTTGGTGCAAAAGGATCAAGAGCAGAAAAAAAAATTTCAAATAGCTCATTTTATGTCCTTTGATACCCTTCTTCTTGCTTGTTTTCCCCCCATTTAAAATAATGAAACGTCAGTACTGAAATGGAGAGCGCGATTTCTGCTTCAAAGTTGTTTCCAGGGGGAAAAAAAAATGCAGGAACAGAATGAAAAGGGAAAAACCAATGTAGGAAGAATAGTCAACAATGCCATTTTTCTTCTCACTGGCATCTTCTTAAAGGAAAAAAGGACATCTCCCTTGCATCTGCAGAAATCTTTCTTATTGATTTAGCAAAGTGAACGAATAAACAGCAGTCTGCCCCCTCACTTCTTTTTGTCTTTTTGTTTTTTCTCCGGCTTACGATTCTGCTCAGCAGTTGTCATGCTGCGAGGCATGATCAGCACACTGCCATCAGCACTGTACTGAAGCGAGTACTCGCTGGGAGAATAGGGCCGGCCCTCCTCATCCCGTAGCTGAGTGAACACCTCTTGGTAAAGACTTTGCATTTTCTGCTTCATCTGCCGGATGGAGCGAATGAATTCCATCTTTTCCTTTAGCAGGCGGGCTTTGTCGCGTCTCAGATCATGGACTCCCTGCTCCAGGTTTAAGATGGTGTCCAGCTTGCGCTTGCGGCAGTTCTGGGCTGCCATCTTGTTTTTCCCACGCCTGCGAATGTCACGGATGAGGGCTAGCTGCGCTTCGCTCAGATGGTGTTTGGCTAGAAGCTCGTTGAACTCTTCAACAGGCAAGTTAATGATCTTTTCATTGGAGAAAGGGATTTTCATGGCCCGGGCTCGGCGTTCATCGCGGCTTGAGTGCTTGTCCAGCAACTCTTGAGGAGGCTGAAGCTTTGAGTTCTGTTTGCTGTGGACAGTCTTCTTGCCAGCTGAAATGGGGAGCTCTGGGTGCTCAGAGAACGCAGAAGAAAGAGGCAGGTTGTAAGTGTGATTGTGGCTGATGCTGTCAAGCTGAGGAAGGCTGTGGAACTGGGAGGGGTCTTGGTAGCTCATGCGGCAAAGCTTGCTGTACCCAGGCTGGTAACCCCCAACAGCACCTTCCTCTGTCTCAGCAGCCGCTGCCTCAGAGTCGGTGCTGTACCCCACAGCTCCTTCCTCTGAAAAGGTGGCAGAAGTGGAGGAGGAGGAAGCCGCAGAAGAGCAGGATGTCTCAGAGCTGCTTGGGGAGGCAGGGCTGTGGCTGGAGTCCAAGGAGAGACCAGAGTCTGAATCAAGCTCATCCTCCAACTGGGACGCTTGGGCCTGGCTGAAGCCCTCCTCCATGGCAAGGTCCAGCAAGCTGATTTCATCAAGCATGGCCTCTTCCAGTAAGGTGCTGAAAGGATCAGGCAGGATGGATGCGGACGTAATGTTGTTGCTAGAACTGTTCATGAGTGGTGGGAAAAAGAGTCCAGTCAGGTTAGTGGCTCCAAACGAAGAGTTGACGTTGGTGGAATTGCTGGAGGAAAGTATGGGTATGGTGGGCCTTAGCGAGCTGCTAACAGAATCCATCTGAGGGTTGAATATATGGGGTAAGTCTTGACTGCAGCTTGGAAGGGAGGCCTGGTGAAGGCTGACATCTTGGTTTATCAGTGTTGAGCGAGAATGTCCAAAGTTTCCCACGGTGTTTGAGTCAGTTGGCCCACTTGTGTCAGCAACAGTGCTGGAGTTGGTGTGGGAAGAGTTGTTGTTGTTTATCTCCATTGCCTTTAAACAGAAAGACTCTGTTCAGGAAAATTGACATTCATTTCTCAAACTGAAGTAATTTTGTGCACCACATTCATAAGACGCAAAACTCAATCATTTTTCCACTTTTAGAAAATATGCCTTTTCCTTTAAAGTATATACTTTTAATTAAAAAGTAAGATTAAAAATATGCTTGTATCTTAACATTTTCATTATTCATGTTTATTTTTTTTATACACAGAAGCTTACAGTTTGGATCTGCCTCTGTAGGTCGTCACATGACAACAGTAGTGGCCGAGTCTCAACACAAAAATCCATCTCTCACTTTCAAGCTGAGCTTTATGCTTTAAACGCCAAAGTGAGCAGCCCACACCCTTATTTAAAAAGGACATACTTGCAGCTCCATGACGGCCATGATGTCCTGCCACTGCTGCTCTAGGTCTAACTGTGGCTCTGCTGGGGGCAGCTGTGGTGCCGCAGGAAGACCCTGAGATGTAGAAGGTGCTTCTTCAATGGCAACCCCAATTTCTCTGGTGACAACTGGGGCTGGAAACTAATTGAACAAGTCGTAAAACTTAGACAATCGTAATTTTATTCAAGTTTTTTTTTTCTCCCCTCAGCAAAGAACATTCTTATGTCCTGTTCTTATTGACTTTAAAGCAGCAAATTTATGTTTTTACCTCAGATTCCTCTCCAAAAGGGAACGTGGCCTCCAACAACCTCAAGCATTCTTGTAGAGACAGTGAAGTCTGCGAGCCGAGGCCTTGGAGCTGGAGAACAACAAGAAAGATGTACCATTAGTCAAAGGTATTGATTCTTTTCGCCAAACACCAAAGGCAAGCCAAGTGTCTCAGTTTGTAATGGCGATCAAGGGCTAACTGCGCATCAGACCAATGCTAACATATGGAAGTCCATATGCTAACCTGCTGTGGAATGCTCTCTCCTGTCTCCCCATCCACTGGCTGAGCCTCTTGTAGGTTTACTCCATTTCTCCAACCTTCTTGTTCCACAGTCACATCCTTGTTCTCCTGTGGGCTGGGCTTCTCCCCTTCACTCTCCTTTTGGCGGTTGCTGTAGTTGAACACCTCTCTGCCTGCACCGAGGTCAATGTCCTGTCGCCACAGGATGTCAATCAAATCGATGTCCTAGGAAAAGTAAAGTATATTCAATAATTAAACACAGCATTGCATGAATGAAATCCCATTAGACTGGACTACGACTGAAATTATTTACTTATTCGTGATTATTAACTAGTGACTTTATTGTTTGTCTTACAAGCAGGCTGGCTGATTATTATAACACAGTGGGTAATTTTAACAGTAGAGTGTGGCAGATCATGTAATAGAGATTTAGTCAGATGATGGAACCATGGCATAATCACTTTGGTATGGTGGATATCATATGACCCAATAAAGTTTCAGTTCATTACAATCCAACAATGACTTTGAGTTATCCCACCTGAACTGCATCAGTATGGCAGTTCTATTCAAAATATAAAATAAATAAATAACAGAACAAAAACTAAAAAGGCTAATAATAATAAATAAACTGCAAATGGCTACTGACAATATCAAATTCACACTTCCAGTACAATTGTATTAATATGTGACAAGTGTAAAAAAAAGAAATTGTTTTTTCCCCCTTGTTCTGTTTTAAGAGCATAGTCTAATATGTCATACTTTATGCGCGCTCTGAGAATGTAATTGCATGCGACCAGAATCACACGAGTAATGAATGTGAGTCAAATGGCTAGCCTAAAATAACAGCTACTGAAAATGACCATGGATGTGGATAAACCCATCTAAACTCATTCAGTGTGGCTGCTTTGCTTATGATGATTGCCAGCAAGAAATTTCCACTTTTTTTTTTTAATTTTCCACTTTGTCCTATTGATAAACAATGCATTATTTTGTTAAATTACGTATTTAAACTATTTACATCTTAACTAGCATTTAATTTCCAAAGTGCTGGCATTATGTCTGCATTATAACATGAGATAAAGAGACAATTCTACTGTTCCTATGAATTTGACACTGATTAGCATGTTTGAACCTTCCTATGATAGGCTCCCCAGGTGTAAGCAGAGCGAAGGCAGAAATGGCAGAAGTACCTCTTTGGTGAGGTCATCATTGCCATTCCTGTTGCCCTGCTCCTGGTTAGCCTCCGGTGCCACAGCTCCCAGGCTGCTGTCTGCTGCATTCAGGTTATATATGGATTCAGGTGCTCCACCTCCTCCCCTCATGGCCGGGGTAACGTCAGGGCTGTTAACGTCCTCTAGGCCGGCCCCATTGTCCAGGGTGATGCTGGGGCTGGACTGGCTGCTGGCAGANTAACGTCCTCTAGGCCGGCCCCATTGTCCAGGGTGATGCTGGGGCTGGACTGGCTGCTGGCAGACACTACAGTCTCAGAGTCACGATGCACCAGCCAGGTGTTGAGCTCAGTACTGGGCACAGAGAGGCGATCCAGTTGGCGCACCTGGTTCAGCAGCCGTCGAGTGGTGAAGAAATGGTCGAGGTCCACACTCTTGGGATGGATGCCATAACCATCCAGTGTGTTACGCAGGTTGTGAAACTGTGTCTGTGTGTAGGCTGAGCTGGGGCCCAGGATGATTTCTCTCAGTGGGGGCAGCTGATTGCTTAGGTAGGTGTCAACGTCCACCCGCACCCCAATAAGACTCAGAAGGATGGTGAACTGAATCAGGCCCTCTGTGAAGTACTTTTTCAGGTAAAGCATTTCTTTACAAAGGAACAAAAGGTGAAAGTAAAAAATAAAAACAAAAAAAAGGTCCAACTACTTTTGGGTCAACACTTATTTACTTGTACTAGAAGACCGAGATAAACACATGAAAGTAAAGAAATGTTGAAGATGGTGGGGGAAAGGGTATTTAACAGGATTCTGTAAGCTTTAATTGTACATAAGATCCAAAAATGGTGTTTCCACTTCTTAGAGAGTCCAATTTTTATTCTGAGCTTTGTTCTTCATAAGGTTCTCATCTGGGCATACCTGAGGAAAGTGAGAATGACATTTTATCGGTCCAGTGTAAAATATACATATAAAATATACATCATAAACACAAATATAACTTACATGCCAGATCACAGTTCAGTGCTTGGTCATTAAATGCTTTCAGCTCTCTAACACTACAGTCTTAACTACTTACATTTGTGTTGCTAAACAAAAACGACTTGCTAGCCCACAGTAACCTTTCCATCCTCCCAGAGATTAGAGAGAAGTGATGACAGCTCGCACCGCGCCATGCCTTTTGTTTCTTGGAAATTCAGCAGACCAAAGATGACGAACACAGAGATATTATACATCACCCCACCCTTGACGGGACAACTATTTCGAATGTGTGTTGCTGAAGGTGAACGAGGGAGTCTGGAAAGCTCGCTGGCCAGCACACGCATTAAAGACAGCGTTGGAGGCAGGGTTCCTCCCTCCCTTCTCATGCACAGCTGCGCCTATCTTCGTCCTTATGCTGCTAGCCATTAGCTACCTTCTATTTTAATGATCCCGTGATGCTGCTGATAGTACGCATTAAAAATCGCCCGATTACATAATATGAACAATCAGTGATCTTATGTGTTGTAAATTAGTTAACTTACAGCCCAGTTTAATCGAAAAAGTCACAGGTGCCGCCAGTGGTATTTTTCGACTACTTCCGCCATAGCTAGCATCAAACAATCTCCCTAGCAACAAGTGGTGAAAAGATGACTGACACGTTATAGAGCCATTCACATGCCGTAATGGCGTTTACGAGTTCCGTCTTACGCAAATCCAACCAATAAAAAAGCTGTGGGCGGGCTTTTGAGACGAGAAAACGCTCAACTATTGGAACTCAATGCCCACATACGAACCTATGCTAGTTTGCTACTTTAGCCCCTAGCTACTTTGAAAAGTGACTAATATTTCAAAATAAATACATTACTTTATGGATTCAGTCTTTCATAACCACTACTTCTTAATCTATGACTGCTTAACGTAATCTTACACCATGAATCACGGGATCGGTGCGTATCGGTTTACGCATTAACTGAAATCGTCTATTTTATACTTACGCATAAAGATTTTGCTACTGCGTCTTCATACCCACGAGTCCACTATTAGCTAAGACCACAATTAAAACACTGCTTCATTAAAAGTTCCACAGAGTCCACCGATATAGCAGTCTCCAACCTTTCCTGACTGAATGGCCCACCATGACTTGCAAAATTGCTAGCTGGCCCGGCTAGCCTAGCAGCACCGCTTGACACCAAAACACGCTTTCACACAGAGCATGCGTAGAACATTCTAGCAGCAAGCTTTCATCAGCCAACTAAAAATTCCCCTACTGACAATAATAAGTGTTACATAAACTGCTTCATTCAAAGTCATGCACTTTTATTAATAATGAAATGAAGCAAAGCATTTAGTGGTTTAACAGCCATTTCATACAGTAGATGCATAAATAACAACATGATTTGGTTGTCTTTGCAGCAGCTATAGTATTGTATAGTACAATCCAATTTTCAGACACACACATTAACTAGTCAAGACAGTACTGTAAAAAAGTTGAAATGATCTATAAAAGAGCAAATGTTTTGTTCTTTAATCAGTATTAAAATCATTTGCAGAACACTAAAGACTTCATGTTAAATACCATTTTTATTTCTCCAGGAGAGATGAAACATTTCTCTGAACATAAGCGCTATATATTAACCCCCATCAGGCTGACAGGCCTGTTGTGGTATCGTTTTGAAATGTCTGCTTCAATCTGCAAAAACAAATGACAAATGACAGAATTACCAGCAATAACACAATACTACTGATAATATAGGTGGTGTTGTATTATCTCCTAATGTTTGTGTTTGAGCACGATCTATGTATGTTCTTTTAACTTAATATATAGCTTAAAATTCTCAGTGACATGTTAAGAAAGATAATGATCAAATATATGAATAAAAAATGAAGAGAAAAATGCTGGACCGTCTTTAATTGAAAAATTCTCACAACATATTAGCTGTAAAAAAAAAAAATAAAATAAATAAATAAATAAATCACCAGTTTCTGGAGTTCCCAGGTACATCCTGCCAGCAGGTCAACACGAGGCTCCAGCCTGGCCTGCTCTTCTAATGCTTCCTGCCTCTTCTGAACCATTTTGGTACCCTTCAACAATAGAATGTCTGCCTGCTTCAGCTTCTGTCTCAGCACCTCTGACACACGTTCAACATATCTACAAACACAGAATACATTTCATATAAACACCCACTGAAAACCAATAGAAGTAACATTTCTAAAGTAAGGCACGTGATGGAAGTATCAATTCTCATTAATTTTCTTGCAACACCCACCACAGATTTTTCCACCCTTATAGATCAGAAAAGTTTATCGGATCCATGTTCTGAAGATTCATGTGCTCAAAGCATCACCAGTGCAAAATGCTTAAAAACTATGAATCTCGACAGCATACCGTGGTGAGGCCTGGATCATAAAGAGGTGCTGCATTCGAAGAGAGGTAAGCCGTTCCAGAAGGTTATGCACTTCTGACAACATTTCCTGGATATGTCCACAGGTTTGGCCTTGGATGACAGAGGGGGCCAGCTGGAACTGGCTCATAGCTACCACATCTCCTTCTTCTCCCATTTCACTGATGCGTTGGGTAAGAAACACTTCCAGCTGTACCAAGACATAAAAGTATAATGTTACTTGTTTGTATCATACACATCTTAAGAGTATTCAGTTTATTCAGCAGTTTTACTCATGTTTTTGTTAAAGGATGGAAAGTTATGCCATGTAAATGAGTATTACAGTAGTAATAGTACTACAAAACATTATATGCTATAATCCTTTTTCATTTGGTTTTGATGTGTTGAATTCTCAACATAAAACTACACTGTCACAATACAACTTAGTCTTTACCTCCATTAACTCATCAATGAATTGGCTGCGTGACTGAGCATTTTCCAGTATAGTTAAGGCATCCTCACCCCTTGCTACACCCTCAGGACCTATGAGATGAGACATGTCTTTTGCAATCAAAAATTGCAACCACTGAGCACGGAACCATAAGATACATGATAGGTTTGGGAGACATAGTGGTGAATCTGAAAAAAAAAAGGTATTTACAGTCTGTTCCTGCATCTACAATTTCAATTTCAATGGGTGCTGCTTCACTGTCTCCCCAGTCGATACCACCCACATCACTGTCCTGTTGAGGTAGACAGAGAAATATCATAGGAATGGACGCACATTTAAAACAATATTGGAAGCATAGTAGGTTTTAATAAGCTATTTTTTAGGCTGTTCTTAAAATGCTAATATGAATAATTACATAAAAAGTCAACAAACTAAATTCAACTAAAATAAAAATGTAAACCTGTTCAGGTTCCAGACTGATACCCCAGTCCACTCCATCCTTAACTGTCTCAATGTTAACACCTTGAGACTCCATTCCACTGCCAAAGTCACCCCAGTCAATCTAAAGCAGGTTTTAAAACACACAACAGAAACACAGAGTCAGTGGTGGGAAAAACACAGTTGTACATGGGCAAATGAACTGAGATTTTGGGCCAATTCTGGCATTTTTTGGATAGCAGTCCTTGCTGATGTGATTCTATTTCAGATTGGGAACTTAATTTATGAGATATGTAATATGGCCTGGCAACACACCGTATCCTCTGTGACTGTATCAGAAGGTGCTTCCTCCACAACTGGCCTCTCAACAACTGTGGGTTCCTTTCCTGTCCTCCACTCATAAAATGTTGCGTTTCCCCTCTTCTGGGCAAATGTTAGCATGGGTAAGACAGGTTCAGACCTGTACAGTAAATAGGGACACAGAGCCTCACTTAAAATGTTCTTATGGTTTTAATAAATGAAGAAAAAAAAACCAAACAAACAAACAGGCATTTTCTGAAGTTTTCTTTCAAGTTTTTTCCAGTTTTGAAATGCTGTTAAGAATGTTCAAATACTGCTAAAGACTATTTTTTATTTAGGATGATATACAACTATATGTCAGCCTGATAACAGATGGCTGGTAGAACTGCAGAGTAAGAAGAATGGAAAAAGAAGGAGACTATATTTTGGTTATGTACTCACCACTCACATACAAAGTTTGTGAAAGCAGTGTAAAACTGTATGAGCTCCTCTAACTTTGCTGCATCCTTCCCTACTTCCTCAAGAACTGCTGGTAAGTCCTTCATTAGGGCCTGCAGTTCACGAGGCACATTTTCTCCCTGGCAAAGAAAACATGTGAAACTACAGATGCATTGCTTAATTCTAAGCACTATTGACTTGTTTTCTTGTGCAAATGCATGTATTTAATGTCTTTTAATGTACTCCTGTGTGTATGTACTGTATGTGTACTTGCACTTACTGTGATGCCATATTGTTTGCAGGCAGCATAGTAGCGTTCCTTCAGGTCTGCGGCTGAGCTTTGGCACTCCACTTCCCGTCTGCTCAGCTCCTGCTGCAGCTGCTGGGCTTTGGCCAGTTGCTTCCTCAGAGCTGGACCTTCATAGCTCACATTGCGACTCAGCAAGCTGGCTATTTCCGCTGGGACCACAACACAAAGCAATGGCGCAAAATTTTAATATAAGAATTCTATATGTAGCTATTTAATTTCCATAACTGTCAGTAATTCTTCCAAGTCAATCGCCTGATCACACAGTTATAAGCTGAGCAGTCTCACAGTAGTGTTTGGTAGTAAAGCTATCAGGTCTTAGGTCTTACAGTCTATGCTTAAGAGAGCTTTTGTACCCTATGAAATACAGAGAGTAGTAATGGTGTATGCAGATGGTGTCATACTGTGACAAATACACAGATGCTTGACAGGACATTAATTGATCCTTTAATTGGTTGTGTGTCTCTATCTACTGGGTCACCACATAGAACATAGCATATTTTAATGACCCTGGGATCCAGAGTGAAAATAAAGTCACTGCAATTGAGATCTAGTGTTGGCACTTAATATTCTCTTGTGTATATTACTCACCCAAGTAGACGTTATCTGCCTCATAAAGGGATACAATCTCCTGCCAGTCCTGCAAGACAGAAAACTCAATTCAAACACAAGGAGTCAGCATGTTATATTAGATTTACAGCTGAATAAAAAAAAAATAAAAAAAATTCATATCACCTGGTTTGTAATACTGCCAAAATCTGAACATTTGATTAATGATTAAATAAACTCAGAGAGAGTCCCATAGCTGGTTTATATCCTCTCACCTTCATCCTCTGAGATGAATATCTGCCAAAGATGTTCTTTGAGGAAACCTCTGTTCCTTTCAAAATCTCCACTATCCTCAAGCAGTGAAAGTAATGAATGTCTATCGAAGAAAACAAACAAACCACAGCATACCAATTTATAATTGAGCTGCAGCTATTGATTGTTTTTTGATTGATTGATTAAGGTATAAATTAGTGACGAATGCCCATCAGGTGTTCCCAGAGCCCACATTGCATATTTTCTTTGAACAACAGTTTTGGAAAACAAAAGAATATTCTATAAATTTTCTGTTAATTGAATAATCGATTATTTGTTTCAACACTGTTTTAAAAGCATTCTACAGCAGATGGTAAACAGAGATTCTTTGGACGCTTATGACAAAAATAATGCCAGCCCTGGGACGATCAGGTGTGAGGGACCCACATGATCCGGAGAGCAGCTGTTTGATCTCCTCGTTCTCTGGCATATCCTGAATGGCAGCATTGATCTTCTCTCTGATTATCTTCACTGCACTTTGCCATTTCAGATTACAATGGCGTCGATCCACCAGCCAGTCTGTGAACAGTATGGGCAAATGTCAATATTCGCTTTGGATTCTGTATGATTGATTCATTTGTTAGAAGCAACACATGAGAAACTAAAGAAAAGAACACTGACACCATAACAGCTGTTTATGGAGAGGACCACGAAGCCATTAATTTACAAAGCATGAGCATGATATTTGCCTTACCCAACAGCTTGCTGGTTTGTATGTCGATGGGAAGGTTTTGAATATTCTGTCGGAATGAGAAGACAGTCAATGCATTCGTAATTTATCCATTTTTTAATTTTTCTAGCGGTAACTTACATTGCACAGGCAGAAAAGTTCTGTGAGATCACCACAGAAAGATACAAACCACTAAACTTGAGTCTCATGTTTGACAGCTACGTAGCAAGCTAGCAGGCAGATTAACAACCTAACTAGCTTGTTCCACGTTACCTCCATTGTCTCTTCCACTTTTCCAAATGAACGTACTTCCAACTTATTTTTATCGATGGATTAGAAATTTATTCTACATGTTTAAATCCAGGAATATTGTCACCATCCGATTTTCACCGTTTATGACACGTTACGAGAAAGAGAACCAATAGAAGGAGGCGATGATATCTTCCGTAGAAAAACTGACCAATAATGTGTTACGATACTGAAAACTGAGTCTCGTTGGCGAATATTACAGACCCTGATTTGGTGCAAAATCATCGAAAGAGGGCGCTATTATCCTGTAACTGATGAATCTGATGTAGGTACACCGGATATGTTTTAATTTAAACCCTTCATTCGCATTTAAATAAGTGAATTAATTTTAGGTGTCCCTCTTCTCTTCATCACTTACAGTATAACAGAGTAATAAGATAATTCATTCAAGCTTATTTGTCTATTGACTCTGACATTGGTTCTGTTCCATAACCGTCTTATTAAATAATTCAGAAATACTTGCTAGACAGAATGAATCTAAAATATCAATATAATTGGTTTATTTTCTAGATAGAGGCTATTGTATTAACCCCTTTGTCTTAAGGGCTACAGCTTTGATAGTTTCCCCCTATGTTATATAATTCAAACTGAAAATGAAGTTATTTGTTCTATAATTAAATTAATTACATGATAATAAGATAAGGTATAAGATAATAAAATGATAAAATACATTCAAATTCACAAAAACAAAAATTAACTCAAGCCAAATAAAATAAAAAAAAACAACAACATTTTATACAGGTTTTTACTTACTTTATGCAACAGGAAATTTTACTCCAAAACCTGTATTCACAAATATAAGATATTATCAATATCAGTGGCTTCAGAAGATTAAGTGATTAAGCTCTCCGTGTGTGTGCATGCATGCGTGCGTGTGTGCGTGTGTGCGTGTGTGCGTGCGTGTGTGTGTGTGTGTGTGTGTGTGTCACAATGCCACACAAATAATGAAATCATGTAACATTTTGTTGTGAGATTTACTCTTTTCCACTCTAGACTCTTTAGGTCATCAGACCTAAAGAGTTTAGTCTTTTGGACTCCAAACCAGAGTGAACTCAGTAAAATGGTGCTACACTTCCATTAAAACCCTGCATGTACAGTAGCAGTGACTCTCAACTGGCTTAATTTTAGATTATTTGAATATTCACCAAAGCTGCAAAGCAAGCATCCATTCACTGTCTGTGGTATGCAAAACATCAGGAACACTTCCCTCATTCAGGTGATCCTCTGCCTCTCTTTGTCTGTCTGTCTTTGTCTCTTTGTCTGTATCTCTCTCTTCTTTTCTGGAGCTTAAAGTAATTACCATGAATTGTATAACAGAGATCAGAAAAGTCAAAAACAAAGATGACTTTTTTTTTTTGCTTCCAAACTCCACATGAAAACAAGGCTGATTTTAAGGTGAGGCTGATCAAATTGTATTTATTTCCAATTTGGAAAGCTGCTCACCTCTCAGATTTAAATGAACTGCATTGTATTGTGGAATGGCCTGAGGAAACGTTTTACTCAATCACATGGTTGCAACATTTGCTCAATTATGCACTTTGCTGGGCGGGCTTTAGGTGTGTGTTTGATGAGGGTGTGTGCTTCAGTGAGGGAGAGAGAACAGACTGACAAGGTGAGTGAGAGACCGAAGGAAAGAGATGCTGCAACTCTCCCTGATCACCTAAGGTATAAGAAATAGACTTTAAATAATACAGAGAGGAGTTAAAAAACTTGTAACCATGACGGGACAGTTTCATATTTGAGAGAATCTCCCTGAAGCAGCTCATCATCAACAAGGTGAGAAACACATTCTGTCCACCAAAAAATATTGTTTCTTTAACATATTGCAGAATCTATTATATGTTTGTATTTGACCATTCGACACAGAATGCATACTTGTTTCAGAATAGATAATCAGTATGGTTAAATGGATTCATATTATGAGTGTTTTTACTCTTCACCCCTGGGTATTTGCGATGATGTCATTGTCTGGCTTTTTGATGTTTGAGAAGGTGATACCACTTGCCTAATATGAGTTTGTGACAAGCTGAATTTCCTATAAAGTGATGCATTCAAAACATGTTTGAATACCCTGATCAGGTCATGTTGATTTAAGATCCCATTGTAGGCACACTCAAAGGCAGATCAGATGTCAACTAATTGTGACTATAATGTTGAAATATCAGCAGAATAAACAATAAAGAGGATTAGACTGATGCAGTTGATCATTGTTATATACTGTACATGAGAGAAAGAAGAGCTCAGGGCTCTTTAGAAACACATTCAACTTTGCTGCTACGGGTCAATAGTGAACCTGGCATAAGGGATGAAACCGGAGGATCTAATAAACTTCCAGTACATTACAGTCCTGGATGCCCTTGGACCCTCCTCTTTCTTGTTCAAACATTATGGCACTGAAAGACTTTGTAGCTTTCAGCAATTTCCAAACATAGTCACAATGTTCCTTCCTTGCTGTGATCTCTGAGGCTTTGCTGAAAAGCTCAACCACTTATAACACATAGTAACTTATTAAAGAGAGCTATGGAGGGCCTCCTTTATGTCAACAACACTTTTTGTCTCAAAGGTCACATCTAAGTCAAACATGGTCTTCTGAAAGAAATATGTATGCATAATGTAATGCCTTTTTTCTTTTATTTAACAGTCTGAAAGTGCTGCTGTTGTCAACTTTGTTCGACAGAAACTGCATGATGGAAAGTCAACAATAGTTTTCAGTATGTAAATGCTTTGTAAATGTTTGTTACAGAGCAAACTGTCTTTCTTTAAAGAGAAACCACAGTCACAGGACTTAATTCATATAGAAAGGTAATGTGTATTACTTTAAAAAGGGATTCATTTGGTATTTCATGCTTAAATCTAAAATCTAACTGGCGAATGTAATATCAAAGGATGTGGTGACTAACAGGTAAACAATTTTGTATGAGATGGTTACTGTGGCTACTGGGAAACACAAAATGTTAAAGTTCATCTTGGTTGGCAACATTATTTGTTACCCGAGTGTGTGTACATAACCAGATCAGAAATAAATGTAACTAAGTTACAGTCGGCCAAGAACAATAAAGTACATGGCTGTTAAGTTAGAGATCTGCCCCAAAATCTGATTGCTTTGGAGAAATGCCAAATTGCTCTATAAAAACAAAAAGAAAAAAAAAAATTTAGATATAACAGTGCAACTATTATCAAAAGTCTCGCTGATGTTTTCTTCCACTGTTTTTAAAACTTTGCACTACTTGCAGGTGCCAAACACCACATAATTCAGATAAGAGTGAGGGCACGTATACATTTGCATGGGTGCTGCATGAGAAAATGACCACACCAAAAGACTTTGTGAAGTCCTTCACTTCCTGATAACCCTTGTAAAACAGAAATCAAAGGAGCTGGTCATAGTCATAAAACTCAGTTGATTGCATTTCTTCTGAGTAGTATTCGTGTTTAATTTGCACTTCCAAGTTTGAAGTTTGTTCAAGTTTTAACAAGAATTAACAAGATTAAGAAGAATTTAACAAGAATCAAGAGTTAGATATATGTGTACAGAAAAGTGGGAGTTCCTATACAAAATCTCTGCTTTGTCTTATTTATCCATGGTAATAATGACACGAGACAATGAGAAATTCAGCTTTTTGTTGCTTTACCACATTAAAGTATGTGGCATGACTTGACTTCTGAAATAACTCTTTGTTTAGTACTACAATGGACTAGCTTTATCATGTATTACCAGTATTCCAGGTATATTTATCAGGCATCTTAACATATTTTTGAAACTTTTCCTTTTTATGATACATTTTATATGATCATCATGCTAGGTCAATAACCAGCAGGAAGTTGTTTTAGCAATACGGTTGCCAGGTTACTGACAGGAAAACCTGCCACGAGGATCAAAGGTCACAATAACTAAACTTATTACACTGACTCTGTAATTGCAGCCTGTCTACATGCATGTCTTATGCCTACATAAGTTTGAATTAGTTAAAATTACATAAATATATGACAAAGGAGTCCTGCTGTTATTTTGTGATGCTTACAATAGAGTGTCCTTTACTTTGCTATTATATAACAAATTGCTGAACTTCTGGAATTGGCCTTGAGGCAACAGCTTGCTTCCTCGTCAGCTGGAAGGGCTTTTTTCTGGTCGTATCAGATCACATGGGAGGGACAGAGGATACTCTTCAGATACTCATTAATTTATCAGCTGACAGTGAGCGTCGGGTGTCCTCCCCCATTAGGTTACACCTCCTAATCACTGAGATGTGCCGTGGATAAAAAGAAGTCATCTATAATTACTGTCTGCTTTCTAAGGATGGTTCTGATAGATGTGCATGGGACAGAAGAATAGAGTCAAGACTAATTTCTCTTTTTGAATAAGGGCTACATATAAAGTAGACAACACAATGCGGCATAATGACTGATGGAATGTACTCAGACCAAATTTACACTTGAGATTAAATTTACAATGGAGAAGATGTATCAGCATTGCCTAAATATGACACATTATAGGAATTTCATTACAAAACCATTTGTTCTGTTTTCTCAAATGCCTATAGCTCAAGGACCTTCTCTGACTACTCTCCTATTCTAATTGTATGTTTTATCCTCACTGAAATAATAAAGCCAGGAGTAAATCTAACCATTACGAAGTTCAACAACAGTATGCACTCTAGACTCATAAGCATGAACTCTGTGCCCTGCAGGTCAGTCTTCCAGTCTCTGTTGGTGCCATGGCTGACCCAGGCTGGTGGAAGCTGACCTTCTCACGCAAGAAGAAGTCTGAGGCCAAGGTGTTGTATGAGATCCCAGCTGAGTATGGCAGTAATACTGGGAATAAGGAGCACTCAAGCAATAATCCCACTCCAGACCATATGGACAGCCAGTTGAATGCCAGACTGGAGAAGATTGTAGATAAATCTGCTACCAAAGGCCGCCATGTCAAGGTCTCCCACTCTGGTCGCTTTAAGGAGAAGAAGAAGGTCCGTGCCACGCTGGCGGAGAACCCTAATCTGTTTGGCGAGCACAACCTCAGTGATGAGAACCATAAAAGTAAACAGACTGAAAAATAACACGTGTTCCATGTGTACTTGATCACAAATGTGTCACATGTCAGTGTCACAATCAGAAAAGTTTAGACAAGGAAGGCAAAAAAAAATAAATACACAAGCACAGCCAAACTGGCAATAGAGCTGCAATGTGCACGGTGGATAATCACTTGTTGCCACACACCACACCCAGGCCGATACTGTAACCAATGGACTCCCACTCACACCTACACAAACACCTGGTATCAGTGGTAACCATAGAGACATTATTGACAGAAGAAAGGTAAGGGAAAGCATGGAGACATTTTCCTTTGGATTCATGAAGGGTTTCATTCCAAAATTCAACTTTGATTTTGTAAAAAGCTTTAACCTCTGGCTCACACATTTATTATTTACCCACAAACATGATCAGTGACATGAAGGTAAATGTCAAGACCTTTGCATATCCACATATTAATTTCCTTATGAATGAATGTTAACAATGTAATTCCAAGTTGTTGTTTTTTTTTCTTCTAATTATGTATGTAGTTTTTTGGGGGGAATTAAAGCCTTTTTATGCCTCATGTAATTGCAACACAAGATACATCTGCGTACAGTGCAACCAAAACGCAGGAAATTTTTTTTCTATGGCATTTTTATGGCAAACATACAGAAAATATTTGATACAATATTGTGGATGCTCTGCAAATATAGTAAATTAAAATTGCTGTTTATATTTTCAGAAGAAATCCTTTCAGAAATCCTTCAGTGAAAATTGTATTTTGTTTTTAATAAATGTAATAAGATGTGTTAATATAAAGGACCATCTGTGTTTTTCCTGGCATATAGAGAGTTAATTATCCAAAGATCTCAAAATATTTTAACATGGAGATTATATTTCAAGTTATTTACTACAAGTCACTCTTAGTGATATCACTCTTTTGGGTAACCAAGCCCAGTCTGTTGTCTCATCATGAGGCCTATGTCGGCTGACTTTGTTGACATAGTGATGGGAACCAGACACTGACATTTGATACCCCATGCTACATTATATGAGTATATAGCAATGACACGACATATGGATTCAGATTAAAGACACCTTTCTGTCGTTCAAGAAAAATGCTCTAATTATTTTTTATTAGATGAGTATATTTTGCATCTAACTCTTGTTTTGTTGAGCTGGTAGTTCATGTTTTCAAATGTTGTGCTGCTGACATCTACTGGCCAAAAATGCACTTCGCCCTCAGTTACAAATCAAACTTTATTGGTTTGTTCCACAGTCAACAAGTTAAAAAGCTATTTTCTTTAATCAGTAAACAATAAGTAACAATCTCAAATAGTACTACAACCACATCATACACATATTAAACTTAGCACAATTATTATTGTTATCGGCACTTTTAATACAACTATTAAAAGGCAGTTGAGAGATATAAGACTGCATTAATTAGTCCCAGATGAATGTACATCATGTCTTAGGACCATATGAATTATTTCAACAATTAAAAAGTAGCTGCAGTGCAGATAAGGTTACATCAATGGACAGACAAATGTCTCCACTTCTCCTGTAAGCTTTATGTGAAGTGGACTGCGGTGAAGATTGTGCTTTTCCAGGCGTAAGACACAGCTTCTATGTTCCACCAGCTGTTTAATAACCAATAACCTGTCAATCATTATTTGACAGGACAAGTCAGACTTTGCTCTCTTGGTTCAGTCAGTCCACTTCCTCACAGCATCTTTTTGTATCTTAAAAACACAACTTCAGGTCCTAGTTATCCTTGGTTACTAATGGAATTGCTGACATCAAGACCCTTAGCGTGACTAGGTTCAATGAGAACACAGTGAATGATTGTTGAATTAAACCCAACATTACAGATAAGAGTCTTATTTATGTCTTAAATTGATGGATTGCTTATCAAGGATGAGTTAATATTCTCAGTCTAATGTTGAGATACTTAGGCATGGTCATGGAGACAGTCGCTGGTACACCCAGCCTCCTTCTGCAGGGTGCTGAAACTCTTCTAGGTCATTCTCTCCATCTTTAGGCTTGGTGAAGACGATGCGGTCATGAAGTCTGTTGGTCTGACCCTGCCAGAATTCTATCAAGTAAGGTTTGACAATATAGCCACCCCTATTAGCAAAAGACAAAGCCAGTTAGTTGGTATATTAGCTAGATGCAAACCTATGGAATCTTGCAAAGCAAATACATCAAACTATCTTCAGCTTTACATCAATAGAAGAATTTATATGCTGTTGTAATGTATAGGTACTATTTACCAGTAGTCAGGCATAGGCACCTCTGTATCCTTATACTTCTCTTCCAGATCTGCATTTTTCTGTCTTAGATACTAAAAGAAAGGACAATGTGAAAATTCAGCCTATCACATGTAGCTATTAAGCTACATATTGTTATGTGGCTTTGGTCCTTACATCTCTATTAGGAACTGGAGTGCTTTGTCTGCTGACAACAGCTCCAATCTGGCTGCTCTTTGGTCGGGAGTGGAAGTACTCACAAGAGCTCTGGTAGGGAATCCGCTCCACATTGCCCTCAATACGAATCTGCACATCAATATCAAAATAAACACACACTCATGGCGGGAAAGTCCAGTGACAAATCACTAATAAGATAGAAACTGAGTACAACAAAGATGGTGTGCCTGTACCTGTCTGTTAAGGGGTTCCCAATAGAAGACCAGGCATGCATACGGGTTGCTCTCCTGTGAAAAAGGGAAAGATTATTAGGGTTGAGATTGGAAAGTCACTTCTGGTATGTCTGATATTTCCACCAGTGGGTGGAAATATCAGACATACCAGATATAATGTGTATATATGGGTATATAATGTGTACAGGCATCTGATATTTCCACCAGTGGGTGCTACAAAACTGATATGCTGCCCTTATTATAATGCAGTCACCATATCTCACCATAGTTGTAGCTATGCTAGGTTTGCCATAACAAGGCTATTTGCCCAAGACTAGATGTATCTGGACCAGTCAGCTTACCAAGTTAGAGTAACTGAAAACTGAAAGAGTAAACATCTATATGCATTACGCTAATTAGCATATATATATGTATTAGATTACTTTGAGATTATGAGAGGGAACAAAGAGTAGAAGAGGTGACCGTTGTGAACCAGGAAGTTGCAAAGATTAGTAAGG